>LFZN01000123.1:0-86184 GCA_001578235.1 Pseudocercospora eumusae | reverse complement strand
GTATAAAGATAATAGCCGGGAAGAAGTTACTAGCTAGTATAAAGATAACCGCCCGTAAGAAACCTAGTAGTAAGAAGGTCTCCCGCGCGTCGAAGATAGTAAAAGCTACGTAGAATAAGAAGTCGATTCGGTCTAAGCCTAGAGGTAGGTCTACTAATTATAGCTACTAATATAGCTACCTCTTACTAACTTTTTTTAGCGCTTACTCTCCGAGAGATTTAGAAATACTAGAAGAGTAGCGAACTCTTAATCCTAAAGCTACCGTTCTAGCGTCTTATTCGCGAAGTCGCTCTAAACTTTAAGGCGGATTTACGCTTCTAGAAGTCTACTATCGAAGCTCTCTAAGAGACTACTAAGGCCTATTTAGTATCGCTATTCGAAGGTATAAACGTCTAATAACCTATCTATTCCTAGCTAATATATAATCTAAATACTAACCTTTACGCCGTCTACGCATCGCGCGTTACAATTTAGAAAAAGGATATAGTTCTAGCTAAGCGTCTTCGCCGAGACTTCGCATAGGCTATACTACGTAGTTAGTAGCGTAGTAATACTTATAGATTACCGTCTACTATACGAGAATAAAGGTATAAGCATTACGGTTATAAGATACCGCCTAGTTCCTATCCCTATTCTATTTCTTCTATTTCCCCGCTAAGAAACCGTCGAGGTGCTCGGGTTTCGGCGGTCGGTTTCTTAGCGGGGTAAACCGTTTAGTCGGGTTGGGTTGGGTTTTCTAACCCAACCCAACCCAACCCAACCCAACGGGGGGTCTAGTTCCTCGATAAATTCCTAATTATCCATCTAGTTAGCATACGTAGGAAATATATCGTTAATATAGAAACCTATGTCCGCCGGGCGCGTAGCGTCTCCTTTATCGTTATGCATGTATAGTAGTAACGGTTCAGCGTTAGGGGAGGGTATCCGACTAAAGGCTATATTTCCGAGCTCGTTCATAGTGAACGAAGATAACCTTACTCCTTGTAGCATGCGAGTTAGTTATAGTTACCCTATTCCGTGCATAGAAAATGCTAGGAGGTGTCGGTCGGCCGGGTAGATTAGCACGTACTAGTATGCATTCTTTAGGTCGAATTAGCTAAAGACATAATATCGTAGGTTAGAGAGGAACTCCTTACAACGTTGCATAAGCTCTATTTAGTTTCTAGGTTAGTCTTCGAATACGAAGTAGTAGTTAAATACGAGTCGTAGTTCCTTCTTACCCGGCTTCGGTACGATCTTAGCTTCTACTCCCTATTCTAAAAGCCGACTATTCGTAAAGTAGGTCCGCTCGTACATGCCTAAGTCTATTCCTTCGGTAATAAACTTTCGGAGCTACTACTCCTTTTCTCTTAAATAGATGCGTACTTTAGCCTTAAATACTAGCGTTCCTTCCTTAACCTTAGCTCGGTATAGTATAAGGTCCGTTAGTTCTCCTATGTCGGGTATTCCCTCGTAGTATAGGTCTCGGTATGTCTATAGCACCCGTAGGATATGTAGTTCTTATTCCTCCGGCATAGCGTTACCTATTTCGAACTTTATCTCTCGTTACTATGCTCGTAACGCGTCGATGCCCTAGCTTATATTAATCGCGCGTCTCTCGACTCGTCTAGTCGTAGGGAATAATGCTTATTATACCGTCCCTAGTAATGTCGAAGTTCGAATTACGTTTAATCTTACTATACCTATAGGCGTTACGTAGACATCGCACTTATTAGTAAGGTGTTTTAGGTAAACGTGTACGCTATCGTCGCATCGGCATAGCATTATCCGACTAATCGTAGCTCGATATAGTAGTACGTTTCTATCATTCGAGAGGCGTCGTCGCGTTCTACGGCGTAGTCGTAGCGCCTTCTCGAAGGTAAGTCTCCTTATATACACATCGGTTAAGGTAGGCAGTAGAACTACTTATATAGGCCGTGCATCCGTTAATGTTATTACTACTATTCTACGGTCCCTTAGTAGCGTAAGAATATGTTTAAACTTTACCGTTAGTTTGCTACGCCTTTTATAGTTATGCTAAGGACCTTTTAAAAACCCTCCTTATCGGCGTCTAAGTTACTTAACGATTTAGAGCTTATGTCGTCTAACTCGTCCCTACTATCCCTAGTATTACTACTATTCGAAGTATTAGCTAGTTCTAGTAGGTTTATAGCGCCGGTTAGTTAAGTATGTAGCTCGATAGATAGCCGAGCTGTCGCGTCCATAGTAACTCGTTACTCTCCCCGAAGGACGTCTCCGAGCATAATCTTCTCGTTACATATATTAAGCGATGCTCGCACGCTACGGAGGTATAGTAGTCCGAGTAATAACTACAATCCCTTGCTATAATTCGGGCATATAAATGCCTACACGGATCGCGTAATACCCTATACGATATAGTCGAAGACGGTCTACTCGGTAATAAAGCTCTCGTTTACATCGGCTATAGTAAGCGCTACCGGCGCTATCCCTAGCTCGAGTACTAACTTTCGTTATAGTTTTAGTAGGTCGACTAGTACTAGGTAGATGATGTTTACATCTAACCCCTAGTCCACGCAAGACCTATTACGTTCTATCCCTAACTTAGTTCCTATACCGCTAATAAGAACGACTAGAATACCGAAGGATCGATATTGCTTTAGAGTAGTTTTAAACTTCTATATTTCTTCTCTAGCCTCCTCGAACTTCTATTACGTAGAAAGCAATAGTTTATACATCGATCTAGTACTTAACTTATTAGCTATTACATAAAGCTAAGCCGGCATCTCTTAGTCGCGAGTAGGTCCGGTGAATACGGTTGTTAGTAGGTATCTCGGGCTCGGTATAATCGTTTGTAGGAGAGCCGGTTATAATTGTCCTACCGTTATTCCTATTCTACCTTTCTTCTTCCTTAGTTATCTAATCGTTAAAAAGGCTATCTTCGTATCATCCCTAAAGAGTAGTAATATCTATGCTAGCTAGGTTATAGGCATAGTAACTACTATAGAGTCCCTAATCTTTCGTATATCTACGGGCTATATACTAATTATCCCGTTAATTAGCTTCGGTTATCTTATGCCTACCTTACTACGCTTCTTACCCTTCTTCTTCTTTAGTTTATCCTCTTCGCTCGAGTCTATATCTATAAACTTAGTTGTCGTAGAATTCCTTAGTCTCGCGTCTACATCTTTCCTTCGCTTATCGTTACCTACATCTCCTTCCGTACGTACTCTCTTAAGCAGTGCTTCGGCGGAGTTAGGGTTCTCGGTAAGTTTAACTAGTCTAATCGTACCTAGATTAGATGTAGTAGGGGTAACATTAATCTATTCGTAACCCTCGTCGTCCTTTAGATTCTCGTAGTCTACGCTTAGTTGTCGACTTAATGCCGCCGCTATTGCCGGCGCTAGTAGGGTGCCTAGACGGCTACTAGGTCGCGTGTTTCGTGCATCGTTACTATACGCGTTAATACCGCTACCTCCGAGTACCTCTCGTTCTTCCCTCGCACGCCGCCTTACTACGGCGATCTCTAACCTAGCCCGTACGAAGTAACGGAGGAAACGTTCCTCTCTATTACTAAGTACATAGCTTCTATAAGGGCATAACCGGGCTTAGTGCCCTAGTCCTCCTTCTCCGGTCTTACTATAATTACTATAGATAGGTCCATTATTTATGTAGTAGTAGGTTTACGGTATAAAATATAGTCGTTCTTCGATAAGAATAGTTTAAAGTCGGCGACCTCTAGGCGCGTAGCGTTATATGCTATCTACTACTAATCCGCATTCCGGAAGTCTATAATTAGTAGGAGATCGAAGGAGACCGTCTAACCATTTAATGCGCGCTAGTTAGCGGATAATGAAGACGCTATCTAACGGAGTACTAAGCGTCTAGGCGCTAGTAGTATGCCTTGTGTCGAGGTGTTTAGTAGTCGCTCGGGAGTATTTAGCATAATTACTCCTATAGCGCTAAGTTACGAGCTAACGGCTTTATTACGCGGATCCTTTATATATTCTTCTAATAATGCTACCTTCTTCTCGGCGCCGCGTCGTACTTCCCGTTCGTCTCGTCTTCGAATAATATCCACTACCGAGACTACCTTCTTATAGATGTCTTTAATAGTCTTAATCCTAGTAATGTCTATAGTATTATCTAATCTATCCTTTACTCGCTCGTCCTTTAGTCCCTCGACGAACTTGCTAACAATGGTTAACATTATATTCTAAGTAAGAGTGTTAGTTTAGACCATGTTACGCTAGATACCCGCCCTTCTAGAAAGGTTAACTACCCTTTAGTAGTATTCCCTTAACGTCTCCTTTTCTCCCTAATTCAGACTATTAATTAGCGTTATCGGGTTCACTTCATTACTCTTCTAAATGCGGTATTACTTAATGAAGATCTCTTTAATCTAAGCTAACATGTCCTTATCTATAATCGTTAGGTCCTTAATCGCTCTTAACACGACATAATCGTCTTTAGCCTACTAAATTACTAAGCTACGGAGCGCCCCATTAAAGGCCCGGATAACCCGTGAAGGTACCGGTATCTAATTATTTCTATTCTCTTTCTTTAGTTCTTCCTCTAACAATGTCTACTACCTCTTTCCGTTAATAACTAGTCTACCGTCGAAAGGGGGAATGTTAGCTTAGTATCTATTAAGGTTAAGGCCTCTCATCTCGGAAATGAGGTCCGTTAAGCTTAGACTATTAGCGTTTATCTTCTTATTATGCTTAGCCTTAGGGAACTTGTTAGGCTTCGGCGCTAGTATCGGTAATAATCGTTCACGCTCGTTTTTAGGTGTTAGTAGAAGCGGTAGCAGTAATAAGGTCGTCTCCCTAAATTTAGGCTAACTTACGAGCTCCCGTAGTGTAGCTAGGGATAGGTCTTAAAGGCTCGTAGTAGACCGGACGAGGCCTTAATCATACGCCCTCTTAGTCGGTAATAGAGTAAGTTCTTCGATATCTAAGAGACCTAACGGCTCCCGCTCTAGTCCTTGTGGGACGAGCCTCGAAGCGCCTCCTATAGAATTGCTAAACAAATGGGGTCTTAGTAGAGTCTTAAATAATAAGTCTCGTATAGCCGTAGGTAATAATCGTGTATTTAGATTTGGTACCTACTATCTAGTATTCCTTCCTCTCGGTGTGTAACTTAGTAGTTGTTCTAATACTATCTCTACGACTCCCCTCATTAGTATGCTCGTACACCTCTTCCTTAGTAACTTCCGCTATTACCGTATACGTTAGGCCTTCTCTTACACCGCTTGTTTCACGTTTTCGTTAAGTAGAGGCCGTGTTACTAAGGACCTAGCTTCGTTTAATCTAGGCCTCTCGATACGCGCTCGGTAATAGTGTCGGTCTTAGCTTGTCGCTCTTTCTCTTCGCGAGCTAGACTAGCGGCCTTCGCTGTAATGTCGATTAATGATTTTAAGTGCGTCTATTAGTGTTAATTAGCGGCCTCTCATCGGTTTCTATTAGTGTTACGGCTTCTGCCTTTTAGTAGGATAAAACAGTGGAAATGATAGTATAAGGAAAACCGCGCCTAGATAGAACCAAGTAGCAGCCCCACCTTCGGCCCTACCTTCGGCTCTAGAAAAGTAAAGTGCGAGAAGGTCCTTGTATCTCTATCTACGAGGCTCGAGTAGTTGTCTATATAGAAGAGGGTAAAGGAGGTCTCGTTGCACGAGGCCACCGAGAAGGGTCTTCTTGTTTGTTGATGCCTGAGGCCGGCATAGTTGCTTGTCCGCCTTCCTAGCAGTCCCTAAAGAGCACATTAGGCGAAACCTCTCTATCTTTCTAGAGTGGTCGGACTACTTTGTTCCTCTTCGGACTACCCTTATTATCGATTCCTCCCTTTATTCGAACTCTTGTAACTGTGTTCTCCTACTCCTCTTTAAGTGTAGTTTCGAGTCCTACTTTTGCAACGCAGTTTTGAGTGAAGGGGTTCCTAACCCTAACCCTAAACCCTTAAAACCCTAATTAATTCGTCTAAGAGCGAGATTACCGTATTTACGTAGCCGCTTTCGAGTATAGGATTATCCTCGTTTTCTTTTCTTAGCTATAGCTCGATACCTCGCGGAACGCTCGACTTAAAGGAAGGAAGTAACGCTTTAGAGGGTACTCTAAACATAGAAGCGACTCGCTCGCTTATATCGCCTAGCGCGCGTATAAATAATACTAGAATATCGTCTAAGCTACTCTCGGTGCTTTTACCGCTTTTCGCTATATTCTCGCTATTCTAGAGGCGCGATAGCGCATCCGGCGCTATATAGCTAACCCCCGGTCGATAGAGAATCTTAAGGTCGTGAAACTATAATAGGTAGATCGCTACCGCTATAAGCCGATAATTTAGGTAGTCTATCGACGTAGTCGTAGCTATCTAGGATTTTTTCGCGATCGCTATTACCGCTAAGTAATCCGTAAAGACTACTATCCGGGGAGCCGTCTCGACGAGGTATCTACCTTTACGGATTACCTACGTTACTCCGAATAGCTCTAGCTCCGTTAGCTAATACCTCGATTCTACGGGCGTTAACGCGTAGCTACCGAACGCGATAATCTAGAGTTTACTCTAGGGAAATTGTTTCGCCCTACGTAGCTATAAAGTTAAGTCTATAAAGTCCGATAGAGTCTCGTTTACTCGCTATACTCGCTACTCTTACTACTCCTATTCGACTAGGGGGTCGCCGTCGACTTAGTAGTACATAACTCCTACGCCGTACTCTTTCGATAAGTCTACGTCGATATAGAGTATCCGCGAGGGGTCGATGTAATAGAGGAAAGTCGGCTTCTTCTACATCTTTTAGACTATGTCCTATACGAAATTTATAGCCGGCGTCTACTCGAGTCGCTACCTACTTATAAATGTAGCGCGCTTCGGTTTCTTTAGCGGGGCTTACTTAGAGAGGTTTACCTTAGCCTCCTATAGCGGGCGAACTATAGCTAAGTAAAATAGTATCTTCGTATAAATGTAGCTTATAAGGCTAAGATACCGCTCGAGCTAGGCCGCGTCGACGGGCTTATCGAGCTATCTTAGTACGGCTATGCGCTCGGTTATATCGCTAAATCCGAAGGCATTTACTAGCTATCCTAAGACTCGGATGCTCGGGAATCCGATAAACGCCTTAGATGCGGATAGGCTAAACCTTAGCTTATCTAGCTTAGCGAATACCGCGCTTAGATAGAGGATGTCGTCCTCTAGTATCTTTAAGGCGATTACGATGTCGTCGACGTAGCCGTAGGCGTACTCGAATTCCCTTAGGTATTCGTCTAGAAGGCGCTATACGTGCTAGATGCTATTATAGTATCCTATAATAGTAACCTTAAGGTATTCTAATCCTCGATGCGTATTAACTATAAACTTGTTCTAGTCGTCGCGCGCTACTACGAATTAATAGAAGAACGACCTTACGTCGATAACGGTAATATAGTTATAACCCTACATCTTCTCGATTAATTCTTCCTACCTAGGTAGTAAATATAAGTCCTTTAGCGCGATCGAGTTTAAACCGCGAATATCGATAACTACTCTCGGCTTACGCGTTATTATTTAGTCTTCGTTTATAATAGTTCGCTATGTTACGAAATAGGGCTATCCGAAAGGAGAGAAACCTATAGAGTAGGCTATCTTACCCTACTCGTATAGTTAATCGAAAGTCTAATTAATAACTTCTCTATTTCTTCCTTTCTAGGGGTATACTATCGTAACCTACTTTTATTCTTCCTATCCTAGCTTTAGCGGTATCCTTATTTAGCGGTCCTCGGGTACGTCGATAGTCGTGCCTCCATCTTTCTAGAGATCTAGAAACTATTCCGCTACCGCTACTATTCTTTATACCGCTACTATATCCGGGTTATTACTATATACGGTAACGCTATAGCGCGTTTAAAGATGCTAGACACCGGGGGTTATTTCGACCTCCGTTACCTTTTTCGCGTCGTCGTTTAAGACGTCGTTTATATCGATCGGGCTTTTGTCCTAGGCCGCGTTATCGTCGTGTACTTACTCGGGCGGGGGATATTTAAGGAGCTCTTTCTAGGCTTCGTTCGGTACTACGAAGGCTCCGTCGATCTCTAGCTCGTATAGCGTACCTAGACGCTAGGTCGCTAGGATTCGCAAGGCATTATCTATATAGTTACGGACTTAGACTACGTTAAAACCTACGTCGACGATGTAACTATATATTACTCCCCCCTATCGGGTAAAAGCTATGCTTTCTACGGGCCTAAATTCGTAGTTACGGTCTATCTTTTAGAGGTCCGCACCTTTTCGCATCGCGACCTTATTATATTTCGCTATCCGCGGGGGTACTACTTTATCGCTCGCTACGCGGACTACGAATCTAGTTCTCTATTTCGATCTTAGCGTAACCGAGATTAGTATAATTACTTTATTATTATTTACTATCGTAACTCGCTTACGCTTAAGGTTAATCTTAAACCCTACCGGTACTATAACATCTATTCCTAGTAGTAAGTTGTAGGGTAGGTCCTTTACGACCTATACTAGCTACTCGATATATGCGACTAAGGCTTAATAGGCTCGATCCTAAACGGGGAAGTATATAGGTAAGATTCTCTATTTATCGTTAGGCTTCTTTCCGCTAACTATTATAAAAATTAAGGGCTACGCTAGTTATTAGATTTCTCTATTTCCTAGCACCGCTTCTAACTATGCTTCGTTAACTATCGAGGCCTTATTACCTATGTCGAGATAGGCCCTCCGGAGGTTTCGATAGCCGGGCTCGAGGGCGTATATTACTTCTAGGATATTATAATTATAGAAGCTATATACTAGCTCTTAAATATCGAACTTAACGCTATATAGGATTATCGGTAGAACTTGTCCTAGTACTTCGGGCTTAAGGGCTTCGTCGATCGTGTTAGTTAACGTGTCTCTCGCGGCGCTCCCGGCGGATCGTAAGCCTACGTCGACGCTAGGTATAGTTTAGACTTTTCGCTCTATTTACGTCGCGGGCGCTAACATTTAGATTTCGGCTACGAGGACGTATATCTCGAGGTCGTCGCTCGCATTAAAACCTACGGCGTAGTCTAGCGCTTCGCCCTATATCGATAGTTTCGCTTTCTCTATGTCCTTCGGACTACTACTTACTCTAACGCTATCTTTCTTTATTACTAGCTTAGATCTATCTTATAAAGATGCTTATACTAGCGGTACGCGGACTTCCTCGTCGTCCGGTAGCCGCGTGCTAGGCGAGAGGTACTCTAGGTCCTTATGCGCCTCGGCTAGTCCTAGGGTTATTAAAAACTCGTTTATGTCGCCGGTAGTAGCTATTTACCTCCGGCTATAGGAGTTTTCCGCCTTATTTACCTACTTAACAAGGTTATTAAGGACGTCTACCGTCGCCTTATCTAGCTTACTATTCTAGCGTTACCCCGAGCTACCTATCGGGTAGTCCTTATCGATGTACTCCTAGAGCTAATTCCTCGAGAAGTTTAGGACTCCGTATATACGGTAGACCTACTTTAGGTTAAAGGTCGTCGACTACGGGGCTATATTAGCTACCTATGTCGATTACGCGGGCCGCCCTCTAGCATAGAGGACGTCTACTTTATATAGATCTTAGAGGTCTTACGCCGTTAGGAATAATTACGCGTATTCCTATTATAGCGGGGCTCCGCCTACGTCGATCTACGGGCCTTACGTTACGTAGTTATAGAAGTCGTCCTACTCTTCGAATTAAGCGCTTAGGTCTACGTTCTCGTTAGCGTTATAGAAACCTTAGACTTCTTCTACTTCGTAGTCGCTTATTTAGACGTTACCCGAGGTAATCGCTAGTAGCTATCTCGAACTAGGGAGGGCGCGTTAAGGGAAGCGAGCGTTCCCGCTTCCTCTTAGCTAGAGGTTATTAAAACGATTCTATTATCGACGATTATTAAAAGCTCGGCGCCCGCCGCTATAGTCTTACTATCCTTACTACTACTATTACTATAGCGGAAGGCCTACGTCGACATACCTACCTTACGTAGGGGCTACCTACTATAAGTTTAGATACTTACCTAGGTACTACTAAGGTACTACTTACGATCGCTAGCGTAGCTAGCGAAAGTAGTCCTACTATAAGATGGATTTCTCCTTTATGTAAGTAATAAAGTTCTCTTTCGAAGTTTACTATACCGGTCTCGTAACGTATCCTCGTAGGTTACCGTTAATTCTATTCTAGGCCTCTATTAGGCCTCGATACCTACGAGCTTCCTCGCTCTTAGTAGGTAAGCCTATTTACTCGGAGAGTCGGTAGACTATAAGTACGTACTCGGCGTAGTCTCTACCGTTTACTACGTCGTATTAGGTATAGCGCTACTCTAATAACGTACGGAAAGCGGTACTTAGGTCTATACTAAATAAGTTAGTAAGGCGCGTAATCTAATAATCGACGCCTTCCCCTAGAGTAAGTAGCGTTCGCGTGTCTTAGGGTATAGAATTTGTGTACTACTCCCCTACGTAGCCGATAAGGCATTTCTATAGAGATTTACGTATAGTTTCCGGTAGGTACTCATTACTTTAAAGTACTATCTTAATACGGTTTATAAACGCCGTTACATCTCGGAAATATGTTTATCCTTTATAGAATACCTACGGTCCTAGGTCGTACTCCTTTTCTAGGAGGTAGGGGTCGAAGAGACCGATCGCGTCCGGTCGGAAATCCTTTACTAGCTATAAGTAGGGTCTAGTTAGCGGGAGGCCTACGTCGATAGGATCCGGTACTCCTTAAAATGCCTAGGCATTCTAGTATTATAGCTATAGCGTTAGATTCCTATTTCCGCCGCTTATCGTAACGTTCGTAGCCTTACGTCGAGCTTCTACTACGGCTCTTAGGCTTACGTCGATACGGGCCTACTCTTACTAGTAGTTATAGGCCGGATCGTATAAGTCTCGTATAAATAGAATGTCGGTAACGCCGTTAATCGTCTCGACTACTAGTATACGTCGATTCGTAGTACTAGTCTCGCTTTCGTTTCTATCCCGCTTCTCGAGATAGTCGAGGAGCCCCTATACTACGGAGGACATGTAAGCGACATTGTTTTCTATAGACCTACTTAGGCTATTAATCTTGTCGTTTAGGCCGTTAATAGTAGCCGAAGGCATCGTTCCCTATTATATATTCGCATCGCGCTATTCCTAGTTCGTTTACCTAGCCTATGTACGATAGTCCTAGCGAAGTTACTTATAGCCCTTAAGCTACCTCGCTTAGCGCTCGCTTCTCGAGCGCTAGAGGTTTAGACCTTCGAATAGGGAGAAGTCCTCTTCCTATTCTTAGGACTACTCGGGCGTAGAGTCTTCGTCCGGATAGTCCTCTATTTAAGGTTACTTTACTCTATAATTTATAAGCTTATACGTAGGCTTAAAGGGTCTCCCGTCGACGTAGCCTTTTAGGGCGGACATAGCGTAGACTTCGCCTCGTATCTAGCGAAGGCTCGATATTATCCGCCTATACGATATTTATACTCTCTTAGGCTATATCTCCTCTACTCTCGGCGCGAAACCCTTAAAGGTAATTACTTTCGCTTCGGGGAGATGTACTTTAATTTTTCGAGGCGCCTTAAATAGTTAATTTTCTAGCGGTAGGGTAGAAACTTAGGAGCTTAGGGAGCTACTCTTCTCTAAAGAGATAGTTACGGGCGAGCCGTCCTTATCTAGCTTCTCCGCTATTCTCTTTCTTAACTATAGCTAGTATCTTAGTTCGTTAGACTACTCTTAGGTAAGGCGGCTAAATTTATCGATTACTCGTTATACTTATTGTAACTAGGCGTCCTAGGCTAGAGGGTAGCCGTAAAACTAGTTAATTTCCTCCTCCGGAGGTACTAGTATTACTAATAAGGCTCGGGATCTATATGTCTCTCGAGCGGTATTAGGGCTACGCGTTTTCCGCTTACCGAGGCCGTAGAACTTCTAGATAAATTTATAGCGTTCTAGCTCGTCGGAGCGGTAAGAGGCTTATACTACTCGCTCCTTAGAACGGTTCGTCGAGCTATACTCGAAATAGTAAATTATAGCCGAGGTAAAGTCGATAATCTACGTGTATTATCCTAGGTCCTCTATAAGTATTAGTAGTTAGTATACTAAGTTATTACTCTACGACATCGACGGTCGACGTAGGCTTAGTCTCGTACGAGCTTATAGCGGATCCTCGAGAGTATTGCCGTAGCTATTCTAGCGCTACTAATTTTTTACCTTAAACTAGATAATAGCTTTTCTCTACGGGCTACTATACGGCGACTCCTATCGACGTAGAAGCTTTAAGAATAGTTTGTCGTGGAGGGGGCGGATTAGTTGTTACTACTACTTACGCTTTCCTTACGTAAAGGAAGTAGCTATACTAGGGGGGGGTAGTTACCTATAGTTAGTATTAAGCAACTACGGTTAACGCCGTATTAATAAAGGGTTCGTAACTACCTTAAGGTTAGGGAAGGAGCTCGGTTTAATGGCTCCTCGAATAGGGGCGCTCGAGTTAGCGGACTACTAGTCGACGTAGGCCTATCGAATGAGTCTCGATTAGGCTTTGTCCCTTTAAAGGACTAGTAAGGATGTAGACTCGGTCGGGCGGCGTAGGATTTACTGCGTAGGCCTACGTCGATATCTTTATAGGGATAGGTCCTTACGCTCGGCGCTTCTAGTTCTAGTTCTAGTACTATGTAAGGACAGTTGTCGACAAGCTAGAAATTTTTTTCTAGTATCCCTAGCTTATTAGTACAAGCAAAGCTACTATTTAATATAAGGTTCTATAGAATGATAATTAATTGAAGGTTCTATCTAAGTCTAAAGCTTAAAGGTGTGTCCCCTCCTCTCTATACCGCACCTGCCTCGTAACAAACTTGTTTTTCCTCTTGCTTTTCCTCTAGAGGGGAAGGTATATTTCCTTGTTCTTCTTGTTTAGGGCGGGTTGGAATCGGATGGTTATCTCGGACATGATTTTCGTACATCCGTTGAAAGTACGCTAGAATTATTAATTAGTTAAACAATTAGTAAAACAATTGAGGAAACAATTAGGGAAACAATTAGGGAAACAATTGGGAAACAATGAGTAAAATAATTAGGAAAACATACCCTCTACATTTACTTAATCTTCGGCCATCTTCCGTCCCCGCTTAGTATCTCGTAGCGTATATCCGTCTCGCTAGATATCTCTTAGTTTCTACTAGATATTTCCTAGAATCGAGAACTTACGAGATGGTAACTCTTTACATAAGATCGAAGGTTGTTACTAACGTCTATACCGGCACAAACATAAGTTCAAACTCTTAGATTATTAATTCTAAGAAGGAAAATTAGTCTTTCTCCTTTACTTTAAGTCCTATTTTAAACTTACTCTTCTTAAGTTGTACTAAGAGGCGGTTGAATCTTTGCATAACACTACTTTTCGCCGGGATGTATCGTAAAGAATCCCTAATAAGAAATTAATTAATTTATTTATCGTTTAATTAATTAATTAAGTCTTACTTACTTCTTCGTCTTCCTACTAAGCTTCTAAGTTTCGAGGCCGTTCGTTCCTCGCCTTCATTCCCTCATACTATTATCGCGCGGGTCCGTAAGGCATTATAATTAAATAGTTCTTTCTTTAAAAGGTTAAAGAACGGATGAGAAATAATTTCGAAGGAAAGTTGTCTATATAGTAGCGTAAAAGTCTAAACCCGCTTTCCCTATCTCTTTAGCTAATCGGAGTAGACTAGCTACCTAATCGGGTTAGCCTCAAAATGTCTTAGGTACACCCACGGAGCTCGCTTATTTTCCTTAGTAGGGTGCCCCGTGCGGGAGTGACACCGAGCTTTTAGTGTGGTGCACCGAGCTATCCCTTTGATGAACTCGTCGCCTCGGAGCGTTCGTCGGCAAAACTAGGATTACGGTCTGCTTCTTATATAAAGTCTACCTATACGTATTTATGTAAAGCGGATTCGACTAACTAGATCTCTTACATCTTATGTAGTAGTTCGTCGGACTTAACCTAGGAGGCGGTTAAAGGGATAAATACCTAACTGTATGCTGTAGCTTTCCGCTATCTCCAATTAACCCTCTCTCGGCTTATCCCCGGCGAAGCCGAATCCTCGAAGCCTTTAAGTACACCAAATATAGCACCCGAGATCCGAATAACGATCGTGGAAGGTGGGTAGGAGGTGGGTGGACGCGGGTAGACGCGGGTGGAAGGTGCTTGAAGGATCGTCACGAGCCTAATTGGAGGCAGGCTTTCCGGCATAACGCGCAATTTGGCAGGCGACCATAGCGAGAAAGAGGAACGGCGCAAGTAGATGCGTGGCCGTGCGAGTAGATGGCTGGAAGACGATCTAGATTATGGAGCTGTTGCACGTCGGTTTCGAAGTTTGGAGCCCGATGTCAAGCTGGCTGACACATAGGCTCCCACTGACACGGAAGCTCTCAAATTGGGAGCCTGGATGTCAGCAAGGCTGGGCGTATAGAGCCTCCTTGTCAGCTAAGCCGTCGGGAAAGAGTCCGAATGTTAGCCAAGACCTCTCACGCGGGGCTAAAGACACGCAACTCAAGCTCACGCACGAACTTCAGGCTCCAGACAACTAAGCATGCAAGATGAGCAATCGCAGTATCGACCACGAAGCAGCGTATTTAGGCTCAACTATCTTCTGAAGCCCATGCATCTGACGCTAACAGTCAGAACATTACACGAGTCTGCTACACGCTCCTTTGGACACGTGTCCACCGGAATTGCGGCATCACAGCACACCTACAAGAGCAGGAGTTGGAGGTCACAGTTGGGGCGTAGGAGATTTGAAAAACGAAGCTGCTCTGAATCGTCTATCGACATAGCCCGGGACATGTCCTCGGGCGACTAACCGCAGGTCTCGTCGAGCGGACCACAAATCGAGGTGAACTTGTCAACAAGAGGGTCGGTAGGGGAGACAAAATGCTCCCATGGTACTCTCGAGGCACCTTTGGGCATCTTGAAAGATATCTCCTGGGTCTTCTTGGGATACGCGTGCTGTATGGTCCAATCCAAAATCGGTTTTGGATTGCGGCAGCGATGTGGTCGCTCGAAATCTACAACCATGCCGTGCGGAGCTGAAGCCCACGTCCAAGCCACGAAACCACGGTCTGCAGTACACATTAGACGATGACGCAGCATGTCCAGGCAATGATCTAGGCTTTCTTGTTAGCCGACTGTTCATGAAACTTCGAATTTCCCGCTTGGCTTGGTCAGATGTTGGACTCACTGATATGGATCTTTTTCATCGTTTCTGGCGCATCACTTTCGTGGTGTTCCTTATACCAGTCTCGATTCCACCACAAATTCTGGCGCAGCATGTCCTAGGCATCGTTAGTCGTGCACGAACGAGACTGATTATCGAGTGCAGGCTGACTAGACAGTGGAGCTGATGAACAACCTCGAAGGTCGCTATGAAATGGTCTTCTCCGTTGATCTTGTGTGGGAGAATAACATGCCGATGCACATCAAGGCCATGCGTGGGTCCTTCTGATACGGGAACGGTGATGAAGTTGGCTGTTCGACTGTTAGAAAGCTACTGGGAGCATGAGCACACCTGTTGTTCAACCGACCATGAACGCCTAGCTCTGTCCAGAGCTGGTCTACTTTTGAATCTTCGAAACTCTCGCCATTGGGCGCAGCGGCATGCGCGGGCATCGTATAGTTCCATGCTGGAAACATGGCCGTGTGATACGACCGGTCGAACTGGCTCACAAAAGAATCCTCTGGATCATGTTAGTTGGCATTGTTTTGGGCCGAACATGTACGGGCGAAGACGAGAGTGTTGCTGACTTACTATCGAGAGGGATATCGTCCGTTTCGCAGGATTGCTGACTTGAGCATGATGGACAGGCATGGCCTTTTGGCCAAATGATGGCCATGAATGCTAAAAGACAGCAATTGGAAATCAAAGTCGCCAGTGCCACGATGAGACAAAGATTGAGCCTGGTGATGCGCAGAACGGGCTTTGTCTTGGTTGATCCACCCAACAGAGTCTCCTTCTCCATCTCGAACCCGTCATTGCTCACCAAGGTGGAACTGGAAACTCGAGAGTCTTCCATGCCGCTAGTAGCAGTCAACAATCTGGCTCCAAAAGAGGTTGGTCGAAGTAATAGGCAGCTTTCTCTACGCAGGAAGCATCCTCTCGGGCAAGCTTGAAGATTCGCTTTGCTCTTCGCTCTGCAGTCTTATCGCAACATCCTGGATTCCTGCTAGGCCATAAGCTCGGGTATACACACGAGTGGGATTGACCTTCAGCCTTGTCGCATGTCCCAATTCGGCCATACGGTGCGATACGGCCTCTTCACAAGTCGGCCGGGATTCGTGTGACAGCCTGTCCACGCCAGGGTTCCCAAAGATTTAGCGTGTAAAGTCGAGACGTCACGGCGAGGTGTTGGGGTGAAACGGTGTGATACTTGCAAATGTGTCACGGGGTGATTCGACAGCTCGCTCACAGCTATCGCAGTACACGCAAGTGATATGGCGTGATAAGAGAACGGGAGAATTAACAACTGCCGAGAAAGGCTCGTTGGCATGAGGTAAGGTATCTTTCATCAAGTTGTCATTTTGCTGGTCACTAATTCGCCTTTTCACGAGATGTTACCGGGCTATCTGGAAGGCCGCCGAGCCATATCTGTGAGGTCGCTAAGCTAAGACCCCTGCAACACTACGGCTATACAACTGCATATGCTAAACTCTCGCTGAACATCCGATCCACGCCCTTCTTTAGGGCAAAATAGAACTTTGAGAACACGATCAGAGGTGTATATACATGTCGAGTCCGCGAAATTTTCGATCGACTGTAATACGACCAAAGCCAGCAGAAGATTCTATCCCGATTATTTGGGTTCCATAGTACTCTACCGCAACGATGCCAACTGTTCTCTCCACAATCGTTGGCTTTATAGCCATTGTCTCGCCTCTGGTACATGCTGCTCCCGTACCAGATGCTGAGGCAGTCGCTAAGCCGGACTCTCCCATCAGTGCAGACGGCTATCCATGGGGATACGACAATCTGGACGTAAAGAAGAGAGACTCTCCCATTAGTGCAGACGGCTATCCATGGGGATATGACAACCTGGACGTCAAGAAGAGAGACTCTCCTATCAGTGCAGACGGCTATCCATGGGGATACGACAATCTGGACGTTAAGAAGAGAGAGGCAGCCGCCAAGCCCGACTCTCCCATCAGTGCAGACGGCTATCCATGGGGGTACGACAATCTCGACGTTAAGAAGAGAGAGGCAGTCGCCAAGCCCGACTCTCCGATCAGTGCAGACGGCTATCCTTGGGGCTACGACAATCTGGATGTCAAGAAGAGAGAGGCAGTCGCCAAGCCCGACTCTCCGATCAGTGCAGACGGCTATCCTTGGGGCTACGACAATCTGGATGTCAAGAAGAGAGAGGCAGTCGCCAAGCCAGACTCTCCGATCAGTGCAGACGGCTATCCTTGGGGCTATGACAATCTGGATGTCAAGAAGAGAGAGGCAGTCGCCAAGCCAGACTCTCCAATCAGTGCAGACGGCTATCCTTGGGGCTATGACAATCTGGACGTAAAGAAGAGAGATAGCTAGATCTGAGAGGATCAAGGTAAGGAGATATGGCAATACCAGCAGTACTGCCATGCACTAACACTACGACCTGCAGATGAGAACTGAGGAGCCGATGGTACGCCGAAGGAGCAAGTTTGGGTCTGAGCGAGCTCCTGCACACATTCTTTATTAATTCGTATCTGTCCATTTGGGCAGGGGCCGTGTTTGTGTTTACGAACTGAGAGGAGGGACTTTGGAGGCATCGAAATACTCGTAGTCTGCACGTATGTTAGGTAGAAACAATCGCTCCTCCAGCTGGACAACAAGAGAGCCGAGAAGAACTCCCGCTCGCAACATTTTCCAGCCATGCCGCTTCTTCCTCGGGCTTTCGTGTAAACCTTTTTCACTCGTGCGTGTGTCTCCTACCTACATTTCACATGGGTTTTAGCGTCGATCGCTACATCCTCGCTTGTTGGAGCTCGCCTGGTACTCGTATCCATAAACCCGTTCAAGTACATCCAGGCCTCTCGATACCATGCATACATCTGTCAGACCCCCACTATTGTATCATCCATGAGCTGATGAAGTGATTTGGTCCCGAAGTATCGAAGACACGACGATAAGCAATCCGCCTATACTAGCACAACCTCACCAGGCGCAATACGCAGCACTGTGCGACATCCTACTATCATCGGGTACTGATGTACTCTGTGCTATGCTAGTCAGTAATGCCTCTCTACAAAGACACAGCAGAAGGCGGCTACACGCCTCTCAATGTCGAAGAAGGCTGCCATGTAGAGAGCAAGAGCAGCGACCGGCACCAGACACGACGACTGATTACTGAGATCATCATTGCACTGCTTCTCTTTCTCCTCGTCGGGGTCCTATTCTTCCAGCCTGCGCAAAAGCAACATCACTACGGCAACGATCCTCACATCTCTTCTGGAGCCTTTGACCAATATCGCCAATACGGTCGTGATCCCGAGTACTTCTCCTTCAGCCACGATCACGACTACCTGTGGGCCGAGTACCTTCCGGAAAAGCCACCACCGAATAGCACCGGGGAAGCGATCGACCGGTTGACGAACCATGGTTCGTTGTCCATGTTGCACCAGCTTCATTGTCTAGCTGGCATCCGACGAGCAATCCAGCAATTGGGGGAAGGCGAGATGGATCTGGCGGCGTTGCAGAAGACTCCGCATGCACCACATTGCTTCGACTATCTTCGGAAGGTCATCTTATGTTATGCCGACGACTTCATCGAGCGTCCACGGCACCCAGATGGCTCCTTGGGCGGACCTAATATTGAAGGAGCCTGGGATTTCCGCATGTGTAGGAGTAGTGACAAGATCTTTGCGATTGGGGCTGAGGGATATCGTCCGACATAGCAAAGTGTGCTGTGAAGAGCAATGCGTGGTGGTGTTGATGGTTGATGAGAATGTTGATGTGTGGGTGTCTTATGTAATAGACCTGTGTTGGTGCGGGGCTCATTATACTAGAATATTCCCTCCATCACCTCCTCTCCCATTTTGCAACAACATCGTCATTCACGTTCGATCACGAAATGAATCCTCGCTCTAGATGAATCCCACCTCTCCTCCTGTCGCGACTGTCATACTGCCATCACCCATACAGTCCCGCCAGCACATGGCGGCAATCTCTAAACAGGAGGCTTCGCGACTCCTACCAACCATCACGATGTACATCCATTTGCTCCAAATCAGCACATACCGAGTCGAAGGGATGGGCGAACATGTCATGTGTCAAGCACGGAAGCGGCATCAATACTCACCGTGTCCGTTATGCTGTATAACCCACATCTTGGCCCACAATGCTTGCGCATGGAGGAATCAATATCGCTCATGATGATGATTGATCACGACTGAACGCATGGCCCACTGGACAGACGGTAAGATGGTTTGTTTCTTTGACAGTCCTAGCACGCTTCACCCTTCTCACAACCCGCCCACCTCTGCCTTCGGCATGGCGGACAAAGACAACTTCATGTTCGAGAATCTCGATCCCGAGAGCCTTCTCAACAACGCACGCATCACATGGCTCAAAGATATTCGTGCTTCCTATGCCGAACACCATATCTCAGACCACAACCTTCCAACGCCAACTCTGCTCCTCGAACTCAAAGTCCTCAAGGATCTCACCCAAGGCGTGCGCGACAGCTTTCTGAACGCCATCAACAAGCTCTTCACGCGCACTCGCACCAACGTCTTTCTCTACAAGGATTATACATGCTCTTTACGAGGAGCCTTTGGCGAATGGCACGTCGTATGGTACACTACCAGTAAGAGTTGGTTCGCTGCGGTTGGATGGGACGGTGACATTTCTCCTCCCCGCGGAGTTTGGTATTGAACATCCGCTGGAGTGGGTTACGCAAAAGCTTGACCAGCAGGCTTGGGTCGAGGCAGAGGAGACTGGCGAGAAAGCAACAGTAGCACAAAGGTAGGTCTTCAAGGTCGCCGTTCCAATGTCCGCTTCCGTCGACAGCTTCATGGATAACTACTCGAGACATGAAGAATCAACCAACGATCTAAACCTTGATTAAAGCCATGTTCGAACAAATGACTCGCTTGAAAGCCGAGCAATTCGTCAGCAGCAGCAGCAAGGGTTTGCCATTACCATTCACAAGCCCATCCCACACTTCAGTCCGCTCACATGACTGACGAAGGAGCAGGCGAAGAGCACGCCAACATCACCACTCCCGACACTTCTACCAATGGTAGCGAGGCTCGGGAAGTGTCGACAAGCGAGATCAAGGCGGCATGGCAGTCTATTGCATTCACTAAAAAGGCTTTCAAGAGTCGGGTGACATCTAGGAGAGCCTTAAACACTTCAAGGACATGGATGAGGGGAGTAGGTGAAACCGTGAAACACAACCCAGCCAAGGCTGCTAGCAAAGCTACCGAAGACCTTACTACCCAGGAAGGTTTCATGGAGTAGCCTTTCCAGGGAATAATGTCCCAGAAGGAAGCGGTCAAGAACGATAGCACGCCATCACCGGCTCCCCAGAACAATACCAGGGACAGCTCCAACAGCCTTCACACTGGATCACAGCAGCAGACACCAAAGAAGAAGATCGCCGAGACGCGTAATGACTTCACTCCTAATAGAAACAAGACCAGGGCTGTGTCGGACACCACTCCACTCCAGTCGCAAGTTCGAGGGACAGATACCACTACTCCTGCTTCCAATTCCCGAAAACCAAATACCCGACGAGCCCAAGCAGATGTCACTACTCCAAGCTCTACGCCCGATGCACCGAGGAGAAAAGCATCACCCGCAAAACCGCGGGGACTTCGACAATGAGTTGTTGAGAGGGGAGTTGTAGATGTAGATACATACAAGGCTGCAACTTGTCTTACAACAGGCTCGATCCTTTCCTTATCGTCCTTGCTCCCATGTCTAAGGAAGTGAGTCGTGGGATCATCTGCCAACAATGCCACTGCAACGTAGAAGCAGGCGTAGCGGTCTCGGCCAAGAGGAGAGATTGCATCTTTCCTGGCAATTGAACTGAACGGCTGCGTCGTCTCGATTATGGAAGAAGAAGGTTTGGGAGCGAAGGTGGAGATTTGCGAATCAATCATTGGCCAGGAATTGTAGAGGTACTCTGCGCCCGTATGAAGACTACACGATTGCCCACTCTCATCAGCATAATGTTGAGAAGCAAGACTCAGACAGCTGAATGTGCAACTCCACTGCTTTGCTCTGCGGTCGAGATCAACTCCGAAAAACGTGACGAAGAAGGAAATGCTACCGACTTAATCCTCCTGCACAATTCTTTTTCGTTTTCTTTTCACCATTGCCGTACCGATGCGGGTTGACATTTTCTTCGAACGACTACTGAAGGCTTGTTGTCATCGAATGAGAACAGAGCTCGTTTCGCAAGCAAATTGATGAGATATGCGCGATTGAGCTTGATCTGGCTACAATATCGTCGTTTTGCTGGTGTAATGTAAGAAGAGACGTGGACTGAACAAACACATGCAATGGATCCAACAAAATTCTGCCGTCTCCAGTCTTTGCTTCATTATTGGAAGCTGTGTTGTTGTTGTCTTCTTGAACGCAACTCCCGGGGCACATGTATGAAATGCTTTCCGTCGCAGAATGACTGTTTCGGGCTGCGATAAAAGCCACTTGACCGGCGAGGCGGAGTTTCATGATTGAAAAATTGGAAGATGCCTTGAATCCGATCTCGTAACGTTGTCTGTGGGTATCAATTGAAACAAAGGTATGCCATAAACTCATCATGCTGCCACTGCATCTTGCTCCTCCGTGTCATGCGTTTTTACAACCTTGTCATTCGTTCTCTGCTCCTCTTCCTCCTCAGCAGCGTCTGGCTCTCCCAGAGGTCCGACTGGTTTCATTCTCGTCGTGGTGTCATCACCGCTCTGCGAACCTGCGGCGCCCTCGGCCTGGTTCTGATCAGCAGTCCCAGGATCAGGCACATCTGCATCCCGCGCTTCCTTTACACTCTCATGACTGCGATTCCGCGCTAAGCCTTCATCTCCGACATGGCTTTTTTCGAGCTCGAGCTGATTATCAGTCCCGTCAACTCCTTCTTCCTGTTCTTTGCGCGTATCCTCGCACCCTCCTTGGCCTTCGCTTTGTGCGTCGCAAGTGTCGTGCTCGCCAGAATCGTCATTCCGCTCTTCTTGCCACTCGCAATCACTCTCATCAATTTCCTGCCAGAGCTCGTCCTCTTTCCGCTGCTGATCTCTCCACCACTCCTCTCTGATGTATGGCGGCGTCAGATTTCCCGGATACATGAGCGCAACTTCCTCCCCGTACTTTGCGACTCGCCAGCTATGCTCCAGTCCAGACTCTCTGTGGCGCTCGACTTGCTGCAGACGAGCAATGAGGAGTTCAGGATCAGCGAGTTGCGTGCCAGTGTGGCTGTTGAACTGGCTGGGCCATTTGGCGGAGAATATGGTTGCCGAATGGGCGTCGCCTGCTCTGGCGCTTTGCGGTGTTGGCGGTGAGGGTGGTGACAGTGGTGGCGAAAGGTGTTGGCGAGGTTGATCTCCAGCGCGGTCTGCGGGCGGGGACTCTGAGCGCGGCGGCGAGAGGTGTCGGGGAGGATCGTATCTGCGGCGCTTGTCGGTCGCGAGTCTATGAGACGACTCGCCGTCGTCGTCGCATAGATACTTGCGCTTCATGGTGAATGGTTGATGTTTAAACAGGAAGTGGTGGAGAGTTGCCGAACTGTACAGAGCGTCATGCTGCGCGCGGCTGCCTGCTCGGACACGGCGGGGCACGGAGCGAGCCGAAGCCGGCCGTCCAAGTCAAAGCACCTTTTGTTTTGTTGTTGTTGTCGCTGTCACAACAGAGTGTTGAATGTCAGTGTTAGCATCCTCACAATAATATCTACCTCGCATCCCCCCGCCATGCAAAATCCGCCATGCCAAAATGGAATCCTCGCCGTCTCCATTCCTCGTCCAGGATGAAGCAGACATCGCCTGGCCCATTGTCGGCCTCCTGACCCCGTCCAACCAAGCCGCATGTCGAGCATTCAGCGGCGTAGTCGACTTTCTGTTGCTTCACAGTCAGAATGAAGGCCTTCGACGACATCAGAGCCACATCGTCCTCCACAATCGCTCCAAGCTACCGTTAAGGAGTCTCCTGGCAGCTCAGCCGGCCTCCAATATAGCATCTCCATCCACCTCATTCTCCTCCCAAGCAACGCAAATCGACGACCCTTCCGATGATCCTATGGCAAATGAGCTCTGGTCGGGCTCTTACGTATTCTCCATTCAATCTCCGCCACGAATCCCACAAGTCGGTTGGATTGCAGGCTACGGTCCCATCCTCGTTCGCGACACGCCCAGCAACCTCCCTGAGCTCCTCTTGTCGGCGGGAACATCCGCCCGTGACCATGTAGGCCTGCACAGCAAACACGCTGCCTTCAATTTCGACAAACTACTGGCAACATTCGCATGCAAGGCGTTGAGAAACTCGGATGCTCACGTTCGCATAGCTTCTCAGCAAGTATCTCGAGACTCTGGATTCCAAATCCTCGTATGCGACCAAGTCCTGTCCTTTGCCGGCTTGGACTATCGCTTCCGCTTTACGCCTGATGCCAACAGTGACATTACGCGAAATTCGGTCAAAAGCTATATCGCCACCCAGATTGACGCAAGTGCGGTCGTGTCCTCCGGCGCTGCTACCCCATCTGAGCATGACATTATTATCGCCGGCTGGCGTCTGCTGAACGGTGTAAAGAAAGGTGCAACCGCAGCAGTCATTGCCGCCGTTCACATCAAAGATAATACTCGCGCTGCGGCGAAAAAGCTGCAAATCAAGCCTTCAGATGAGACAGCTCGAATTGCCCGGCTCATCACCATGAGACAGGCACTGCATAACCTGCACCATGACTCGAACTCACAGTACATCTCTACCCTCCGCGAAGTCATCGCGAATCCCCACAATTCGAATGAGAAGTACTACATCTTTGTTCCCTTCGTGTCCGCTGACCTGGAGGACTACATCCGCATGTGGAAAGCCTCTCCAACGCGTCCACCACACGATGATTTGGTCTTGATTTTTGCTCAACTAATGCAAGGCTTGACAGCGCTCCATGCCGCCGGATTCCTGCACGGTGACCTGAAGCCCTTGAATCTCGGTCTGGTCAAGGTCTCGCCGCCTCAGCTCGCGATTCTCGACATCGATGATGTGCAAGACATTCGCGAAGCTACCGACAAAAATTCCTGCGTAGCGTGTACGCCGGGCTACCTCGGAACGCCGGGCTTCCTTGCTCCGGAGAGGGAATGCGAAGGTGGAAAATATGGCCTGCCTTCTGACATCTGGGCTGCAGGATGTGTCGGACTGCGGCTTTTCGACGACCAGCATTTGCACAAACCACTCAACCCGTATCGGACGCCGTCGAGATTGTCAGATGCCGCCATCACTAGCGAGAAGGCCGACTACCAGAGGGTATTGGCATCTTTGAAGGACAGATCCGACGGAGGCAATTCGGTCTATGACCTGCTAGCATCCATGCTCAACTTGGACTGGAGGAGGAGACCTACGGCTTCACAGGCATTGGACCATCCTGCCATGAGGAGAGCTCTTGAGAGGTCATTGGCCGGGGGAAAGAGAAAGGCAAGATAATAGCTATTGCACGTAGTACCCTAGTCGCCATGTAAGAGCCTTGCGGCATTCGAGTCTGCAAGTTACAGATTCGACAGCGAAAGCGTCACTTGACTGAATGTACTGCTCGGGAGATGAGCCAACTCTCTCAGGAATGGTTACCCACATTTAGGAACCCGCACTTTGGATACGGAACAGGTACCAAGCCTTCTGCTTTTACTGTCACGCTTATGAGCAGCCAACTTAAGAAACCTACGACAATTGAGGTCTCTTGCATTTCCCACGATAGTCAATCATGCGAAGTACACCGCGAGACGAGGCTCAAGTTGACTGAGGCTTCCAGATATGTGATCTGCCGAGAAAGAGCTTTGCTAAATCGCCGGCAGCACATTTGTTAATGCCCTTAATCTACTGACATGTTTTGCAGCAACCTTCGTCAAGATCGTCGAGCGCATGGAATTCTGTGCTCTTCCCACTGATAAAAATTCTTGATGCCGAGAGGAGAGGCAAGAATGCCAAAAAAAAAAAACAAAAACGCCCGAACAGATATGTGTATCTTCCGGCCTGTACTGCGCACCCTTGAGATCATCCGGACAAGCAGCAAATTCGATCAAAAAGTATACGCAACACAGTTCAGCCATCGCCTGCATGCGTACGATGCTTGCTCCCACCCAGTCACGCTGGACATTATCGCACATCGGGCGAGGTCAAACTGGCAAGCACGATTCCCGAGAAAACAAGCCGCGTCTCGTAGGTGTCTTACCGCCTTGCAGTCTCTCGAATACTCTCGCGATATTGATGGACGTCTTGTTGGGCGCACTTGGGCCGGCTGGCAAGGAGACTCCCGTGCAGGAGCTTTTCTGTCAGCGCTTCTCTCTCGCTGACACCTGAGCTCCAGCTTGAGGCGTGTTATTGTCAGCAAAATTGTGTCAACTGGGACTACAGCGGAGTTCGTGCGGTAGCTCCAGGGAAGGATCTTGGAGGCTGCTGCCGAGGAAGTGTTGTCGGCATCGGTCGATGTCCGGTTTCGAGGAGATGTTACTTATCGCATTGCAGGTGGCTCTTTGCCGCCGAAAAGAACGAGCGTTCTACCCTTCCTGCTTCAAGTCGTTAGGCTTAGTCTAATCCTCCTTCATGTTTAATCTCCTGCTTCAGCATTACCCGCAGAGTAGCGAGCGTAAACTGGCAGTGACCCTTGTGCTTAATCTCAATTGCAGCTGCAGATTTGATTTTGGCAACGACCTCGACACGCTTTACTAGCGCTTTTGCTGGAGATGTTCAAGTTCTGTCAACAGTTCTGGCCCGGCTTGATTTCTGCTACAGCGGACTTCATCGGCCAATTTACATCCATGTCCTTTCTTCGCGACGATCGTGCGGAAGTTGGGCAGGTGCGAAGTCGAAAGACGTGTTAG
This sequence comes from Pseudocercospora eumusae, assembly GCA_001578235.1. NCBI lineage: Eukaryota > Fungi > Ascomycota > Dothideomycetes > Mycosphaerellales > Mycosphaerellaceae > Pseudocercospora > Pseudocercospora eumusae. The sequence goes on along the minus strand of LFZN01000123.1, from coordinate 60,224 downwards.
AACCGTCATGTTCTCTGGCACCGTCCGCGGCATCGCTTTTGTCATCGTTGTGACGGTTTGTGGTGCACCTTGCGTGCCTATACGATAAGTTTCGTGTTCGTGCTACAGATCTAGCGTCTTACAAGCAATAGTGATTTCTCTCGTATGAGTGCGTTTATTCAATCCTATGCGTGCAAGCAAGGAACCACTTTCACATCCTCGCACATCATTTGATGTCATCCACAAATAGTTTCAGCCGTTTCTAAGCGTACATATCAGCTCGAAAGTGCTTTGGCCTCCCTCATCCCGGCTTATGGCAGAGTGCGTCAAGCGCATGTTCAAGCAAGTGGTCCGGACTTGTCGGAATGCTTGCTCCAATAAGATCGACGCGTGGGATACGCTCACATGGGAGCTGCTTTCAGTCTTTCGAAAGCGAGCGGAAATGCGTGTGGTATAGCGGTTCTCAGCAAGACTATGTGGCTGTTCAGGAACATCAGCCCTGAGAATCGGCATGCGCTCACATTTTGAGCAAGACGTACTACGGGACGTCGATTGGCAGTAGCACTGCGCATACAGAGGGTTTGGTGAGCAGAATATGGCTTTTTGATTCGTCCTCGCAGGTGGCACAGCCGGGATCAGCAGAGCCAGTCGAACAAAAGGCTGCCATGTTTCTCAGTGACCTTCGAAGTCAACGACTTGAGTGCTGAATTTGTAGCGGCCGGTGATAATGACTTTGGGGACTCCATCGTCAAAAACCAGAAAAAGGTGTGTAGGTAGTGCATCTTCCAGCAGCTCTTGTACTGCTTAGTGCGGAAAGCTTACACCCAGTACGCAGAGCGATGATCATCCGGAGTAGTTTCTGATATTTCTTTTGTCGTGACCAGCGTTAGCAATACACTAGCGGTACAGTGCTGCATCGTGCTCGAGACTTTTGTCGGCCGAATGAACCATGATGCTTGCTGCTGAAGCAAAGCAACTACTGCCCACTTGCCGTAGAAGCAGATAGATGTCGCACATCTGGCCTGCCAGCTCCTAGCGTGCATCGCAGGCGACTGGCTTGTCATGATTCGCAAATGCGGTGGCAGGATAGTCGACTTTGTCTCCGGTAGTGACTGTTTGTTCCCTTACACTTCATCCTAAGAAGAATGTGTGACAGTCTATGATTTTGACCACCTGTCATGCAGATAGGGCTAGCATGCTACCGCTGTATTGGAGTGAAGTGCGCCCAGCCATCGATTGTGATTCTTACTGGCATATCCTTCGGGAACGTGGTTTCCCAGCGTGCAGAAGTCTGTGAGGTCAGTCCTGGGTAAGCCAACTACATCAAGCACATGCTGATAGCAAATCACGAGAAATCTGGCCTACGGGTTCAGGAGGAGCTGAGTTGAAGAGCTTAACGACTCGGAATACCTGCACATGGTTCCTGAAGTCCCAGAATCTCATCAATATCGACAGCATTGCATTTGTTGCTCCACGATCGCTCCAAACTCGCATCGTCGCTGTATCAAGTAGTCGCTGTGACAGCTTGCCGTGTTGGATGCATCGCACGTGCAAGGCGAGTATGTCGTGTGCTCCGTGACGTGTTCGAGCAATCTGACACTGTTCTGAAAGGCCATCAACAAGTCATAGCTTGCCCGTTGTGGCGATCATGGAGACAAAAAGGCGGCTCGTGGTCATTAAATCGGCTCATCACACAGGTCACACGTAGAGGTTCTGGGCGCTCTGCTCGGGTGGCACTGTCCATAGCGATCACGCAGCCGCATGCCGATTCGGTCGCAGCCTGCCATGGATGCCTCCTTCGTGCAGTGTGTTCTCGCAACAGGGTCTGGTGAAGTATGCAATGGCCAAACAGGAGCTTCGGCTAAGTAGAGCAGGAGCGGTCAAAGCACTAAGCCCCTACTCTTGGTGTGGCACTGGTTCCTCCTTTTGCTCACTGCTGCACTCCAGCTCGCGGATCATGATGATGATCCTGTGCGATGCCGAGAACCCAGCCAAAGATGTGTTGTCCGGCTCTGTTTACAGTGCTGGTGGCGTGAGTTTGTGATCTCATGACTACATCTTGCCCATTCGCAGCCAATGTGCCATCAATTTGGCGCAGTCCGTGCCGTGGCGTGGCAGGATTATGGATGGGGGCGTCGGCCCCGGCAGTACGCGTATCTGGTCGAAATTTTGATTGTATCAAGGCATGTCGCAGTAATGAAATGTGTTTTGTCCACATCGAGGATGCGCTTAAAGCTTGGTGGAAGAAGGCAAGAAAGCTCGCTGACACTCAGGCTCCCGTGTAAGAGCCAGCTTGTCAGCAACGTCATTCAATCTGACATCGCGGCTCCATCCCGGGCCATAAACTGGGTATAGCATGTCACGGTAAGGGAACACATTTCATCCACATTGATGCGCTTGAAGTGAAGAAAGCTCGTTGACACTGAGGCTCTCGTTTGAGAGTCAGCTTGTCAGCAACGTCATCTCAACTCCACGCACAGTGCGCGGCTGACAGGGGCCCCACGTTTCGGCATGGCCCAACAAAGCTTGCTAGCGACATGTACTTTCTCTAGACAACAGTCTTGGTTCACTCCAAACAATAAACACCTTGTTGTGCCCTCATCAAGCATCGTCCTTTGTTACAGCTTGGACCATACAACGCCGTGCGGCTGTGCGAGGGCCATCATGATCCATAACAATGACAGTACGGGGTATTAGTCCACGTCTCAATGCTGAAGTCAAGGAAGTATGGTCTGGAACATTCTCGCATTCATTACAATGTTGGTTCCATGCACAAGCTCATGTCTCAAGATTGCGTCCTCGTAGCTGCCCGTCGAGTGTCCTAGGGCCCTCTTGGGGCGATGTGAAGCGTGAAGCGCGTAGCACGCAAGGAGAGGCTGTGATGTGCAGTGAAACTCACCTTGTGAAAAGACATGAACGTGTCTACACGGCCTTCTTTCCAACCCAACGAGATACTTTGACCTGGACCCAGCGGGTCTGGCCTGAATGAGACTGATGGCTGTAAGAAAATGGGCGACATCACTCGCTCAATCATGCTATATGGCATCGGGAATTGTCACATTTGCTCCGTGCTTGAGCCAGCGGGTCCTCTTTGAATCTTTCCACAAATCTCGGTCTCGCAAGAAGCTCGACTGGCCCTAACCCAGATGCTCGATCAATATCCGCTTGAATGGACATGGGACACGTCCTGGTCTGAGTCGCGGTTGGGGATCTCAGAGGTGCGACTTCATCCAATTTGTGCAAGGACGAGTGCTTCCGGCAACCTCAATCGATGGCAACGAAAGACACCGAGGCAGTCGAAGATTTTTGGGTAGCGATCATGCTGGACAAGTTGACTTCGGAAGGAACATTTTGCAGCACGCAGAGTAGTCGGTAATTGGCTCATTGTTGTGAGCACATGTTCAACCCCTAATTCAGCAGGGCAACGGATGTGACGAGGCATTTGGATTGTTAGAGGGAGGAAGCATTACCTCCAGTAGATCCGGCGCTGGGAGAATCTTTCTACCTTTTGCTTCTTGCTTATTAGAGCTGCTTCAATACGATCAGGAGAGGCCTCACAACATGACAACGTACGTCTTTTGCAGACAAAGCAAGATAGACTATCACCGATGTAAGTCTTGAGGTGCAAGAAACGGAGACTCAGTCCAAACCCAAGGACAATCAGAACTTCGGGCAGCTTTGCCAAAGGGTTGCGCAAAGCAAAGACTAGGACGGTTCTCAAAATTCTGATGCCCGGCAATCAGCGACGTGGATCGCTACCACATATATGATTCGATCCGTCCGCATCAAGCTTCCTTGCAGCTGCCTTCTGGCAGACTCAAGAATCCGAGAGTTCATCTTCGGAAGAACAAAACCCTTTCCATGAAGACCCCACGAGGTGTCGCAACCGGTCGCAGCTGTGCTTACCTTTCACTTGTTGATCGATCTCGATCTCTTTCGCGAAAGGGCAGTCTTTGCTCCCGCTGACTTGCCATATCTTCTATCGATACAGGCTAGAGACCGTGTTGGGCACGCCGAGTAGCGAGTGTGTGGTCCTTGGTATACCTTGCCTTTGGTCCTGACAGCCTCCAGTCTCCCGGTCGACCGCTTCGCCCGCTGTCGCCGTTCTCATTCTGTCTGGTGAGAGTGTGACGGAATAGCGCTTCGAACAGAGTTGTTGTAAAAGCATTCATCCTCCTCTGCAGTACAATGTCGACCTAGTTCGAGTTTGCGCCATTCTTGCTAGCAATGCTTTCCATTGCAATGAGATCCCGCCTCTGGAATTGTTTGCCTAGAAGCAGCAGAATCAGTGCTCGTGCGGAAGCAGGCTCCCAAGCTCTGCACTCATGGATTCAGTACTCGTCTCAGATTTGGCGTCCCGACGTATGGAAAGCCAGTATCTGGATTTCTGGCAAGAGAACAAGCAAGATGAAGTGTTGACGCTGCTTTGATATTGCGATGCGGATTCGCCGGCGAGGGAGAAGGATTTCATCGTGGATTTGTCGGTGCCAGCTGGTATCAGCGAGGGATGGCTCATTCCAGAAGCAGAGACAGTATCATTTCGCAGTGCTGAAGCGACTGATTTACAAAAGTCCCCTTTCCATTCAAGGTCATTGCATTTCTCATCCATTCGACAGCAATCAGTACCAACCAAAAGCAACATCAACCACCTCCATCACACATTGCCAGCGCACATCCTCACACGCATCAAAGTGACCACCTCCAACAGCATCACATCGCAAGGATGGGTCTGTGGAATGCATCTGCTGTGACACATCTACGTCCACTGGGCGCAGAGTCACATCCGTCCGATGACTAGCAAGTTCAATCGTAGGCGCAGATACAGTGGCATTGTCCAGTGTCTGGTTCTCACATTCTGCCTGTTCGCCAAGTTTTCCTGAAGATGGGATTTGGCCGAGATGAAGCACATTGGCAGTCGACTATTTTCGCCAATCTTGGAAGCCACGAGAGGTCTGGAGTCAGCAGTAGTGGGTGGTATTGTAGCAACTTCCCGAGACAAGGTGTGTCTCAGAGTAACAAGGAACGGATCTCGTTCTCTCCTCGTCACTGAAGTACACCAATGGGAGCGCATGCGAGCTCGCGGAGGATGTAGAAGCGTTGCGAGGTGCGAATAGCTTGGATTTGACCAGTTCCTGCAGTCCCGCAATCCCGAGAATCATATTTCTGCTTGGCAACAGAATGACTGGAAGACAGCCTGTCTGCGTGGAGCGCCTAGGCGTTGACGAGCGGCAGTTGGTCCGGACTTGTACGCTAGCACATGGTAGGCTTGCGGGTAATGTCGTCCATACAAGGCCTCTTGAGCATTGACGATCGCTGTTCGTGCAGCATCTTTTAATGCGCCGTCTTGATGGGAATGCGGGCTGGCCAAGATCCAGACCAAGGGAGGCAGTAGACTCGGGCACAGCTCTGTGCACGGTGGTGCTCGTTGTCCCAAGAAAGCTGCCTTCGACGCACGTGCTCCGCCTTCTCTTTCTCGGTGCCCACATCGTTAGCAATGTCTGACACGAGACGTGCTTTGCTCTCAGGTGGATGAAGGATGTGACGCCTTGTTCTTCTCATCTTGCTCTTAACATTACCCACGCTACAATTCTCATCTTGAAACAGTATCCATGGCTCTTCACACGGCGAAGTCTGCTTTGCTTGATTCCATCAGGTCTGCGCGAGCTGTCGAGAGTAACGCGGTACCGAAGTTGTGTTCTTTGGTGAAGTGATTTGCATCGCGGTTTGCCATATCGCGCAAAGGCATTAGTACGATGCAAGATTCAAGTCGAGGTCCAATTATGATGAAGGTATTGGGAGTAGTACTGACAAGCAAGAGACCATCCGAGCGAGAAGATTGTGTCGAGTACGCCAAGGCGCTCGCTGACAGAGCGGCTCCCAGAGTGACAGGCTGGCTCCGGAACTTGGAGCCTGAATGTCAGTGATGTCATCTTTTTGGCACACAAGCTCGAGGTCTTCTTCTCCGCTCTCCTGCGACTGCTTCCACCACTTTCTCGCAGTATCGCAAAAGACTCGACTCGGATTCCTATATTCCTCGCCTCCATTAAGACACTCGTGGTCATGATGGAATGACAATCGCGACGACACGAGTACAGCCAGTCGCTGGTACGCACGTCTGTGTCCACCTTGGTTGGTGCTCGCCCTGAAGCGGTGAACCTCTCTACTCCTATTCACCCACCATGCGCTCCAAGCTCCGACATGGTTGCACCTGTCCGTGCTGCAGACCAGCCTTCGAAACCCAAACAGTCTAGCTGAAGACTTCCCGCGGGAGCACAACGAAGGCGAAGAGGTAGATGAGCCCGAATGGCTAAGGACCCAAATGTGAGCGCAAAAGGAGAGAGCCCGGACAGATACTTCTAGCTCCCTGAGCAATACCACTGAGATGCAGAATGCTTATGGAAGAGCAAAGGACGCGGTAAGGCTAGAAGTATGCCTCAGCAGAATGAGCATGCTGGGCCGCTTTCTGGGATGTCGCATGAGAGAATCACTGTAAATGAGATCATTCAAGGCTGGGCCTGAGAGTCTTCGATACTACGTTTCATTCTCCCTCTTGGTCAATATATGGATCTCATACCGTACTGCACCGAGCCAGATGATTCCAGAACCTGCGAACGATCATGACGCTGCCATCGAGGAACTGAGATTGTGCGGAAAACTGAGTAAATCAGCTTCTTCAACGACCTGATGCGCTCTACCCTTTCATCACCCACATCTGCTCCACTCTTCGCTACGATATAAATGCCTGTCCATCTCGCATGGCTTCACCGGCACTCTGAAATCGAATCCTCAGACTGCGGACATTGCACTTTCATTCGTCGTGCTCTGATCCCCTGCTACCTGACGACAGAGCGGCGTCGAGCTTCGCAGCCGACACCTTTCACGTGCTCTGAGGGATCAACGGATCGGAGTGCATCACGATGCACGACGATCGCTGAGGCCAGATCAGCATCCAAGCTGTACTTCGTTTACCATCGAGCGCTGAATCTCACGCCTTGACGACGCAGCATGTGCCTAGCGCTTGGACGGCACTGTGGCGATGTAATAAGCAGCGCCTAGCTCATGCCGCAATTGAGTGGGAATAACTCGAAGGGGTATACTTTCTCCCGGGAGTCGAACCATGTTTGGCAGGCGGAGGAGACTCTTGCAGCAGACGCAACTTGATCCGACGGCACATTTGGTCTTTGCATGCAACCACTCGGTCCTTCCCTGGTATCGCAATCGAACTCATTCTTTCCGAATCCGACATCCGCGTCCTTGCACTGGTCGCCCAGGCTTTGACCGCCCTTGATGCTCTGCCGATGTGCAACTTTCGGTTCTCTGGTTGGATCTCGTACCTGCCGATCCAGCTCCACAGCATCTCAAGCGAATGGTCCTACAGGTTGACGGTAGATCAAGAAGTCGGCACGACTCTTTCAAGTCTCGCTCAGCCTCTTGGCGGCAGGAGGAGCTGGAGCGAATCCTGATGAGAGTGATCGCTGCTCGATCGAGACAATCGGCTCGGGCTGTAAGCGGAAAGTTCTGGCGTCTCGTCGTTTAGTCTGCAACCCACGGCCATAAACGCCTCGATCCTCGTTTCTGCCATGATCACCCGTTTCATAGGTGTAATAAGACAGTGTTTCGCCTTTTCGGCTTGCTCGAGCAGCTCGATGCAGGCCGCTTAGAATTTTCACCTCGCCGTGTATGAGCATCTACCCGTCGCTGCTCACGATTGAAATTGGCATGAAAAGCTTGTCGTTGTGCAGGCATTCTCGTTTGTGTACTCAAGTTCATCTCTAATGGCCCAGTTGTCATTGATGGCCGAGACGGACAACAAGAATGCTCTGCAAGGATGGCCGCAGATATTCCAATCCGGCCCAATGCGCATTTACTGCGCTTCACGTGGGAATCGACTCGCTGAGCGAACTGGCGTGAAGATGAGCCATTAGCTGATTCCTGTTGCCCGCAGCAGGATGTTTTGGGTATAGACAAGGTACACCAAAGTTATCGAAGTATAGGATCGCGTCTGATCTGGCCAGTTAGTCGAACGAACTGCGGAACCATTTCTCACTGAGGGTGATGTGTGGGATATTCAGTACTACTCTGCACAGTGATCACGCCGAGAGGACAGGTAGCAATGCCTTCCAAATTGTGTCAAGCGACTCTTCACGTAGAGTCCGGTTCCTTATTGACCAAGCAGACGATGCAAAGACATGTCAAATCACTGGAAACCATGTTGTCTCCCAGCAGACATAGAAGTCTAGTCGAGTCCGGATTGCTGCCTGATTCTAAGAATGATCTAGATGTCTTTTAGGGTAACGCATTACTGGATTTGCTGCTATTTGCGCTGAGGCAGGGCGAAGGTTTACCTCATCTTGAGACAAGTGGAAGGTTTCGTACAGATATCGGCCGAATGCGGATTGGCTGAATTGAGATGAAATTGGGGCGATTTCTGACTGCACCCAGGGAAGTTACCCAGTGCGAGCTTCCTACCATGCTCCCTCATGTCCTGAAAGAGCTTCATTTCGTGAAGTTGGAGCGGATGAGATCTGAGCATCTTGCTCCGGGTGATATGGAATCATGACGACAGAAGCGTATACTAGGGCACGCTCCTTCAAAGATTGTCTAAGGCATTCGAGCGCCAGAGCCAGCCTTTGTGGAAGAACCCAGGAGTTGGAGAGTCACGTTGTGATGCGATTTCCAGACTTGAAATGTTGTGATGTGATAGCCATGGGTAATCAGACCGTGCTTGGACGGCAGCGAGATCTGGCAAAATATAATGGTGATCACGAGGCGTGCAACCCCGTTCGAAGCCAATCTAAGGACAAGAATGAGTCTCTTGTGTGTAATATACCAATGTCCGGAATTGTTGCATCTGAGCAATTGAGGAAGAAATTGCCAGCAATTAGCTCGCAGAGTCATCGGTGACAGCCGAGCTCTGTTTCCGGAGCCCGATTGCCAGCGAGGCTCTGTGGCGAGAGCCAATCTGTCAGCGACGTCATTCTTGCTGACCCTCGGGCTCCAGCTCCGGCCTGCTCTTTCACACAACAAACAATCTTACCAACACGAATATCTCTTGCAACACTCTCACCCCTTCGAGACCTCTCTATGAAGGCACAGTAGTCTTGTACATGTAGTGCGATTATGGCCCGTTTGCGCCAGGAGCCAAGCAGCGCCCAGGTCAATACGCGCAAAGTGAGGCCTCTCCGAGCGACAGGGCCTCAAGATCATGCACGACCAGACGACAACGACGACACCGACGCCGATACAGATGCGACGGGCAATGGTGACGCCGATTCCAGTGCAGGGCCACCGGCTGCCGGCGATGTCGAGCGTCGCATCCGAGCACATCTTGACAACATCACAACGGCATTGAACAACCACAATAAGCAGCACGCGCTCAATCTTTACCATGGCGCATTCCAGGAGTTTGTCATAGAAGGCACTATCGACTCTGCCGTCGAGCGATACATCGATCTGGCTACGTTGCGGTGGCTCGAGGTAGAGGCAGAAGAATCCATCCAGGCTTCGACGGAGACAAAATCCCGCACACATGCTCGCGCACTTGCCCGACCACCTTGGCGACTCAGTGCACTCAAGATCTGGTGCCTCTTCTCCCACGACAACAAGTGGCCATGTAGCGCTTTCCTCGGTGGGCTCCGTGATCTCTCAGTTGGAGAGCCCGACCTCACCGCGGCCGTGAAGCTCATGCAAGAGGCCACAAAAGAGAGGGAGAAAGCACGTGTGTTCAAGGCTCTCGAGCAGAAAAGAATGCAGCCGCGCGGGAAATGGATACCGTTCACGAGGTTGGATGCTCACTTGGCCATTGAGCTGTGGGGTGAGCAGACAGGGAGGAGTACATTGGAGCTGAGTAATTTCAGCAAGGACCCGTCGAGAAAACCAAGAGGCGATGCGAAGAACAAGCGAAGAGCTCGGCGAGAGGATTCAGTGCTGTCGCAGCCAGAGAATCAGTCTGACGATGGGGAGGATGGAGGGCAAGGGATCGAAGGCGAAGAGCAGCAGCAGAATGGGTCAGTTGATGGGGGACAAGGAGACGACAATGGAGGTGAAACACAGCCGCAAGATGACTCCAATGAGCCAGAACGAGAAGATGTTAACGAGGACGAACTTCAGCAGCACAACGACTCGCATGAGCCAAGACAAGAGGACAATGACGAAGAGGAGGACGTGCCTACGCCGGAACAAGGAAGGGGAGACGGCGGAGAGGGAGGCCTCGAAGATATGAGCACTGAGATGTCGTATGCCGACGATACACGCCTCACCTTTGGGGATGAACATCCAGACAGCTCTCCCTTGGATGCGCGAAGACGATCAGAAGCCCGTCCCTCCACTTCTGCATCCGCCCAAGCTCGACTCCGGCTAATGCAGGAAGCCCCTCGCCGGCCTCAGAAACTACGAAGAAGCTCTTCATTTTCCACCGAGTCTTGGTATCACTTTAGGAGACCCGAGACCGACCGTACTCATAGACGCGTTACGCGCGCACGCTCGGCCGAATCAAGCTTTCGCTTAGGCTGCGGGGGCAACAGCTACGAGTCCACACCTGCCTCCACGCGACTTCAACGCCCGAACACACAACACGATGAAGCAATTGCAGCAAACGCCATAGTTCAGATGGCCACTTCGCTCGATCCCGCGAGCACCGCATCTCGCAAAATCAAGAGACCGCGCCTTACCTACGACAGGCGTACAATGCGGTTACAGCCGTGGCTCGACGTCCTCGCCAGCAACGACACCATCGCCGCGCCTGCTGCAGTGCTCCAACATGCCAATGTCGACTCGGCTATTCTGAACCACAATGGCCCCGGCACTGCCATTATTGTGCTGCACACCGTTCCCGCCACCAGCGACAATGTCAAGGAGCTCGCCTTCGCCGACATCTCTCCCAGCAGAATCACGTTGCACCTTCCCCGGCTGGACGGCGAGATCAATGACCACTTCACGGCCACAGTCACGCAACTCAGGACGCACCTGCCGCGCCCTCCTGCTGGAGAAGCCGATGCACAGCAAGGTCAAGTACGCGACCAGCCGGTGAACTCCGTTGCCTTGCCCTTCTCCGCTGGCGGAATCCCAGATATCGCTCGAGTCCTCGTTGCCGTGGCATATCACCTCTCGCCTCACATGACAGCGATGCCTGAATCTCTGGACGACTTCAATCTCTGGACGTATGCAGCAGCGGTGTGCATGCAAAACGATCCTTCTACCACCGCTCCAATGCGCTTTCTCCGGCCATATCTGGACGGCACCCCGCCAACTCCAATGAGCTCACATACGCCTGCCAATTCAGACATGACTTTCAGTTGCAGCACCCTTCGCACGCTATCTGCCGAGTGGACTCAGAGACTGCAGCAGCTGGAACAGGCCGCAGTAGAGGTGTCGCGCATCCGCGACGTCTTCCGTCGACCGCAGGACCGCACTGCTACAGCTCGCAACCAGACTGGCGCGACAACGTCAGAAGGACGGATTGATCACACGCGAGAGAAGATTCGGCTCGCTGAGGAGGATCTGGCCAACGGCGACCCTCACTCGCCGACTCGCAGCCTCGATGTCACGCGTCTGGATGGACTGAAAGCCATGTTGCAGCAACAGCTCGCTACCCAAGAGGAGCAGACGGCTCGCATAGAGAGGCGTCAAGTCATTGTGAAGCAACTTGCGGTTGACATGGCGGACTATGGCGACGAGGCGAAGATACTCCGCAGCGACCTGGCTCAGTGGCGCCAGCAGTGGCTGGACTTTGCATCTTCTCTGTGAAGTACTCCACCACGAATGATGGGAATACGATGAATGAACGCAGCCATGATTTATGATTACCGATGCGGAAGCAAATGCATGTCAGCAAGACCTAATGTGTATACTATGAATTCGATGGAGATGGGCTGCATCTTGGAGCAAACTCGGGTGTAACTCCAATGAGCTGTACGATGGAATGCGACACGTCGTCAAGACTGGACGCCAATGTGTAATGACGGCCAAAGCAAGCGATCTAGCAATCTTACTCACGAGCTTCAACTACATTTCAGACCTTGCATGCCCTTGACGCAATCTTTGACTACTCTTTCCAGCCGCTGCAGACCCGCATCCTTGTAGAAAACCAGCGAATGTCAAAACCATGTGTCGACTTTCCTGCAACGTTTCCGCGACTTCCCAAAGGCATGCACTCGGCCCGCATATCGAGAAGGCGAATTCGTCAAGCACACATCCATGGCTTTTCGTTCGATCGACTTCGGCGCACTACAAGAAGAACGAAAAAGAAAATTCTCGACCTCGCCGTGATGGATGAAGAGATTCTACCCGGTCAAACGAGTAGCTTTTGGACGTACATGAGTGATATGCTGCCAGTAACGCGGGATTCATCGATTGGTTATTGGCCTCATGCTTTGGAAGACATCGAAATACCATGTACCGAAATATGGCGACTGCACAGGCGACGGAGTGCTTTTTGTCAATGCAACTTTCGGCGTGTGGCGGGCCTTGACATGCATCGACTGCGTTGTGGTCGCATCTGAGCCGGTGGATGGTCGGTAAGGCTGCATGGACCACGGCGGTTATTCCTTCGAAGGCTGCCTCCTACTCAGATTCTACAGACGTCTGTCTCCGCACACTTTTTTTCGTCGCGTCTTGTATGTACTTTGACAAGGCTCTGGAATGAAGAATCCCTGGTCATCGCTGACGATCGGGCTCCAAGTTCGGGAGGCGTAGTGTCAGCAAGTCCTCCATTTTCCCTTGCTGGTGGAGCGAGAATTTGCGATTCGACTATGATCGAATGAGTACATCACACACACGAAGGCCAATGCAACACAAGCAAGTTGGCCTAGTTGGAGTCAATTACCGGGATTTCGAAAGCGAGTCGCAAGGTCCAGTTCGACAGAGTCCTCCAGGCGGTATTGTCGTAGCCACCGCCTTCCTCATACCGTCTGATCACTGTCATCGACCGGTACACATTTCCCAGCACAACGATCGTCCGATCCTCTGGAGTCCCTTCCGTGTACTGCGTCATCGACAGCTTCAGTATCAGAGCTCTTGGAACAGCAAATTCCGCCTTGGAGAGGATACGTTTTAAGCGTATTCTATAGACCCTGTGATGGTTTTCGATTCCTCGTCCGCTTTCGATGAATGAATCGGCTACGAATACTTCATAGCCTCCTCTGCGTCCACCTTAATATTTATCAATCCTCTGCCAGACCGAGTTGAGAGGCAATCCACGAACCCAAGGATGAGTACCCAGGTAGCCGTCTTTTCAGCACCATGAAGGTTTGCAGCAAACCTTTGCATTTCCTACCATTCCCCTTCTTCAGCTCCTGTTACACCATGCACAGAACACACGCAGTCAACAAGAGTGGCCGATGAGGAAGCACATGTTGAACTTGCGACTAGCCATGCACGTCCGAATCCTCTCAATCGCATCCCCTGCTGAGCGACGGCGAAGACAAGCACGTTCGGCCAATCCCCAGGCAGCTGGCGAGGAGAGCATCCTGTTGTTCATTAGTCACCTGGGGAGCGAAGGACGAGATATACAACAATGCCTACAAAGCTCAGGTGCTCGAGCTTTATCGTCAAGTCGATCACGCTCCTTTTCGTCTTCAGAGTTCAGGATGAATCGTTGAATGGGAAGAGGCTGATGTAGATATAGCGTAGTATGGCCTTCATCCTGCCAGCCCGCATCTCATAGGACAAATGAGTAGATCTCATCAACAAGACACACTTGTGATGACGAGTAGTTGCGCCAGTCAATGTTGTGACGATGACGATACTCCGACGCCCAGGCTGCAGTTGGTTCGGCAGGTGAAAGGAACGCGGCCGCGAAGCCCTACGGATTCCCATGATCTGAGCGGAGCAATCTCATTGATTCGATCCCAGGTTGGCAGCACATGAAGCCACAGACGAGCAAGCTGAACAGTAAGAAATGGGAAGATGGGTTCAACGTTGTTTTGATACACCAGGCCTTTCTCTGTGCTTTTGGCCCTCGAAACGCATTGTAGTGGGGACATCATCCCTCCCATGCTTGCTTCGGTAGCGAGCGCTGTATCAGCTCTTGCCTCAATAACCATCCAAGAAACAAGATGTAAAGTTGTTGAATCTGGGGCGACAAATTCTATGACGTGTCGCTGGCTCCCAAGAGTGAGCATGCCCGGTTGACAGAGCTGCGGGTTCGCGGAAGTGTTGACGCCTTGCCGTTCTGCTTCCTCTTGCCGTGTTTTGCAACCTTTCCAGTGCTCCTCTCTTTCTCCTTGTCAGCCATCTGGTCCTCCCGGACAGGCGGCGGCAGCGGAATGGTGACTTCAGTACTCCACTCCTGCACATGATGCTTCCTCTCATACCAGTCTTGCTGTCCCTCGCTCCTCGTGGCCAAGATGATGCCAACATCGACGCGCAGCGAAAGCTTGGTCGCATTGTCCCTAACGATGGTGATCTTGCGATCGCAACGAACGACAGAGTCGGGCTCGTAGGCGGAGATGGTGAAGCGACGATCGGAGCGGATGTCGGTCAGGCGCTGCCACTGATGTTGTTCTGGGTGTGGTGGGTCGTGCAGATCCTGAGGTTCGACGGTGGTATGGATCTCGACTTCGTCCCAGCTCTTGGCACCGGAGGGTAACTCTGACTGCCAGAATTCGTCTTTCTCGACCGGCAGAAGGATGGTACTAGTCGGCGGCGCTGGAGTCGGAGCTGGAGCTGGAAGAGGCTCAGTACGCTGCGCAGGACGTGGCGTTTGTAAGGCATTGAGTGTTAACCTACTGTCTGGTTCCGAGTTGGCCGAGGAGCTTGGTTCCTGTTCGCCAGTGGCCATCTTGAATATCACACTCTGGTCATGTAATCTAGTATGAGAGTCTTCATGGAAATGGACGTGTCGAAGGAAGGGAAGAGTAGCGAGGAAATGTGTGATGTGTGGCCATGGCGAGGCATCTTTCGGAAAGCAGCATTAGCAGCATGCAGCATGCAGCGCCCACAGAGCCGTCATGGCATGATACTGCATGGCGCGTTAGTGTTCATCTCAAGACGATCAGATATGTAAGGTGTGAGGTGTTGTAGCCAGAGATTCTGTGAGAGAAGTTGGAGCACATGCCAAGACTTCATCTCAGAACTGCTGGAGTCACGTGTGGCACTGATCCTAAGGCACCGTGCAGCACATCTGCATATGACATCGGCACAACATGAGTTCGCAGCCCACACAACATCACAGCCCGCATCAGCCGAACATCAGCTCGCAGACATGGGCTGTCCTTATAATGAGGCAGAACCCGCGCCACACCGGGTAGGGACAGGTATGCTAAGCATTATAGCTACGCACTAAGTTTTCCTATAAATCGTGTGTACTTAGTTATTATCGTCCCGTTAGTAGGTAGTATAGATTCTAGACCTTACTATCGCTAATTTCCGCTCGGTATGCCGCCGCCTACTAGTAGTCCGCTCGGTCGATCTTATCGTCGCAATATCCCCTCGAAACTACTAAGTTCGTGCTCTTTCTAGACCTCCGCATCGCCGCTATAGACTCCGCCGAGGGTATCCTTACCGCCGCCTAAATCGCCGCCCTATAAGCCGAGATTACTAGCGATATAGAGCCTATACTAATTAATGAGACTTTAATAGATACTTAGCTACCGGAGAATAAATATAACCTCTAATTTAATAACGATTAGTTGCTTACTAATGCCGGATTTAATAGATTTAATGCGCTAGAGGTAGATACGCCGGAGGTAGATGCGCCGGAGGTAGAGGTAGATGCGCTAGAGGTAGTAGTAGATGCTAATACCGATAAGGAGGTAGAAATTAAGGTAAATAAGGACTCCGAGGGCGAGGGCGAGGGCGAGGGCGAGGGCGAGGGTAATAGCGATAATAAGCCGTCTCGTAGTAGTAACGGCTTTAATAAATTTATATATAAATAGTCTAGTAACTACTTCGGCGGTAAGAGTGTAGTACTAAAGTTGCTACCGGACCTAAAGTAATAGCGCGAGAGGTTATTCTACTTAGAAGATTAGTTTATTATAAGTCCGGATAAAAAAGCGATATACTAGCCGTTTATCGATAACGTATAGGTTACTAATAGTTACCGTCCGTACACGCCGAAGAAGATAAAGCGCGAGTTTAGGTTTATATATCGTTATAGTAGAAGGAAGGACCTTATTATGAATAAGACGAGTAACGATCCTAAGAAGAGGCGGAAGCGTAATATTACTACGACGCTAAAGTACCTAGTAGTACTTAATGTCTAGGCTTAATATAAGGCCGCCGAGGTTAGCGCGCCTAGCGCTTAAATAGTAATGGACTATAAGCATAGGCTATACTAGGTCCGGCCTCTTCGATATAAGGTACTTCGAGATAAGAAAAATCTATTACCGTATAACTATAAGCTTAGTAATGTAGATTTAAGGAAAACACCTACATTCCTTCTAAAGTTAGTAAGCGCTAAGGTACAACGGGGGCATAGCACCGTAGCGGTGCGCTAACTCATCGCTAGAGATAGTATCGAGGGTAGTAATAAGCGGCTATTAGCCGCTAGCGGCGCGAAATTTAACATCTAGACCGTCTACAACGTAGCGCGCGGTTAGTTAAAAGCGCATCTAAACCTACGATATCGTAGTAACGAGCTAAGTAGGAGTATATAAGTAAAAGAAGCGAGAGAGTAGTTAGAAAGAAGTAAGTCTAATTTCGCATTTTTCGCATTTCGCAAAGCGCGCCTACCTCTAGCGCCTCGCTTAGCAAACTTAATTAACGGTATAGCCCTACATTCTACTAAATTCGGAAGGCGATAGACCTTACACGTATAAGATTTAGTCTTAGCGCGGTCTTAGCGCGTGCCTAGCGTGCGGGGAGACCCTAATCGCACGTTATCCCTATAAACTTAGTAAGCACGAAAAGCCCCGCTATAATTCCGGGCACCTCCGATCGCCGTAATCTACGGCTTCTAATTAGGCTTCGAGACATTCTTAGCGCGATACCTTATTTTCGAAAAAGCTAACTTTTATGTTTGTAGACTATTATTATTACTAACACATCGATATTAAGCGATCTAACGACGGTAATCCTTCTCGCTACCTCGTATTTACTAAAGAATCTAGTCTAGATCTCCTACATAAGTTTAGGTAGGTTTTAATAGTCGATTCTACGCATAAGACTAACTCCCTTAAGTAGAAACTCTTCTCTATTATAGTTCGAGATTCTTCGAATACATACCGTGTTTACGCCTATTTTTACTCGCTAAGAGAGGACGGAATAATAATCGGAGAGGCCTTTAAGTAGATTAAAGAATAGTATTAAAGTCGGCGAAAACCGTAGGTTCTAAGGTACTTTATAACCGACGATAGCGGTGTAGAATAGCTAGTAGTTAAATATGCTTTTCGAGGGTTAGAAGCCGGTAAGTAAGAGGTTAACTATTTCCTATACTAATTCTACTACGAGAAGACACTTAATAAGTACTAGAAAGGAAGGAAATTTACTCGTGTACTAGATTACCTACTAAAAGCGCTTAAATATCGACATATAGAGGCCGGTTATGTCGATAGTCTTAAGCGCGCTACGGACATTCTCGATAGTATAGACTTACCTAAGAAAGAGAAGGATAAACGGCTTAAATATATCGAAGTTACGATATATAACGATAGGAAGTTATAGGCCCATTTTATACGTAACTACTCGACTATCCTACTTTAAATTCGGACGACTAGTAATCTCGAGAACTTCTACTCGCTATTTAAGCGTAGCGCCGGCGTTAAATAACAAATGAATTACTATTCTTTAAAGGGTAGTATCATATACTTATACTCGGTTATTAACGCTCTCGATCGGCGCGCCGCCGTTATAGTAACTAAGCATAAGAACTCGCTTCATCCGTATACGACAACTTATTACTAGATAGCCTTACTTCTATACGCCGCCTACGACTTAATCGCGCCTAAGATCGATGCTAGCGCTAACGACGCGTTTAATAGCGACCTTCGATAGCGTAGCGACGATAAGCCGATCGAATATAATGAGTACGACTACTAATTCTACCGTAAATAGTACATTCTATGCCGACACCTATAGGCGCGCTACTTACTAATCGACGACCTTACCGACGAAGATTTCGAGCGCTAGACATTACTTTAGCGAGATAACGGCTTCGAGCTATATTATAGTATAGAAAAGGTCCTTATTTCTACTAAGCTAAGTACCGCGGAAGAGTAAGAACTAGTTAGTATATAAAAGCGTACGGCGATAATAAAAGAGCGTATATTCTACCTACGCGAGCGATACTATAGCCTCGAAGAGGACGAGGTATTAAACAAGGTAGAACCGTAGGTTAAGGATACTATTATTAATCTATAGTTTAAGCGCATCTCGAAGGCATTAAATCCGTACCTAAATTATGCTATTTCTTAGCTAATTAAGGATGCGAAAGAACGCGGTCGCAATATAACATTCCCTTAGTAAGTACAACTCGGATAAGGCCCCCTCGTAGAAGGGTATATCGCTAGTAGTTACTATACTAAATAAGGTATTAAACTACCGCGATTAGTCGCGCTAATATAAGCGCTAGCACCGATAGCGACAAAGGTAGGAGGTAGTAGACCATCGAAGGAAGAATTTAAGGTTATGCGGCATACTTAGTAAGACGCTATATTCCGCATACTAATGTTACCTTCTAAAGGACTAAATAAGCGGACAAGATACTAAGATATATCGGTATAGCGATGTTAGTAGTATAGCGGCGGTAGAGGCAAATTGCGCCCGGTAGATATAGGTAAATTACGCAAATTACGCCCGGTAGATAGCCTTAGGCACGCGATAACTAACAACACCTCGAATTTGATGGTATAGTACTTCTATACACTAACTTTGGCTTCAAAATGCGTCGCATCGATAGAGATGTATGCTAATGTTCATGACCACCGCGATTACTAACAAATTACTAGGGCTAGCGGTGGTGCGAGCCACTATCGGACATCTCCGGGTGTGGCGCGGGTTCTGCCTCATTATAAGGACAGCCCAGACATGTGCAACGCACCTTCATACAACGTCACCGTGTACTTGGCATCCCTTCGAGAGCCCATAAACAACATCTCTTCATCATTCACTCACTCGCCATCAATCACCGCTCGTAACAACCCCCTGTCCGCGTCTCTCCGGTATGCGTGTCTCGGATAGCCATCAGCAGCAGCCATGGCCGCCCACCAAATTGCAACACCTTGGAGGCTCCCCGGAACGACCCTCGAGACGCAGAGACAGGCTCCGAACAGTATGAGTGCTTCCGAAACATCCTCTTCACACATTCTTCGACTCGATATTGGAGACCGTGGTATTCGCGGCTCAATTCTCGATGCCAGTATTTCAATGCTGTTCGGACTTGGGCTGTATGCAATCCCTCATTCACCAACATGGGATTGAAAGCTGCATCATGTCCGTCGGTGGCCATGCTTGATGACCCACTCGCCTGGTTTCTGCTTAGAGAGGCGGTATGCACCCAGCGCCAGGGAATACGCACCGATGTCTGCGTTTGACCTTTCATCGCCTTCCTGGCCACCACATCGGATTGGAAATCTGCTCGATCTACGCACTCTCAACTCTTCCAAAAGCTGCCATCTGATTCGAAATGACCAACTTTGTCGCTACACCACGCAACTACCTGCCGTTCTTCGACTCGTGGAATGAAGGCTTCGGACAACACTTTCCATGCTTCGTCCCGGTTATACATCGTCACACCAACCATCAAGACCTATTCCATCATGTCCGCGCTGGCACCACGTGCAAGAAAGACGACAGAAGTAATTCGTGTTCTTCAGCCGACGAGGCTGTATGTAACGCGAGGATAGCCTCTGCTCACCAAGCATACGATCAGCAACGTCTCCAGGAAGCGATTATGGACCTCCTGCAGCGCAAGATGTGCAATATGCACCTAAAATTGTATGCAGACTCGTCAAAGTCCGTGAGGCTCCATGGCTGGGCTTGGAAATTGGCGCGGATGCTTCTGCTCTCCACTTATGATCCGGACGGCCATGATGTGCTGAAATTCGACGAGCGAGCGTGCGTCGGCAGGGGAAGACGGAGCAGAGTCGCCGAAGCAAGAGCAGGTGCAGAAGCTTCTCAATGGCATCTCGCCAGTGCGTCGAAGCCGAAGCATTTTCGTAAGAGAAAGCGTGATGATCATGATCAAGGTGATGGCCTCGAGCGTCTAGCCACCGATCGTCCGATGACAGCTCAACGCATTGCTCATGAGAACGTTCTTGGCCGCGATGGGAAGGCTGCTGTTTGCCAGAGATCTTCCTCGAGCGACGCCGCAAGTTCGGAGAATTTGGACTGGAACTCCTTCATCGTGTGTTCATCGTGCGGCAAACCACAAGACGCCCTGGTCTGTCCAGCATGTCCTTACGGCCGTTTCATTCGTTTGGAGGAATTTTGCTCTGCTGGAAAGTGTTTGCACTTTACAATGCCATGGCAACACGCATGGACTTGCCGGCTGGGATGTGATCCTACTGCACAAATCAGCGCATAACCTCTTCCAAGATCTTCGTACCTGCGCAGTGCATCGATAAGCTCGGTGTTCTACGCAGAATCCAGATCAATCAACCTACCACTTCAGTTAGAAACTAGCCGCCTAGAATCCCATGCTCGCGCCATATTTTCTATCAATGCGATTCGCGACGCCGGAAGAGTCTTTCAAAGCATCATTCTAGTCAGGTTTTGATGCGTCGAGCTTCCTGCCACGATGTGCATGTCGACTAGACGATATGATTCAGCTACTATTCGAAAACCCTTTTTGTCGCCTACCTGAAACAATTAGGCTCTCTGGCAAACACGTCTTTCATTCAAGACCTCAACAGGCAGTACATCGCAAAGAGTCCAATCCCGAGACCAAAAGCAGAAGAAAGCGCCGCCGAAGCACGCAAAGCCATTGACAGTGACCTACCCGTTCAGAGTTCTACACGGTCTGCGCCCGGATCGAGCTGTAGCATTGGCAAATCGGTGAGCTGCTTGATGCGTTCGTGCATTGGAATCCAGCGTGTTGGGGATGGAAATTGCGGTTGAGATATGCCTACTCATATCCTGCCGGTCTGGACGACTGCCACAAGGCCGCGCCAAGATATTGGCGGCCGTGACAAAGGATGGGATAGATCGCCAAGTCAAAGGCCCATTGTCTGATTAAACGCCGCGAGAGGGACAAGGCGTTGGCTGCTGCATGGTAACATCCACCAGTGCAACATGGGAATGCCGTGGTGACTGCAGGTGCTCCTGGTCCCAATTATGCCAACCATGACCTACCCTACCGCCGCCAGAAAAAGTGGTCCCATGAATGTCAGGAAGCTGCACAGGCGTTCGAGAGTGTCGCAATAAATGCTTCCATTGAAGCTCAACGCACCTGCTCTACTGTCATGCGAGAACCGTCCAAGGGCGTTCCAAGGAGTGTCGGCTCAAAGCAATCTAACAGCAGTATGCTTCTTCATCACTACAAACTTATGAGGAGTGAGCAGCATTGACTTTGACTTCTTTCGCAAGAGGCAGCAGTGGTTGCTGTTGTGAAGCTGCATTCGTAGCCCGGTCTTTCCCTTTAGCCGCGCGACACGACTCGCGACATGGCGCATCCGTGGTCGCATTCATACTTTACCCTCTCTTCCGGCGCCCGGGAGTGTGCTTGTCTTCTCTGCAGTGATGGACAATCATCAGACGCCGCCTGGCTGGTCAATTTTCCAACCCAACTTGCAAGCTCTTTGGTCCGCCTGAATGCCCGGCCGGCATCGGTAGCGATGTCGTTTTCAACCAGCAGAAGATGCTATCAGTAGCATTGATGTCCAAATCATACTTCGTGCTTTCATGCCGCCATGTATGATGATTGCCTATCCGCTCTTCTCCACAACATCTGCTGATCACCCAAACTGGTTCATTACTGGACCGTCAGTCTCGTAATGAGCGCGAGAGCTGGCGTTGGCGACCTGGCCGGCCACAGTCAAGATCATCCCTGGAGCGATAAATTCCGAGCTGGAAAGCGCCGTGTCTGTGACTTCGAATACGCGCGAACCTGCAGCGACATGGATGCTCTTGTTTGTGTCACGCTGGACTTGAGGATGGAGAGAGCCTTTATAGCTCGCTCTGGATTACGAAGAGAACCTCGTCCTTTCCATCGCGATCAATGACTCCCTTGAGTCAAGTCAAGTATCGATACGTTTGTGCTTCCAGTATCAAGACTGAGATCTTACTCGATGTGTGACACGTGCCCTGACTGTTGGAAGGATCTTTGCCCAAGACAATACGGTGCGGTGGCCTGCTCTCGGCGTCGATGGCCAACGATCAAGGCATGTCAAAATCTTCCTTATCGTACGGAACCAGCAGAGAACGTCATCAGATTAAAAGGAAGGTCATGAGGACGGTGGCCAGTATCATGGAAGAACATGAAATGATGGTCTTCGTGGCGCTGTAGTGGCTTATGGTCATCTCGCAATTAAGACCTCGGTACCGTCAGCCTCCAGGGTCCGCAGGCGTTATTAAGCTCAAAGCGGTCTCAGACATAATCGCAGATGGAGCGATCTCGCTGAAGTGCAGACACTCTTCCTTGAGCACACGATGTCACTTTTGGGGAGTGCCGCCGAGGCTGGTCTTGGAAATTTAACATCGCAAGCAGCGAGTCAGGCATTCCGTGCAGCTTCAAGAGATCCAGAGACAAGAAATCCTGCGTGCTCCTTCTAATCCATCCAGCTCCGCAGCTCTGGGAGCAGAACTCATTTTCTGACCGATCTGGCTCCTTCTGGTCCTTGTGGTCATACTGCGGCGCCCTGCTCCTGGTCCTGATGAACGGTATTGGGGATCAGCGAAACCTCCTTCTGACCTTGCAGCCGTCGAAAATGTCAGTGATGCTCATTTGGCTCATGATGTGGTATCAGAGCGAGGGGAAGTCTTTCACTAGCAAGGTCGGTGTACGGCGCCATTGCAACGTTGGCAGAATTGTGTAGTTGCAGTTGCGTGTGAAGTTGGTGCGATGTTCGCGTTTGAGCGGAGCTCGCTTGTCAGTGAAGTCAAAATCTGGAGGGCCGCTGACGGTCTGGTTACGACAAAGCACGAGGAAACATGGTATTGCCATGTTTGACTGCACGATGAAACAGCTTGTACCTGAAGTCCGCCACGCTGGCGTGTTACAATCAATACAGCAACCGCTTTCGTGGCAAGGCTGGGTTAGAACTACCAGACACCGCCCTCTGTAGCATGCCAATCAAGAATCCACTCATATGGATGGTTGGTGTCTCTTGGAGATCCAATGGCGCAAGCTCGAATTGAGCATATGGGAGAACAAGAAGCACGAGCAGTAACGGCCATGACAGTATGACGAACGTGGTGTCGAACGAGCACCCGGGGCCGCAAGGAACTGAAAGTCCAGATGAAACCTTATCGCCGGCGAATGCTGCAAGTTTGCAAGGGAGCGAGGGCGTGTTGAAACAGAAACTCAACCCAGGCCCAGAAGGATGAGAATAGAGCAGGACAGAGCGGAGGGCGAACCGGGTACAATCGTGACTATGTCCGATTCCCCTTATCCATAGATCACAGACGATTGATGTCCGCCACAAAATGGCTATGCATTCATTCCATTCCCTCTCTTCGTGTTGCTCTTGCCCAACATTGACGTACCCGCCGTGTTGACCTCGTTGCTTCTACCGGGACTCACGCTCTACAAGAGTCTTACTGTACCACCAGTCGCATACATCCGCCCAACCGCCAAAAGTGTAGCTGAAATGGTAGTGCTCGGCTAGGGTCATTGATGCCCTCACCTGTGGCGGCGAGAGTGTTGGTCCTCTGAGCGCTTGTCCGAGTCATAAAACCACGCAGCTCCTCTCTCTGCATCCTGTTGCGCTGCGCTGGACAATGCGTTGCTCAGGCACGGCTAGTCGGCGCAAAAGAGCTGGCCATGAACCTGTGGCTTGGTGCTGACACGGCGTTTGAGCTCGAGGGACAGCGACCGCCGGGTGACGAGAACGAGAAGGCTTGGCTGGGATAGGACGACTCAGCAAACAGCCCGGGTCGGACAAGAGGGATGAGTGGTGCTATGCCCGACTCAGGTGGATCTAGAAGATCGTGAGCGTTGATGCATCCAAGCCCAAGGCGAGCCCAGGCAGCTTCCAGGGCGAACTTGAAGCTTGAATTTGAGCCTTTCTGAGTAAGCCATCCAAGGGCAGTGCGGTCTTTGATGTAGGGACAGGTTTCACTTTCCAATTCGGAAGGATTCATGCAGTGCAGACGTTGAAGCAGTAGAGTAGATCAAGACCGGGCGCAATGTCGCCTGCAAGTCCCTACTTTCGTCGGAACATCTGGTCATCGGTTCCCGCAGAGTTTATGGACAGACATTACAGAAATGGAAAGTAGACCGGCGACCAGTATCAGCTAAATTGATCGCTTCAGCAAAGGTTGAACTTGGTAGAAAGTGGATGCGAGGGTGAATATGAGTCGAGGACGAGGGTCGAAAGGTGCCCGAAGCTCCGATGCCTGGAGCGCGAGTGGCCAGCTGAGTCACGTGCTTGACAGATGGGCTCCGAAAATGAGAGCCCGGATGTCACCGAAAACCATCTGGACCATGCTGCGGCTTATCGCGTCTTCCCACTTCTCTTCCGGCATCTACCACGTGAAGCGCAATTTCATTTCCGTCTTCGACGATCGCGATGAAGCCGCGGCACAGGATGGCTGCATCAACGGGCTGCAGAGACCTCGACGTCTGAAGTACTTCGACACTGGTGCTTCGTTTGGCGAGAGAGATGCGGACGCAGTAGAGAGCAGGAGGACGTCAATACAGCGGACTGGCGAAAAAGACATGACATCTTCCAGACAACAGCATTGAGGAGAAGAAGGCGAAGGCCAGGCATGAGGTGCGCATCGAGGGCCCCAGAAGAGCTGGCGAAGGGATGGGGCATATTGCGAGGACGGCTGAGCACAACGTGAAGTGCTCGCCTCGCTGAGAATGAGCAAAGGATCATATTCGAGGCTTGAATCCTCCACCGCTCGGCAACAGTGCATGCGGTGCTCTTGACGGGAATGCACACCCTTCATAGTCAAATGTACAAAGCGTCCCTCCACCTGCCTGCAGCCTCATATCCCTGGGTTTCCTGGCTAACCAAAGCGACACGAAAGACGGACCACCTTGTCAGCCAAAAGCAACAAGAACGCTTCAATCGCCTCATTAAAACGTCCGGTCCAACCTGTGGCCTGCGACAACACGGGAGCGGCATCGTCAAGAATCTACCGGCTTGGTGGCTTCACATGAACGACACTGCGCCTGGTTGTTCCGATGCACGTAGAGTTTCAGCCTCCTTGGCAGCGTCACACACGTCCTTGTTGAGCGAAGGCATGGTGACGGCAGGGTCTGCTGCGGTTTGCAAGGCCGCAGGCTTCGGAAGCTGACATGTTCTTGGCCTGATCGTGGGCTCTCCTCTGAAACTCCCCAGCCCATGCCATTTCCACCACGCCAACGTTCGCCCGCGCAATCACCACACTCGTGAGGTGGCGTGGTACAGAGCCAGTCCACGTGGTCCATCAGAACCAGCCTCAAATCCTCGCTGCTTGAATCGTCCTGGCCGAGTGATTAGATCCCCGCGAGTCTCCCTCCAATTCCATGTACCAAAGACAAGATACATCAGGCCAGCACTTTCCAGATCTCACGAAAGATATGCCAAGTTCGACAAGCTCAGAGACTCCATGTTGCGGCAAAGACGTCTGCAGAAAGTGTTGCGAAGAAAGACTGGCCTCGCGCCGGCAAGCAACCACAGATGTCTACATCGATGCAGCAGAGCAGGATCAAGTAAATTGGCAAGGTAGCAACGCAATGAGGATGCGTGACTGCTCATTTATGCGAGCTCGCATCTTCCTCGTCGAGCTCCCACTGTCAGACTCAGACTCCGAGATGGAAACGGCAGTGTGGTCAAGACTGCCGCGACGACGAAGGCTCGGAACACAGTTGAAAAGGCCAAAGCCGATATGCAGGCCGCAAACATATGTCCATGATCCGGGTGATCAAGCCCGAGCTAGACTCATACTGTTGGACGTTCACGGCACAGTCCCTGCGATGCATCATGTATCCAAAGAGCTTTGCACCACCGAAAATTGCCTCAGCTCCAGTGGTGTTTCCATTCCTTGACCATTTCCGTCTTTGCATTCGCTGCGGTCACACTCCGCAAATGCTCCATGATGTGCGTTACACTGCCAGCGACATACCCGCCGATGCCTGTCGACTTGGTCAACACACCAGCGCCGCAACAGCAGCAGAAACACCTTGGCCAGGCCGTACTTGTGCCTCAAGATGGGTCGCCGAAAGGCGTCGTGCTCCGACATAGTGCGCAATTGCCGATCTCGATGAAGGAGACACCAGCACCCAAAGCAGCGAACACATCGGTTGGCAGCAGTCAGGGAGGGCATACGGTCGCTTTGGACCAAGCTCAAGACTGGTTCCCGGAAACAGAAACACAACCGCTCGGCAAGACGCCTAGCCTTGACCAAAGTGCTGTCCAGTCCATGAATTTTCAGACGCAGAAACAGTCAGATCTTCGGCTGAATCACGTTTGATTCGACCACGATCATTCGGCAGGCGAGATAAAACGATGTCCAGCGCGAAATCAAAACATATTCATCTGTCTGCTAACGGACCTTCAAATACCCTCACACTTGTCGAAGGTATCTCAATTGCATTGACGCTGTTTGTTGGGACACCAGGCAAGAGCGGCAGCATACCTTAGCTCCTCATGCCCATTGTCTTCCCACACCGCAGCGTTACCAGGCGAGGCGAACTTCGTGCCACTGCAGCGACTCCAGGACACGATAGCCAGGCTGTGGCAGTGCCAGTCTTGCTGTGCCACTCTCCCGGGATCTGGGCAATGTGTGTTCGAGCTCTTTACTGCTCAAAGTCCCGGGCTATGAATAAAAGAGCCTCCAGAGCCCACAGATCTACTCGCTGCGTTGAGGCACAACAGGCGCCAAGATGCTGCCATGTGCCTCGCCTGTCCCACAGCGTCAACACCTCCTCAGCTTTCTTCTCCTTGAGCTGAAAGCGGCCCTTGGCTCCCGACCAGCTCTCATGGCTCCGGTCATGAATGGCTTGGTGTTGGTGATCAACAACTGGCGTCGATGGCTGGTCCTGGATCGTTCATAGCTGTGAAGCTCCACCTTTGGGCCAATGTCAAGCGCTGTGACATCTAAGGTGCGAGTGATTGTGCCAGCCGCCAGGTCATTGAGAAGACTTCGGGCCTTGTCGATGTCTTCGATTCTCTCCGCTCGTAATGAACCCGCGCCGACTTCGTCGCGATCAGCCGTGGAACTCGACTGATACCTTGGTTATGCGAGCTGGACTCGCTCGCTCGCTCACTCGAAAGAGTGCTGTCAACATGAGACCCATTCTTGCAAGATCCTACACGGCCGGAACGCCATGCCCAGCAAGTCAATCCTAGCCATCAGATGACTCGAGTGTCCGGTCCTTGAGCTTCAACTGCCACGCCAGCGCAAGAAAACGCCGACGCAAGGTCTTGCGTTGAACGGATTGTCAGCCGCTGTTATCAAGCCTCCACCAAGCTTTCCATGAGCCACTGACTAACACCGGCCTCCAATTATCCTGCGACGACTTGCTTCGCATCGACATGGCGATGGCTCTCACGACCACTTCGCAGAACGCGGTGCCGAACGCAACAAAACCTGTTTGAGGGCAAAGCAAAGTCTGAAACGGGTTCATGACGAAGTCAAATCCAAGCCTACAGGTCCAGGAGAAGCAGAAGAGGAATTTCAGAAAGGGGTCAAGAAAGCTCGGGCGAAACTTTGCTGAAATGGATAGTATGCCGAAAGGATGCGGGAATGCAAGACCAGGCGGAAGAGGTGATAGAGGGTAGGATTGAGACCGAAATGCAACGCTGCAGAAGTCCCATATCATCGCTGTTATCGCGTGCCGCCCTCGCGAGAATTTCGTTCAATTCTACGTTTGATACTTTTCGCGACAATACGCAATCCATGAATTCAGGCCTGCGGTCCACATGACGCTCTCCAGAAAGTCATCACGCCGGTCTAAGAAGCGGATAGATGACCAAAGATGCCTATGACCTTCCACCTGGCGTCGAAAGTTATACCGACTCGGCCGCCCATCCGACTACGAGACACGGCGCGAAACTGGTTGCACCTGTGCTGGGAGACGAAAGTCCTCGAAATCCACTTGGATCAAGGCATCTGCTTTTTGGCATCGGGGTGTTGGGCTTGATGCAGTAGGCATTTCGGCCTTCATGTCTTTTTGGCTGGTGGTGCGGACATCTGCACTCCTGCACCAAGGCCATTGTCTCTGCTGTGTCCGAGAGTGCAGCATGTGCTCTTTGGCGTGGCTGTGGAATGTTGTGCTTTGTTACATGGATTTATGATGTTGAGCTGCAGAGTCACTTTCCATTAACGCTTTGTGGTGACTATATTAGATCGCTGCATCGACGCTCGTTATCAAAGCACGCCGACTTCTTTAGAGAGAGCTCCGAGAACTCAGAAGCACGCAGAAAGAGCACACTTCCAAGCGTCAGCATACCAATGTCCAACAGACTTCATGTTGGCCTCGCAATAATTTGATCTGTAATCGTAAAAGAACCACAATGGCTTTCGAAGCAGTCGTAAGTATTAAGAATGGAAGGCATCGATTCTCACTGGTAAGAGTAAGCAGCAAAATCTTCTCGCTAGCGGGCCTCTCCTTGCTCGCTTTGGTTCTTTATGGTGAATATGCGCCCTAACACCAAGTCAAATATGAACACTGTAAGCGATTTCATTCAAATTGGGCAAGCAGGGCGATGTGAGAAGTGTTCGTGTCCAAGACATTCTTCCAAAGCCAAGATTCTCTGCGTAGGCATTAATGAAGGGATGAATCGACAGACTGCACAATTCCATAAGTTGCCAACATGTTTGGGTATCCTGCTCCAAACCATCAGAAAGCTCCCGACCAGCAGGCCATCCATATCCCCCTCCACCGCATCCTCAGCCCTCGTCCCAAGCCATCAAATCCCCGAATCTGACATTCTCCCAATTGACCATCCTCTCCCGCCCTCCAAATAGCCGCAGTAGCACCTTCCCAGGATCATACTCACACTCCCCAATGACCTGAGCGCCAAGCTTGACGGGCTTCCCGCTCTCACACTCATCCGGCTTGTCCTTCCGACGCTGAATCTCGACTTTCCAATCATCGAGAACGGCCGAGCTGATGTGCGATTCCTCCTCCCACGAACATGGCCAGGGCTTGCCATTGGCTTGCTTTCCGGCCCACTTGACCAGGTATTGAGATTCGCTGTTTCCTGCTTCGGAGTGTCGCTGACGAACGATTTTCTCGACTTGGTACCATTTCGTGGAAGTCTTGTTCTCCTTCTTCTCCTTCTTCTCCTTCTGAGCGACGGGGATGGGCTTTGCGGGGGCGATTTTTGCGTCGGTGACTCCAGTCTCGTTCTGCCTCTTCTTCTTCTGAGCGACGGGGATGGTGTCTGCGTGGGCGAGTTTTGCGTCGCTAGCTTCAGTCTCGTTCTCGTTCTCTTTATCGTCGTGAGCGGAGAGGTTGAAGGGATCGCGATGTCTCTTGGAGTTGTATACGATTCTGGGCTTTTTGAGCTGGCCACTTCCCCGAGCTCCGTCGAAAATTCCGACGCCTGCTGGTCGCTTCAACTTCGTCTTGGTCACCCAGTCGGGACTTGCGCATGCGCTCTCCATGGCGTTGCGGTGTTGTGCATCTCACTCGGATGTGTTGCTCATGTTGTTGTGGATTAACGCGACGCGACGCGTTCGATTCGGAAGCGGGGGTCTCTGCTCGGCCTTGGCTTCCGATCCCGATTCCTGCACTCGCTGCTCGACTCGCATCCTTCCTATCGCCTCCATACACCCACATTCTCAAGTAATCGACTTTCACAGCCACCGGCACAGCGGCAGGCTAGATCCCAATGACTAAAGCCCAGAATGCTTATACCATGTCACGAAAGGAGAATACAATCAGCAGTCCTGACCGTAACAATCTCCCTAGGCAACGTGCACAGGTGGTACTCTTGGAAGCCCGCAATGCTCGATCAAGACCTCAAGACTGGCTACAGACCAAAGACGCTAGAGCATGAACAAACCAATGCGCATCGAGTCTAGAAATGTCCGATGGCTTGCAGATCAGCGGGCGGCAGCAACATGTTCTCAGCTGGCTTTTGATGTATCCGTGTTGCAGAGGCCTCGCCCAACATTGTCAATAGGATTCCGTACTTTGACACAGATTAAAATCCATCGATCTGCCGGGACGTGGTCATGCAACATCCTTTTGGAACTGGCCTGGTCTGACTTCTTCGCCGCTTGGTTTTCTTCGCTTGGACTCACAGCCGCCAGACCGTCGTCCTCATTCTCCTCTTTGGGAACTTGCCACGACACCTTTCGAGCGCCGGAGGCTTGCCTGGATCACCGAGAACAGTGCAGCATGTTACCGCCGGTTGATCTGGCGCGGACTGATCGGTAATCTGCACCACTTTGAAGGGCTTTGCCTGATTGCACTCAGCCCAATGCTGCTCTGAGCTTATCAAGTTCTCATCCCGAACCCTTCTTAGAAAGTCCAGCATTCCTGCGCATCCGATAACAATGCAGTGACACACTGGAACCTGCCTTCTTGTACCTCGAGCTATCCTCAGGATATCCTTTATCTTGACGTCGTTCTGTCCGGGGTGTACCAGGTACCTTTTTGCGTCGCATCGCTCAGAGTCAAACATTAGCATGGCATCCCATTCCCGCTGGAATGGTGGATAGGCTGGCTAGTACTCTTCATCTTGGATCAAGTCATTTGTGCAATCCACGTCGACCCTTTTCTAGGCACAGCTGCCCACAAGGGAGCTGAAGCACGATCGAATCAATTGAGGCTCTGCTCGCTGCGTTGACTATGCACGCAAAATGGCAGAATCTCTGACACGTGATGGACGAAGTCGCGGTGTTATGTCGATTTAGACGCTCATCGGGCGCAGTTGGAGCTCACAGCAGGTTGTGATTTCGTCTTCGAGACGCAGAAGCTGCTTCGTCACTCGACTGTCTCATCGCACGACGCACGAGGATCACGCAAGCTGCATACTTATCCGGGGTTTCGTCAGTCACTTCACGCCCGCTGTCTGATGGATTGCGTCGTGAGAGGACAACAATGTGATGTTGCCTTTTGGACACATCATAATCCGTCGCTCAATCTTCGATCCAAAGGACTGTTGGTAGTCGTTCGGGTGTATATCTCAAATGTAGTCTATCTATTATTTGTGCGCCTCTGGAGACTGCCGTGCCCGTCCCGCGCGGCCGCGGATGCTTGCACTTACACGCAGCGTTCCGTGAGAGACTCTTTGTACTTGGAATCGGTTTCCAATTTTCAATCTTCTCAACTAGATGTACACGATCTTCTCCGGGCCCCCTTCATCCCCGCATCTCGCACGCACGGTTCGACGCAAATGCCTACTCCCTCACAGCTCTGGTCCAGCTCACCATTTCCGCTGCGGAGCAGTTTCTCCTAGAATCGTGTCATCTAGCATGAATGGTACATGAGTCTTCAAATTTCACTGGACCACACGCATATCGATCGGTCCTGCTGTGACTTGCAAAAATACTTGCGCCAATGACTGGAAGGAGAGCTGCCGCGTAATGCAGTTGTTGGAAAGTCATTGCAGACAAACTTTGCACAGAGGAGAAATCGCGTTGGCGAGTTGCAGTTGGTTCTGGGGCGAATCTGGGCCAAAAGCGGCTTACAGCATGTACGGATGGATGTGTAGGGAAGAAAGGTGTGTCGAAGAAAGAGCGAGCGCAAATGTGGAGGATCATCGGTGGTCAAAGACGATAGGACATGCATGATGGTGGATCGAAGGCTCGTGAAATGGATAGTCATGCGACATGCAGAATCTGATTCTGTTCCTGCGATGGAAAGCAATGGAAACCCAGATGTTCCATCAGCTCTTGAGTCCAGGCCTGCTTGAGGCAGCGCTGACCGGATGACCTCTGTGACACGCGGTCGCGTCCCCGATACTCCAGCTCGTGGATTGCTGGAGAGTCTTCTGAGCAGACGACCAGCTTCCAATCGTCACCAGCGGGCTTGAGGAGACAGTGTTGCCGCCCACCCTGGCTTGTCATTCATCTCACACTCCGCCGCTTCCTCTCATCACCCTGCGTTGGATCGCTTCTCGTCGCTGAGCTGTGATTCAGCTCATCTTCACTCTCAGCTCCGCTACCGCTGCTCGTGCCATCCTGCGATTCCCTGCGCTCCCCGGGTAGACTCCCGCGCGGCAAAGCACGTTTGTTGGACGTGTGCTGTGGGCTTGTCGCTTCAAGCTTTACCGGCAGCGAGCTTCGAAGTCGTTTCGAGTACTTGACATGGTGTCAGCGTAAGTGTGTACCGTTGGACATGACGACTGCCGCACTCACCTGCCCAATCTGCTCTCGAATATCGCCCTGATCTGCCAGATTCTGCCTCAGCTTCTGCTCGGTCTTGTCGCGTCGAAGGATAGAAGTCTGGTACAGCTCTCCCGCCGAGGCGAGGTCTCGTCTCAGCTTCTCAACATTTTGTTCGGCTTTGGCGACGTCTGACTCGTTCTTGGCCACTGCGTCGCGCAATCGGTACTCATCCTCCACCAGTTTCAGATTCGCCGTCGCCAGCCTCGCTCGCTCTTCGTCTAGGCCGCCAAGCGATGCTGATGACGTTCGTTTTGTCATTGCGACCTTCATGCGGTGACTAAGGTAGGAGCGGTCGTGGTGGTTGCACGTTCTGGCTCTATTTCGAGGGTCCGACGCGCCGCTTCTTGCATGAGGAATGTGGGGGACTGCACTGTACACAGGCTTGATGTCATTTTGCGCCTCGGAACACGACCACGTCAAACGTCAACAACGTCGATTGGAGAGTATGCACGCGCGCTGTAACGATAACAAAACACACCCAGATTCAAGCATTACCCCGCCATTCGGAAGCGAGCGCCAAGCGTGTACATAACCCACCGAAGCCGACACGCCCTTTCTTTCTCCCTTCACTCGCAAACCGTTCTGACACATCAACCACAAGAGTTGCTAGTACCTAGCAAGCATCATTCGAATCGCCTCGTCAAGGAGAACAAATCACGCCCATTCAGAGACAGCGTGCGATCCAAACCAGACATCACGCCCGACATATCCTACCTCCTCCAGTGCCCTCAGCAGTTCTTGATTCATCACCAGTAGCACTTATTCCGATAGCACCATCCGGCAGGAATCTGGTATCCGAATCTGGGTCAAGGCACTCACAAGCAGGACAAACATCCCCAACAATGGCGCCGCTTAAGAAAGGAAACCTCTTGTCCTCTCGATGGTCCGCACGAGGCTACCAGGACTGAGACATGCATATCTGCGCATCTTGGAGTGCTTGACCATCGCCATACGAAGTAAAGCCTCCCAAATTTTGACCAGAAAGATGAGCTGCTGGAAGATTTCAATGGCGCTCAACGCGAGATCCAAGAATGCCAGCACCAAAGCAATCTGGACTGGTGTTGCTGGACGATTCCCGGCGGCCAACCAGGGCCAGGTGCCGTTGTACTCAGTCGCTGGGCGAATGTAGCGGCTCATCACGATCATGCAGGCAGGATTCAGATCGCTTGATGGATTGGAGCGGCTACAGAGGCGCTTTGGACGAATGATGTCTTGGCTGCGAGCCATGTTCGTGTGGTACTCGACCATATGCGCGGCAACGACACTCGCCTCCTATGACTCGACTCGTTCAACATGTCAGAGTCAGCGCGGTCGCATCCAGACATGTCGAGCTATAACAACAACGACGAAGACGATGGACATGCTCGCACGCCGTACTCAGCGATGTGAGAAGAGGTTTTCGCAGGGTTCAGTCGCGCGGATCACATCCTTTGGCGTGCCGAATTAGGCCAACATGTGTTAGTACAGCCTTTGGGAGCTGAAACGTTGCCGATGGCCTTGTGAGTAGTCCTCTGGTGATCATCTTGGATCTACAAGCTCTTCCAGATGCAAGTTCTGGGAGAGCCATTCTTACTGCGCACTTGTATCTTGTCGTGGTGATGCAAGACGAATACGAATAGTACTTTCCATTTGGGATGCATTGCCCTTCCATAACGCAACTTCCAGCGTTCTTCGACGCTCTCAAAAGCGAGGCCACTTCGAGTGTTGATCAGAACACGATGTTTGCTCCTGTTGTGGTGCTTCTGCTACCGCTCGAGCCTTTCGGAGACACTTTGTATACTGTCTATGGACTCGGCACCTCCTACTGCTCTGTCTTTTTCAAAGCACGACTTCTGCTAATGCTCTATTGTTATCCCTGTTCCTTGGAAGCATATGCTCGCTGCTATCCACTTCCAAGAAGTAATCCTTGCTGCAGACCTACTGCGGAATGGGCTTGCTCAAGACATCTCAGCTTCTACTGCTACTTGCTTCGGCTCTTATCAGCCGCGAAGAGTCCTGCTTGCCTTTCTCTCGGTCTTCCTCTCCCAGGACGGACGCAATATCATCCTCTTGGCTACCTGCTGTTGTTCTCCTGGCACAGAGCTACTGCTTTCATCTTGTCTCAACGCGATGCGTACTTTGCTCACACAGTTTCTGGAAGCTCCACTGTATTGACTCTTCTCCCGGAGCTTCGCTTTGGTGAACTCTTTTCCAACGACTCCAGGTCTTGGGAATTCGCTCATCTCGAATCTGCCTGATCAAAAGATACCTGGTCACACTATGTTATCGGCTATGACACGAGCAAGCATGCATTTTGGGGAGGGTTTCTAGATCCAAGAATTATGTATGAACAGTCCTTTTTGCTTCTTTTGCATCAGCGCCACTTTCAATGCAGCTGTGAGACTTTGCCCTTTAAGCCCGCGGAATCTGGCGAAATCCACGTTCGGCCTGCTGCGGTACTGAACATGGTCCTGACGGTCAAGCGCAAGAACACCATACCGGAGCCTACCGACGTCGAGAAAGACGACCGACCTCAAGCACTCTACCTACTACAGGCCCTTCGCTCCATTACCAGCAAGCGTGCTTCCACAGCAGCTGTCTCGCGGCCGGCCAGCTCGACGAATGCCTCCACAACAAGGCTCTATCGGCAAACCGGATTCAATCCGAACGTCAGGCTCTAGATCCTGCGCTATATCATCAAACAGAATGTCGCTCTGTTGAGCGTAAAGCCGCCATTCATTCGACGGGAAGCATAGCAAGACGGACAGAAATTCTTGCTCAATCAACGATCCCATTGCTCCCGGATCCATATTTCTCTCAATTTAGTGAGGCGTATTAGTATACATGAAGCAGCTGGCAGACAGACTTGATCTTTCTCAGCCAGTATCGGGCCTCGCATCATCGTTTGCTGAGCTGATCATCTCACAGTCAGGTGCTGCTGCCAGTTTGGAGCCCACCTTCCTGCACATCCACGACCCATCGTCTGTGCCTGCTGTCCATGCACGTCGGCGTCCGCATGACAGCTACGTTTCC
Source organism: Pseudocercospora eumusae (assembly GCA_001578235.1). NCBI lineage: Eukaryota > Fungi > Ascomycota > Dothideomycetes > Mycosphaerellales > Mycosphaerellaceae > Pseudocercospora > Pseudocercospora eumusae. The sequence continues at coordinate 24,860 of LFZN01000123.1, read as the reverse complement.
TGCCGTATTCTGTCTCTCTGTGGCATTTCATCGAGTCTCCTGGCAGCTCGAAAACGTCAAAAATGTCACCAGTGCGGATTATCACTGCCATCACCTCTGACTTTGATTCCGACACGAATAGCAAACACGATAAGCTTGCGAAGCGACACCAGCAACAGCCGCAGAATGCTCGCGTGCAATCGAACAACCAGTCGGCGGGAGATGAGCACGACACCGTCGCTGCCAATCTCGTCGCAGCCATTGACAAGGTCGACAGCGAAGAGACTCTAGACACCAAAGACACTCATGACCATGCGAGATCACCATCTCACTTGAAGGACCAGGAATTGGAAGCTCTGAAAAGCGAATACATCCGCGACTCAGCAAACCTCGAAGCGCAGCACCGCGAGCTCCACTCGCGCGAAGCCATCGTCACCGAAGCCCTCTGGCGCGAGTTCGAGCTACCACCTTCGCAGACCTCTGGCAAATTCTCTACCGCGGTCGATCTTCTCATCCACGCATGCCGAGAATTGAGACGAGAGTACACAGACGCATTCGAGCTCTGGCGACAGAAGTATATTTTCTCAGAACTCATAGACCGAGTGATGGAAAGGGACCATACCCATCCCGAGTCGGTGGATAGAGAGGCGAGGAAGAGCAAGTCGGAGAGGGATTGGGCTCGTATCGAGGCTTTCCATCGCGAACGCAGTGACGACGAGCGAAGTGGAGGATGGTAGAAAAATTAGCGCGATATGGATACAATATTTCAGCTGGGCTCAGGCCGTGGAAGATGGAAGGGTTGTCTTGAAGTCGTCCGCAATTGAAACTTCGAGGCTGAGTGCGATACGATTACTCAACACAATAGTAGAAGCTCCTCCAGAATCATTGAAATCAGATTTCAACTTGCGACGAAGATTGATGTAGAAGTTCGCTGGCCGGTCTTCACCGTTGAGCTCTCACAGAACACTTGCGGTCTTGCGAGAAGCTTAGGACTACTGATCACACATTCGGACGTCTTGGTGGAGCTCGATCGATCATGAGAGACCCATTGAGTGCCCTTGAGCCTGCCCAAATGACACAAGAAGCCAAATCCTGCCCCAGCAAGGCTAGGTCGAAGCCAGAGCATCACCTCTCACTTCGCAATGTGTTTCATACTCGAAGTGAAGGTGTTGAGCTAGCAATGCATTGCATGGCCGTTAAGGTGCATCTTTTGCTCGAGTAAGTGCGGCATGTGGTAAGATATGTAATTCGAGCATCGTCTAATCAAGCCTACAAGATCTCGATCGTTCAAGATCCGTAGTCGAAACAGTCCCAAGAGGCGGCTGCATGCGAGCCAGGAGAAGCCTTGCAAGCAACATACTGAATAATCTAAGCCCTCGCCAGATGTGGCTTTGGCAGTCCATTGCCTTTCGATTAATGAAGTTCTCGTTTCCATCCACAAGCAGAAGATACATTACTCACGACTCTTCTATCCGCTCTCAGACTGTCTTCACTATGACCGTCACCACCATGGACATCCGCCACAGCCAAAGGCGACTTACGAGAACGACTTCTGCTATTCAAGGGCCCACTGAACAAGAGATATTAAGCAGGTCGTGTCTAGTTCTCGCGTTTGGGACCTTCAATCCGATTCATGTTTTCGTCACGCCACTGGCCCAATTGTACGCCATTAATGAGAGACTGCCGAGAAGCGTTTCGACGCCGCTGTCGAGCCACAGCAACACCATTCTCTCGCTATTGGCCAATGTTCTGTAGCGAGGCTTCTCGCAGTAACGATTAACCTCCTATCTCAATGCATAGTATCATGCGGACTGTTCATTATCTTACTAGGTGCCTTGGTAGAATTAAACATAGTCCCGAATCTCCCTCTCCAACCTTCCCAATTTCTCCAGTCTGCACACACAAGCATTCATAAACAGCACAGGAGAAGCCACCCAAGACCATAGTCCACAGCGAGCCAGGAAGCACCGGGATCTCCACAGCCTATTGTATCCCTTTGGTTCCGTCTATGCCCTTCTTCTGGACAGCTACATTGCCAACGATTGTCTTCTATAACTTAAGTCGATTGGGATGAAAGCGTCTTCAAAGATTTTGATTGGGAAGAGTTCTGCGACCTCTTCGAACTATCTCATACGAGTCCCGAGGTTCCTGTCATCTTCGAGTATACCAGATGATCATTGGGTAAGGGCGAGCAGAAGCTGTGATAGCTTCTGATCTTGACAGACTTCCCATGCCTGCTGGAGTATCCCAATCTAGATTCCCAGAGCTCGGAGCTGATCCAACTGCCTGACAAGGGATCCAATACTGGGACTTTCGACGTAAGATGACGAACTTGGAAGGGGAACTGGCTCCTATTCGACTGGTGTGCCTCTGACAGCGACAAAGACCATGATAGGTAAGTAGCTAAGCACGATCTTTTTCGCAATGCTGCATCTGGGTTCGCAATTTGGTTGGAGTGAAACGAGCCAACGAGACTTGATAGTAACATGTCTAGACTTGCAGCTCGTGTGTGTGTGTAGCAATTACCTACACGAGAATCAACACATCCACGAGCCAAATTCACGCAGGATTCAACATATGAGGTTGTAGTCCTCTTCACATGATCGCAGCTAGAAAGTAAACCCCGACTAGAACATGAGTATAAAGACTTTAAGACTACCTTCAAGGCCTTGCGACTTAATCTTTCCTTCGTCATACGCAAACCTTGTGCTGTCTCCTCGAGGTTGTTCCTTCTTTCTAGAGCTGGATTCGTTTCTATTAGCGTGATATGAATCAAGGAACTGACGGTAGGCACGGTCGAGGATACTCTCAAATGTACCTCAGTAGGGACCGAGAATGAGAACGAGCAAGAGTCTGAAATGTACACTTTGGCTAAGGTGATCGCTGAACCCATTCTGCATGCGCTTTGGGGACTTTCGCAAAGACTGGAACTGAGCTGTAGTAACTGCACCAGAGGTCTTTCCCAAACGTGCTCGAACTATGTCCACGAGCGTGGTATGAATCGAGGACTTTGGGGTAGGGGCCAAGAGCTTCAGGATATCGATGCAAGCATTACTGGTCCGTCTGTGATGATTTCGGACCCGTGGTATTCTCAAATGAATGCTTCTTTGCATGCGGACTGTATATCAGATCTTCGAGCACGAGAAAGTGGCCATTCAGCTGTGTTTACCGACCTCATGTCTTGCAAGGATCTGTGACTGCAGCTTGACCGCAGGAAAGGACCATCGGGTAGAGTGTACCTCCATATCTTCCAAGTCTCCGTAAGCTTCTTTTCTCCTCAGCCTTACCTGGGCTTTGGTATCGCCCGTGAGATCGCTCAAGACTTCAAATCCGACCAGCGCCTGTGCCTTTGTTTCTGCAGCGCCTTTTCCGAGTACAACATCCAGAAGAAGTCGACCGACCTTCTCATCCGAAAGCTCCCATTCCAGCGTCTCGTCCGTGAGATCCGTCGATACTAGAATTCGACCGACCTTCTCATCCGAAAGCTCCTATTCCAGCGTCTCGCTATGGCGCCCCCAGGCACTTTTGAGTTCGAAGCTGCATTTATAGATCTCGAAGGCGCGCTCGCAGGTCACAGCGATGCGGCCAAGCCAGTAGTCTGCCAGCAATGGCTCCAGAACAACTTTGCGTATGTACTTGACTTTGTTCTAGCCTCGAGCTCATGGGAGAAAGGAGGACTGGCTAACTCGGGTAGCGCCCATCGCCGTACCTCCTTTGCTGTCTGGGCACGCTGTGCCTATCTAAAAGAGAGATATCCGCAGCAATGGCAGCAATGGCTCTCTGTGTTTCCGCAGCAGCAAGAGCTGCGTGAGCATTTCGAAGCCACCAACATCTCCGCCGACCGCCTTCGGGCAAAAAAGTTGCAAGTGGAAGACGCCTGGCCGGGCTTTGACTGGCGTTTCAAGTATGCTCCGGAGTCCTGGTCGCATGGCTTGCTGGATAAAGTCGTTGCGTTGAGTAAGATGTCGCCTGGTCGTGGCCTGGAAATGGCCGAGAACATGTATCGTGAGGTGAGAGCTCGGCTGAGGAATACACGTTCTACCTCAGCACACCTGCTGCCGAGGGATCTTGTGGCTCTGTTGAGCAAGGTCTCCTCGCCTGCTCCGACACCAGCACCAGCATCAGCGCCAGCACCAGCATCAGCGCCAGCACCCGCACCCGCACCAGCTCCAGATCAAGGCAGCAGCTCGTTCGTGAGCAATGCCGCCAGCATAGAAGGAGGCCGTCGTGCACCTACACCGAAGCGCGATGAGACAACCCTACTGGAAGATAACGATCTCGGTCTTGATTTTGATTGTGATCGCGACAACAGCGATCACGAGAAGACATTCCAGCTCGACCAAGAGAAGATGCAGGAGGTCGAGGTCTCTACCGTGGACCTCAGCGGCTTCATCAGCAACCTCATGGATGGACAGATGCACGGCTGGGCACCAGAGCTTCGAGAGAAGTTCTCGCTGGAAGCGCTCCGCAAAGCGGGCGATAGGAAACGCCTACCTGCCAAGCTGAAGAGAGCTGGCGTATTGCTTCGCCGTCGAGCCGAAGAGGCAATTCGCCTCGAGGAAGCTGTAGATGGAGCTTCCGCGGAGAGCAAGGCTTTCCTCGCCATGATTGTAGATAAGATGCCAAAGCATTGGCAATGAAGTTTTTAGTATGCTGTCGAAGTGTATTTGGCCTTTTAGCTCGGCTCCCTTTTAATTATTGCTACAGAAGTTAATGAGCGGGCGTAACGCATAGCCGTACGTACCGCATAGTGTTGCTGAATACACTAATGCAGCCACTAAATGTAGCATGAGTTATTAACGTCCTAAACGAGTCATTATAGACCGAGGATGTCTTATGTATTTATTATTATCGACTAGTTTAAATAAGACTCGGTCGAGTATATAAGAAAATTAGACTTGTTTCTACTAATAAAGTTCCTTGCGTAATAAGTCTTACTATCTATATACCTACGCGATAGTTATAAGCCCAGTATAGCATCTATCTACCGCGACGACGTCATTACCTAGCGATTCTACTTTAAAAGTAGATTTCGAAGACGTATACGGGCCGCGAGATACTAACTCTACCTCCGCCGTAAAATAAGAGTAAGTGCGATTAGCAGGTTAAGAAGCCTTGTTAGATTACCCTATGTTAGGGGCGTGCGTCGGAGAGGCACAAACACGAGGTAAACGGGAATAGAGGAATAAAGCTAAAGTCTTAATCGATATCGTAACTATCTTAATAAGACGAACTACGAAGGAAAGAAGAAGGGCGAGCTTAGAGGGAGACTCTACTATGAAATATACTACTACGCGCTTACTAGACGACGTTCGAACGTATAGCCCTTTGTCAAGATATCTAAGATATTTATATATCTATTTATATAAACCCTTTATTTATCTTAGACATCTATTTACTTCTACTATTATCTCTATTATATAGATTATCTCCGACATATAGATTACGCTCTACGATATCTCTAGTATAGCGTACTATATTATCCTAGTCGAGACGGTTCGAATGACGTTTACTATATACAGAAAGAGCTAATACTCGTTACTTTATAATATTCTACGATTAATTAGAGAAAGGGTATATCGGCTTTAGTAGGGTATACATAGGCTTAGCGCTAAGCTAACTTAACTCCGATATCTCCTTATAGCGGGGTAGCTACGTTTATACCTTCGGTTAGAGAGTTGGAGCCTAAGGCATTGACAAAGCGGACCTAGCATGCCACGAGAGCCCTCTTCCGTACTTAGAACGTCTACCTCTCTAGGTACCTATCGAATACATAGTTGCCATTATACTTCTACTAGCGAGTAGTTAGGGGCCTAAATGCGTCATAGTTATCGGCATAGATTAGCAGGTGTAGAGGTAGCGACGCATTCGTATAGTTTTAGCGCATAGCGATAGACGTTTAGTATATATAGTTTAAGTGAGAAGACGAGACGATATAGTACTAGAATATAGTATTAGAATATAGCATTTACGGCACTAGTAATAGCATTACTAGTAATAGCATAGCAATTGTTATTTAGTATCGGCATCTTATAGTAATAGCATCCACCGGGTATACGCATCGCTATACAGCATTATAGATAGGATACTTCGAATCTAGCATTAACAATACTCGCATATATTAGAACTTCCCCTTCCGAAGGCACAAGATATATAGGAGGCCCTATATTAGCGAAGATAGCGGCTTTACGCAAGCGGAAATTACCTACTAGGCCTACCTATATATAGTAGCGACGTACCGAAGAGCCCGATACGTCGAGAACTACTCGCTCTAATACGCGACTCAAGTAAGTTACATATGCTAGAAGAAGGAAGGAAAAGGTAGAATAGCATTAAGGGTACATAGAAGATTATAAGGAAGAACCGTACTAGTTAGGATCTTAAGAGCCCGGAATTAGCTAAGAAGGTTGCTAATTTTAAGGGCTTTTATAGGTAGTATTGCCCCGAAACCACACAAATACTAGGGCGGCTATTATACGGAATAAGGTAGTAGTAGAGTAAAATACTTATATACTCTACTATAGTCGGTAGGTAGAAAGTAGAGGAAATATCTGTCCGTAGACTCGGCGGATGTTAAGGAGCAGGTCAAGTAAATGAATACGGTTGCTATAAACGAGTCGCAAACTAGAGGAAGAAGAGGAATTTAAGGTACGAGAAGCCTTATATCTCTCGGCGGTGCCTAAGGTAGAACATCTTAGACCCAATCCGTAACATTTAGTCCCCCTCCCGTAGGCGCTATCTACGGCGCCTCGAGGGTACTAATCGTTGTCGCTTCCGCGACCGTCCTTCGCGGCGGACGTCCTCGCTTACGACGTAGTAGCGGCGTAGCGACCGTTACGTCGGAAGCGGCGTCTTCCTCTTTATCGTTTAGTACGACTTGATGTGTGCATGCTAACTAACCCTGCATCGCTCATCTATAAACAATGTAGCCTTAGGCCACGATTACGTGCACGAGTGTTCTTAGTAACACTACAGCTTCCTTTCATAGAACCCGTAGACCTTTAATGAATCTAGTGTTCTTACATTTAGTAGTTATGAGCCCCTAGGGCTTCTAAGTACCTCCGACTATTATCTAATAATATACTTACGGTAATATATAGCCCTTACAATCTACATCGTCTATAGTATTACCGCTACCGATATCGATTACCTTGCTCTATACGCCATTTGCCTAAGCACTCTATGTCTATAGGTACCGCCTCTTCATCGCAGGTTCTAGGAGAATTTCTAGCGGAAGAGAAGAAACCTTTAGTCATTAACATGACGTCTTAAATACTATACTCTTACTCTAACTCGTTACCGAACTTAGGCTTTAAGCTTAAAGGTAAGGTTAATTATAAGACCTTTATAGATAGAGCTAAGTACGCTCTTCGTAGTATTAGCCTCTTTAAGTATGTCGACGGCACACGTATAATACCTATTCGAGAAAGTAACGAGACTACATCTACATTTAAGATAAGAGAAGACGAATTTAATGTAAAGACGTTATAGGCACGCACCTTCCTATATACTAACTATGCTCTACATATATAGACTACCCTAGTAGGTCTTAAGAGCGGTAAGGAGGTCTAGGATCGGCTAAAGTTAGACTACGAGCTAGGCGGCGTTATAACCGAGTACGCGAGGTACGTCGAATAGTAAGGCCTACGGTACGACGGTAATAGTAAGAAGTTAGAGACATTCTATAACGAATATAGGTCTAAGACTTAGTAGCTATTAAAAGGCGACCTTAAGATATCTAACAAATAAGGCATCTACTAGTTCTTAATCTACCTCGGTACTACACTAGATCTTACATAATTTACCGTAGCTAAACGCGATTTGTTAAGAGACAACATTCGCGCATCTACACTTACACTTAATACTCTAATCTCTAACGTATTAGATAAGAACATAGCAAAGGACAACGAAGCTACTTACGCTATAAACTTTGCTAAAACTAACTAGTCTAACCGTCGCAATAGGGATAAGGATAATAATAAGAAGAATAAGAAATGCGTAAATTATCCGAAATCTACTAACCATACTATAGAAGAATGCCGTAACGGTAAGAAGAAGGATAAGAAGCTATCTAACATAAGCTAGCAAAACACTAGTGGTTAGAAAGGAAATTTAAACATAACATTTAATACACGCTCTAACGAAGATAGCGATAGTAACTATTAGGCTTACTATACATCCGCATAACAAATAATGATGTTACCTTTTAGCCATCGCGCTTTTATAACTATTACTACCCTACCGGACTTAAACATATCTTAGGATATTGTCTTAAATTACGAGACTAGAGCTAACCTCTACCGCGTATAAAGCTATATAGATTAGATTATCGACTCCGGAATAACTACCTACATAACGAACGACGCCTTAAGAATAATTAAGGGCACAAAATGCTCCTTCGGCATTTAAATAGGCAAAGGTCGACTAGTAGGGTAGTTATACGGGGTTATAGTACTTAATGTTATTAATAACTTTAGCATAGAGGAGATTAAGCTTATAGGTGTACTATATGTCCTAGAGCTCGTAGCTAATCTCATTTCCACCGAAATGCTAAGAATAAAGGGCTACTACTACCGTAATAATAAGAGCTTATTCTTTAAGTATCGTAGAAACGAGAAAGTACCTATCGCATAGATCGATGCCGTTAATAGCCTACTACTACTTCGAGTAGTCGGTACTCTACGCGCCACGGCTATGTCTAAATCCGACCTTCTATCTCGCCTATAGACGAACATTATCCGACAACCTACTAACGATTAATAATTACGGTAGCCGTAAACGGCATCGAACACTCTATCGACATTAGCGCTAACCTTTACCTCGTTAACGACGCTAGCGAGGATCCGAGCGACAAGGGACATTATGCATCGTAGATTTAGTTACCTTTACCCTCGAATAATCGACTAGCTTATTAAGACAGGCTAAATAGAGCTTATTAGTAGTAAGTAAGAATTCTACGACTATATAGCATGCCGAAAGGCTCTTACGAAGAAAGTCTTTAGTAGACTAGTTAAGAAACGACCGCGGCATATCTATACGAAGGTCTATGTAGACGTTATCTCGGTAGCTAACCGTGGACTTAAAGGCGAACAATACTATACGCTTTTTACTAACGCGACCTCCATATATAGACATATATATCCATCTACACGAAAGAACGCGGCCGCATAATACATGAAAATATACCGCACATACGTCTTTACTTAGACTTAAATACGGATACTAATCTATATAATTAATAGTAGTCTAGAATAGACCCCCCGTTGGGTTGGGTTGGGTTGGGTTGGGTTGGAAAACCCAACCCAACCCAACCCGACCAAACGGTTTGCCCCGCCAAGAAACCGACTAGCGCTCGGTTTCTTGGCAGGGGAAACCTAACCGCTAGTCGGTTTCTCGAGTTATCTCGACATAGACATAGAACAAGGGGGAAATAAGCCCTAATTTCCCCCGCAAAGGCTATTATAGGCCCCTAGGCAAAAAATGTAGCCACTAATGTAGCTACCCGAGGGGGAAAAAAAATCGTGCGGAATGCCAAGAAACCGACTAGCGGTCGGTTTTCCCCGCCAAGAAACCGACCGCTAGTCGGTTTCTTAGCAACCCAACCTAACCCGAGCGCTCGGGTTACTCCACAAAAACCTAACCCAACCCAACCTATTCGGTTTCAACCCAACCCAACGGGGGGTCTAGTCTAGAATATAGAGGGAATGCGCTAAGTAAGCTCGCCGACGCCGAAGGCTTCCGCCTTTACGTTATAGTACCCTATTCCTTAGAATAGAACGGTCGTGCTAAAGTTAGTAATTATATTATTAACACTAAGACTCGTAAGATTATAGTACACGTAAATCTACCGAAGTCCCTATAGCCCGAGATTACGCATACCTTAGTACAACTACTTAACATTACACTAAGCTAGGCCTTTAATAACGTTTTACTATACGAGATAGTCGTAAGAGAACTAGAAGTATAAAACCCTATACCTAACTATAGCTACCTAAGAGCGATCGGCTATAGGTGCGTCATACTAGACCATAAGGTCGCACGAGGTGCGAAATTCGACTCTAGAGGGATTAACGGTTAACTCGTCGGCTACGAGGGACTAACGACATTTAGGGTCTATGTTAAAGCATATAACAAAGTCCTTCGGTCTAAAGATGTGTAGTTTATCGAAGACGATGGACCTATTTCAATGCCTATAGGCACCGATCTAAGCGAGGCGCGGTATAACGAGGACGAGGACTACATGTTAAACTTTAAAGATGTATTCCCGTACACACTAAATTTAATTACTATAACAACTATACCTACTACATCCGGGGGTGTGGCTATAATACCGACTATACCCGGGGGTGTAACTATTAAAGATAAGGAAGCACCTATAGGACCTACTAAAGACATAGAAACACCTATAGGGCCTAGGGGTGTAGGTAAAGGCTATAGTGCTACAAGTAGTGAGCAACTACGTCGTCGCTTACTAGCATAGCGCTAGGCCTTAAAGGCTGTAACATTAGCACCTTTAGCACCTCCGGCTCGCCTAAGGGACTAATAACGTATGCCCTTCACAATGCTAAATAGGTTCGAGGTTGTAGAACTAGAACTATACGTTAAAACAAATAAGGAAGAGCTAGTACCTAAACTACCGTAAGAAGCATTAGACGTAAGCGAGCATAGTAAACTTACTAACCCGCTACCTAAAACGTAACTACTAATATAGCGGTTACTTACGCTAATACCCGAAGAAAACGAGGAAAGCTTTACGCCTCTAGGCTATCCGACAACGTCGCCGTTATAGTTAAGGGAGTCTCAACAGAGACGTCCATTATGGCTACAACAATAGTTAGAGGTAATACTAATGACGAGAGCGACGCTAACACTTCTACCGGAAGTAACGCGCGGAATACTACTACAATTCGATAATAGACTAATCGCTCCTCTACGCTTTAAGCCTTAATAGTAAGCACCTCCGCCTAAAGAGGTACCGCTACTATAGTAAGAGGGACAATAGCGTACTCGGCGACGAACGAAATATGAGCTATATAGTACGGAGCCGATAAGGCAACAACCGACTTATAGAGCTTATAGAAGGCCTCGTAGTAAATAGGTATGATATTATGAGACTAAGCATCTTAACTTCGACCTTAACTATATATAGAGACGTATACTCTATTACTCGCTCTCGAAGGAAGAACGAAAAGAGTTAAAAGATCTACTATACGCTACCCTTAAAGCATTCGTTACTATAGTCGAAGACCCTAATACATTAGCCTATAACATCCGTATACCGAAAAGCGCTAAAGACGCGAGATCTACTCCTAAATGGACATATTAGTAGAAGGCGATAGAAGTCGAGAAGAAAGTACTTAACGCTAATAAGACGTAGCTCCTTATTAATAAGGCTAACCTTCTAGCCGACGCTAATGTCCTTAAAGGACGTTAGGTATTTACCATTGAACTAGACGCGAATAGCCGCATCTGCCGCTTTAAAGCTAGATAGGTAGTTAAAGGCTTTACCTAGATCCATGGCGTTGACTATAACGAGACCTACTCTCTAGTAGTAAAGTTATTAATACTTCGGGTACTTTTTAGCATAATCGTATACTAGAACCTAGAGTATAAATAGTACGACATTATTATAGCCTTCCTTAATGCCTTAATCGACGACTAGAAAATCTATGTGGAAATGCTATACGGCTTCGAGAATAAGGACAACCTATAGGTCTACCTACTACTTCGTGCCCTATACGGGCTTAAATAATTACTACTACTATAGTACGAAGAACTAAAGAAGTTCCTTATTTACCTTAAGTTCACGCCTATTCTAAGCGATATGTGTGTATTTAAATACGAATCCGGATTACTTATATGCATCTACGTAGACGATATGTTAATTATCGTACATAGCCTTTAGGTACTCGAAGCCATCGCTACACTCTTTAAAGACAAGTAGTCTCTATAAGAACTTAGAGACGTTTACTACTTCCTTAGAATGCGAATTATACGTAATAGAGTAAAGAAAACTATCCATGTAGTCTAAGACGGATACTTAAACAAGCTTGCACATAAGTACAACCTCCTACCTAATACCTTTAAGGCACCTACTTCGCTAATAGATTCTCGGAATAAACTTCGCAAGGTATCGGAATCCTATACGGCCGAGAGGACGCTTAAAGAGACGTACTAAGTCCTAGTAGGCGAAGTGCTCTAGCTAGTTATAACAATAAGGGCGGAGTATACGTACGAAATAGGCGTAGTATTAAGATATCTTACTAACCTAACTATAGAGTATTATGCTATAGCATATAGGATCCTGAATCTTATTAGTTACTATACCCGCGGCCTAGTCTTTAACGGCAACCTACCGTTAGAAACTCATGGCTATGCGGATACTACATAGGTAGATAACCTAGACACTAGGAGGTTAATAGGAGGTTACTACTTTACTATCGCTAATAGTCTAATTACCTAGAAGAGCGGTAGACAGCCGCTTATAACCCTGTCATCTACGGAGGTAGAGTACGTGTAGTTATTACTTACATCTAAAGAAAGGATTGTACTCGGCAACCTAGTTACTAAACTCGGTACGGCTAGTAAATCGGTCTTCCCCATTACTATCTATAGGGATAATATTCCCGCTATCGACATTACTAAACGCTCCGCCGGCATAGATAGACGTACTCGTCATATTAACATACGCTTCTACTTTATTCGTAAGAAAATTTAGGAAGGTAAGATAGCCGTTAACTAGATCTCTACTAACGAACAAAAAGCCGACGGCCTTACTAAAGCACTTAACCGCTATAAGCACGAGACTTTCGTATAACACCTAGGACTAGTTAACTACACAACTGCTATAAAGAAGGCAGAAGAAGGTCACATTGAAGATTGAACGAGTTTCTCGAACGCTCATTAGGTAGACCCCCCGTTGGGTTGGGTTGAAACCGAATAGGTTAGGTTAGGTTAGGTTTTTGTGGAGTAACCCGAGCGCTCGGGTTAGGTTGGGTTGCTAAGAAACCGACCGCTAGTCGGTTTCTTGGCGTATAGATCGAAAACTTCAAAACACGAAAACGCCGAAAAGATCGCTAAAGGGTGGCTACATTAGTGGCTACATTTTTTCCTAGGGGCCTATAATAGCCTTTGCGGGGGAAAATAGGGCTTATTTCCCCCTTGTTCTATGTATATGTCGAGAAACCGTCGAGCTACTCGGGTTTCCCCTGCCAAGAAACCGACCGCTCGGGTTGGGTTGGGTTTTCCAACCTAACCTAACCCAACCCAACCCAACGGGGGGTCTACTACTACCAAAACCCCTAAAAATGACCTTGTCTCACTTACTAATATTTCGATTGCGCAAGTAAGAGATCTACGGCGTATACCTCATCACGGATAACGCCCTTTTGTATAAACAATACGCATTACTATCTATTGCGTTGCAACAATTACTATCTGTTGCATTACAACAACACTCGTTTAGGGGGTAACTTAATGTGTGCATGCTAACTGACCCTACATCGCTTATCTATGAACAATGTAGCCTTAGGCCACGATTACGTGCACGAGTATTCTTAGTAATACTACATCTTCCTTTCATAGAACCCGTAGACCTTTAATGAATCTAGTGTTCTTACATTCAGTGTACGTCGGTAGCGGCGGCAGGTCGTACTCTTTAGGGATACTTAGCGTAGTAGGCGGTAATAGCTTCTATAGAGTTAGCGACATTCTTAACCGGCTCCTAAGTCGGCTCGTCGTAGCCTTACTATAGTACTTAGTACTCAAATTCGCGAGTATCCTTATTTACTCTCGAATTTCATATGCCTCGCACGCTGCCTCCAATTAGGCTCGTGACGATCCTTTAAGCACCTTCCACCTTCCACCTTCCACCCACCTTCTACCTAGTCTACCTACCTTCCACCCGAGCCTACCCACCTTCCACAATCGTTATTCCTATATTTAGTGTACTTAAAGGCTTCGTCACGAGCCTAAGGCATAATCGCAAGGTTCGGGCGTTTCTATAGTTAGGTCCTATACTTTACGAGAATATATAGTATTAGTATATAATACCTATACTAGGTCTCGAAAAACCGTTAAAACGGTTCCTAGAAACTAGTACACTCGATAAGATGATTATATTTTTAAATATGTTAATAGTAAAGTACTCTCTAGATAATTCGAGAACATAAAAGTTATTTTTACATCTCCTTACTCGTGTCCGAATACTACTTACAATCTACTAATACTACCCTTTCTTAGTAGGACTAAGTATACGAGGCCTATTATAAATTAGGCGCTAAAACACCTCTAAGTTCTCGCTTTTCTATATGTAGTATTATTCCTTAATGCTCGCATCCATCGGCCGAAAGTCTAATTTTCGCATCTATATGTAAAATAAGCTAACTAAACCTTTACATATAGTACGCGGGTATCGGGATCGGATGTATTAATGCTACCGGAGACTCTAAGTGTTCTTTCTTTATGTCCTTTGCGTTATTATGTCCTTTGCGTTGAGGTGTCTAGACATGTTCTTCGACCGTTACTATTAACTAACCGACTCGAGTGCCTTCGGGAGATCCATTATTTCTCGATAGATATACATGTGTTCTTTCTTTATGTCCTTTGCGTTGTTATGTCCTTTGCGTTAAGGTGTCTAGACATGTTCTTCGACCGTTACTAACCGACTCGAGTACCTTCGGGAGATCCATTATTTCTCGATAGATATACGTCGTATACATAAGATTTTTATATCGTTAAACTCGTAATTATACTCGCTATAAGATGCACCGTTTACTTTATCGACATCTATGCTAGTTACTAAGATTATATATTCTTAGTATAATTCTACCCGCACGTTGCGATTTAATCTTAGACCCCTACGGGCGCAATGAGTTTAGTATAGTTAAGGTGTAGGTCTTTCAGGGGATAGGGGAGGTAGGAAGGAAGGAAAGGGGTAGTAATGATCGTGTAGAAGTTACATAGAGGGGAGGAAAGAGGAAAGAGGAAAGAGCCTACGCCGGTAACCACACGAACAAACGAATGGCGCACGCAGGGGTCTGACTAGAGACAGCTCGCACGATGTATTCCGGTTCTTAATCTTCTATAATGATTAGCGGGGTTAGAGTCGATTAATCGTAGCCTAGCATTAGCTTAACGGTAGGTAATAGCGTAAGTAGTAATACATAGAATACCGGGTATATTTTAGCTATAGTAGATAGTAGCGTTAGGCGGTAGCTATAGGGTAAAACGACGTTCTCGATAGGGAACGGCCCTACCCTCTTTACTTCTAGCTTAGTTGTTCGAGGCGTATTTATTTCTTCTAGTAATAGGAACACGAGATCGCCTACCTTATACGTAGGAGCCGGTCGACGGTATTTATTAGCGCTTTTTTCTATTACATATTAAGACTAGACGAGGGCTTAAATAGCTTCTTTTTCGATCCGTTTTAGCTATTCTACCTAGGCTTCGGTATTATCTAATTACGCGTCCTCTTCTCGGGTAGGTCTTATGTCTACCCTCGGATATTACCCGTAGTATACGTAGAAAGGGGACATGCCTCCTAGGGCGTTAGTTTTAGCATTGTTAGCTAAGAATTCCGCTAAAGCGAGCTAGTCGGACTAATCGTCGCCTACGTAGTTAATAAAGGCTTAGAGGAACGCTTCTACCGAGGAGTTGAACCGCTCGGTCTAGCTATCTATTTATAGATGCCGAGCCGTAGAAAGTCGGACATTAATCTTTAAACGGGAGTAGAGGTATTACTAGAATTTCGAGACGAATTAAGGCCCGCGGTCGGAGACTATCGTTAACGGTAGACCGTATAACTTCTATACGTACTCGAGGAAGGCGTCCGTAGTAGCCTAAGCATCGGCTCCGTCTCCTTAGTAAACTATAGGCACGAAGTACCTCATTTTAGTAAGGCGATTAACTACTACTAGTATAGAGTTAAAGGCGAACTAGTTAGACTTAGGGTAGTAAGGCGGTAGGCCGGTAATAAAGTCGACTATAATATGCTCCTATCGACGCGTCGGGAGTAGTAGCGGGCGTAGTAAACCTTACCTCGCTTACCTAGACGGCTTCGTATAGATATACGTATAGTAATACGCTACATATCTCGCTACGTCTTCTCGAAGGGACGGCTAGAAGTAGGTGCGGCCCATAAGCTCGAGGGTGTAGTTACGGCCTAGGTAACCGCTAAACGGGGTATCGTAATTGACACGAAGGACGCGCGTTCTTAGAGTATTATCCTCCCCTCGTAGGACATAGACGCGGTCGCAATATAGTAGTCGTCTACTAACAATTACGTATTCTAATAGTAACATAGCCTACAACTCGCTATCCTTTATAGGGACGGTTCCTTTCTCTACATGACCGGCCATTTGCCCATTTCTTTCACGAGGTCGTCGTTGCTACTAGCTCTTTCGATATCCTAAGCTCTTTCGATATCCTCGCATAGTTAGTCTAGGTCCTCGATTACATCGTCATCGCCGGCGGAGGCAAAGGCGGAGAGGCGGAAGTATAAGAGTTTAAGCGTACTATCGATATTATAGGATTTAAGTATAATACGATGTTATACGATGGTACGCGGGTCCTAGTCGTCTTACGGCTAGTCTACTAAGCGGCGTATAAGCGAGTCTAGCTTCGCCCCCTACTTACTAGGTCGATAGGTTATCTAAAATTTAAACCTACTAAGGAACTTACTCTAGCGTGCTTAGCGTCGGTTAAGGTACTTCGTTGTTATATAGTATTCGAGATTACGGAATCCATTATTATACGTACGGTATCGTACGTACCTTCGAGTTTAGGGCGCTACTTCTCGAACGCCTTTACGATGGCTAGTAGTTCCTTATAGTAGATCTCGTAGTTATACTCCGCTAATAACATTATCATTCAAGAAGCTACTAGTCTCTACTCGCCGTCGGGTTGCTACTACGATAGGATGCCGGTCGTTACGTAGTCTAAGGCGTCGGTTTTAATTATTACTAGATACTCGGGATTATAGTAGGCGAGTATAGGTCCGTTAGCGAAGGCGTCTCTAAGCCGGTCGAACGCGGCTCATATAGCATCCGTCTATTCGAACTAGCGGCCTAGAGTCTTCTTCGTAAGCTCCGTTAAAGGTCGAGCGATCCGCGAAAAGCCTTTAATAAACCTCCTATAGAAGTTAGTAAATCCGAGGAAACCTTAGACATCTTTTACTAAACGGGGTCGAGGCTAGTATTACATAGCTTCCACCTTCTCTAGGTCTATTTACACCCCGTCCGTAGTTACGATTAGTCCTAGATATTTTATACTCTTTACGTTAAACTCCGACTTCGTAATGTCCGCTTATAGGCCGGCGCCTTAGAGGGCTTCGAGGACCTTCCGTACGTAACCTTCGTAGTCTTTAACCCGGTCTAAGTAGATAAGTACATCGTCTAAATACGCGGTGTAGAATACGTCGAGATACGGGGCTAGGGTCTCGTTAATATGCTATTAGAACGAGGATAGGGCATTTACGAGGCTAAACGGTATAACGAGGTATTCGTAGAGCCTATATCGAGTTTTAAAGGCGGTCTTCTATTTGTAGCCTTCTACGACCCGCAACCTATTAAAGGTAGATATAATGTCTAGCTTCGTATAGATTACGGCCTTACCTAAGCGGGATAAGGTCTCTTATATTAAAGGGATAGGGTAGACATTGCTTCGAGTAATCTCGTTTAGCCTCCGATAGTCTACGTAGAAGCGTAGGCCTCCGCCCGGTTTCTTTACGAATAATACCGGACTAGAGGCGGGCGAAGAAGATACTTAGATAAAGCCCTTCGAAAGGTTATCCTATAAGTAGTTACGTAGAACTTCTAGCTCCTCGCGTAATATAGTATAGAGCGGACCGTAGGCGGGTTCCTTACTAGGTAGTAGGTCTATCTTATAGTCATATGCTCGGTATAGTAGTAACTTCGCTACATCTTACTTACTAAATACGTCGGCTAGGTCGTATAGCCCTATAGGCATCTTCTCTCGGGGGTCTATAGCGGCCTTCTTAGTAGCAATGGCTTATTCGACGTCTCTTAAGGACGCGGCAAACACGCAGTAGCTACGACGCTACGTTAAGTTATTAAACTTAGTAGCGCGAATACTACGTAAGCCTATAGACTACTATTGCCTCGAAACTACACAAACACTAGAGCGGGTGCTATGCGGAATAAGGTAGTAGTAGAGTAATTCGTTTAGGTACTCTACTATAGTCGGTAGATAGAAAACGAAGGAGAATTATGTCTTATAGACCCGGCGGGTACGCGATAGGCTCGGTAGAAGGAAGGACTATATGGTTCTCGTCGTAGGTAGATTTATAATGCTATAAATAAATATTCTAAGTTATAAAAAACAATTCTTCTCGTCTAGTAGATATTATGTTATATCGCTAAGTTACTAGCTACCCGAAGGCTAAAAAAATGCCTCGGCTACTAGCTAATAACCCTCCCTTACTTAAAAGTCGTAGTACGACTTTCTATGTTATAATCCGTATTAAATACCTCTATCCGAGATGCCGTAGTTATATCCGCATTTCTAATTAGTACGCCTAAATTAAACATTAATAAAAGTCGTAATCTTGTCCTCTACTATACCCTACTTTCCTAATCAATTTTTTAATCTTACCTCTATAAATACTAGTTACCCCCCCCGGGGGGTAACTTTCTACTCTATAGAGCCTACTAATTCCTCCTCTACTATTCCTCCCTCCGCGTACATGTCCGTCTCCCCCTTAAAAGTACTTAGTATAGGGTACTTACTCGTATCGCCTTCGTTCGCGAAGAAGCTAAACTTCTATCCGAAGATTTCCTTCTCGAGTTCTCCGACGATCTTAAATTTACGCTCGAACTCTAGTACGGCCTCTTTACGCTACTCCGCTAAGTATGCCTTCTACTAATCCCCGTTTATTTCGAATAATACCTTCTTAACCTCCCTAGCTATAATAGGATCGTCCTATCTTAGTTAACTAATAAGAGTACGAGAGATTAGATTCTTAATTTCTAAGATTATAGCTACCGGAAACTTATATAGCACCGTACTATAATAGTTAGGGTACCCCGACGGAGAACTTAGACTAGGTACTATGTCTACGTAAGCGGCTCGTAGATTATTAAAAGTACTAGACTTAGGTACTTCTAGATCCCCGTTCTCCTATACCTTAATAAACTAGGGAAGGATTATTCGACGAGTTTCCTTCCCCCCGGGAGTACTATATAGAATTATAGGGCTAGAGATTCGAATGCTATTTACGTTGTACCGAACTAGTGTCTACCTACTCTTAATCGCCTTAAGATCCTCGGCGGTTAGTACCTTAGGCGTAATCTTATAAATGTTACTATCCGATAGCATGTTACGAGCTCGAAGTCGCTCGAACTAAACCTCGAAGTTCTCCTTTCTATATATGCCGTAAACAACTACCGTATAGTGTTACGGATTGCAGCCAAGTATGCGTGGACCTGACTGGAAGCCTAACTAGAAGTCCGATTAGAGGTCACGTGATTGCTGCCTTAGGCACTACCCATGGCTATATCTTTTACGCGGCTTCTCGATAGAACTTCGTTCCCTACGCTTCGTCTTATCTATATAACGACGTTATCTATTTACTTACTGCCCTTCCTTAATATTACGAAGCGTCCTTATTATTATCATTGCGAGCGAAGCTCGCACTACTATAGCAAACTCGTCACAGTCGCGCAATGTCGCACTCAGCCACCACGTGATTCCCCGGATTTTAGAATGCGATTATTTAATTGGCTAAATCCTACGTAGTTACCCTTAGGCATTAACATTTACGTGACTTCTAGATAACAATACGACTATAGAGCACCGCAATAGGAATACTACGCGCTACTAACATATACGCTATATACTATGCGATAAGAACGCGACACGACGTACTAACTACTACACAATTTAACCCCCTAAAAGAGAAGTAGGAATACTAGGAACACGGGCAAAGGAATACACGACGTACCGACTACTACACAATTCAAACCCTAAAAAGAGAAGTAGGAACATAAGGAACACGGGTAAAGGAATAAGGGTAGTAAAAAGAGAAGTAGGAATATAAGGAGCACGGGCAAAAGGATAATAGTAGTAAAAACAGAAGTTAAGGGACATTATAAGGGTAAAACTATAGAGCTAAGCTAGCTAGAGTTAGTCTTACGGACACGAGATCCTCGACTTTTATAACCCTTTAAGCGAGGGTTAGAGATATGTAACTCGACAATACCTTACTGCTACGCTTATAATGGCCGCACCTATAGAAACTAGACGAACTACGTTTTTTAGTTATTTAGCTAACGAGACCATCGGGTTAAATAGGGTACCGACGCCCCTCTACGTTTTTTCCCTCGAAGCCTAACATTTCCGGGTCTATTTAAGTAGACCCGAAGAACTTATAACCCCTTTACTTAGAACGGAAGTAGAGCTACATTACTTTATACGTTCGCCTATTATAGTAGATAAGAACGCGCTCGTGTTGTAATTAGTTATCGCGCGATAATTGCTACGCACTAATATACCTTACTATCGCTAGCGTTATAGTAGCGTAGTTAGATACGAAAGCTAGGTAGCGAGGTAAGGTTTAAACAGGTATAAGTGCTCGGCGTTTAATCCGCGTTAGTAGCGGCGAGACGGTCATAATGTTAGCGGCGACGAGACTATTATAATATAGTAGTACGAATTAAGTCGATTAAGCACATCTCTAGTAAACGACGCTAATAAAAGTAATTAACACGATAACGACGGAACCTAAGGCATCTACCCGGATTCTACTCTTCTACCTAGCCACCCGCTTCTACCTAGCCCACCCGCTTCCACCTAGTCTACCCGGCTTCTACTAACATAAGGGTACTAAAGCGGTAGGCACGGGGGGGGGGGGGGGGGGGGGGGGGGGGGGGGGGGGGGGGGGGGTTTGGGAGGAACGACCATTCCCCCCCTACCCTAAGCGACAACACTACAAAGGCATGAGGGTACTAAAGCGGTAAGGGACTAGGGGGTTTAGGAGGAACGACCATCCCCCCTCCCTCTAAGCGATAACACTATAAAGATATGAGGGTACTAAAGCGGTGGGTACGGGGGGTATGGGAGGAGCTTGCGACGACTATTCCCCCCTACCCTAAGCGATAATACTACAAAGATATAAGGGTACCGAAGCGGTGAGGGAGGGGGTTTAGGAGGAACGACCATCCCCCTCCCTCTAAGCGACAACGTTAATAAAGGTATACGGGTACTATAGCGGTAGGCACGGGGGGTGTGGGAGGAGCCTACGACGACTATTCCCCCTTACCCTAAGCGATAATACTATAAAGGCATAAGGGTACTAAAGCGGTAATGGAGGGGGTTTAGGAGGAACGACTATCCCCCTCCCTCTAAGCGACAACGTTAATAAAGGCATGTAGCTACTAAACTAGCCTTATAGCTAGACGTCTACTAATCTTCGTAGTATTAAAAGCTATAATGTACGTGTGTAAACGGTCTACGGGTAGATGCGGCATCTATGTAAACGAAATAGTAGGACCTTAGTATTGGCTGGTAGCCGAGGCATTTTTCAGCTTTCGGCTAGCCAGCAACTTGGACATGCAATATAACATCTACTAGAGGAAAAAGATTGTTTTTCATGACTTAGAATAGTTGTTTATAGTATTATGAACCTACCTACGACGAGAACGATACGGTCCTTTCTTCTACCGAGCCTACTATGTACCCGCCGGGTATGTAAGATACGAATTTCCTTCGTCTTCTACCTACCGAGCATAGTAGAGTACCTAATCGAATTACTCTACTACTACCTTATTCCGTATAATACCTGCTCTAGTGTTTATATAGTTTCGAGGTAATAACTAGAGCCGAAGGTAGGGCTACTTACCTATAAAAACTACGTAGTATAATAGGAAAAGAGATGGGATATAGGAATGCTATTCTAGCTACTAGACTTGTTCGTAGGCTAGAATAGTATTCTTAGCGTAGAAATAGGATAGACGGGTCTAGCCGCTAATTTAGTTAGATCGGGTTTTCGGCATATAAGAAAAGATAACTAGGATAGGGTAGCGAGATCTCCGCTACGGCTATAGCCGAGGATCTCCGGCATACCCCTATACATCTTATCTTTATAGTATTTTAGATTATAACCTAGTCCTACTATTAGGAGGACTCCCCGTATAAGAAGCTATGCCTACCTATATCGGCTAATCGAAGTTAGTAGACCTAGTAGGACGTATTTCTATTTACTAGCGGCATCGATCTTATCTAGGGTAAAGTAACCTTATCTAGATCGAGGCAATCCGCGTGTAAAGGCCCTTCACCTACTAGGTAACGGCGACTAGTAACGACGACGATAAGTCCTCTAAGACCCTATGTATTAGCCTATTACCGGCGATTTCCTTATAGCGGCGATCCTATCTAGGGCGGAGTAACCCTACCTAGGACGATACGCTCTATACTTATATGCCCTTTACCTACTAGGTAGCGGCGACTAGTAACGACGACGACAAGTTCTCTAAGACCTTGTGCATTAGCCTATTATCGGCGATTCCCTAGCATTCCTATATGAGCTAGCAAAGGCGTCTACTACTATAGGATGTTACCCCCTCCTACGAGTCGGCGAAGATGTTACCCTCTCTAGTAAGGCGGCGAATAGTAACGAGCAGCATAGCACTAGTAGGAAGCTATCCTAGGATAGACCGAACGAGACCGTCTAAGGGATTTATCGATACTAAGGGGAAGCTGTAGGACGCCCTTAGTGCTAGAACACTAGAAAAACCCTTCCCTCCCCGACGAAAGAAAAAGAAGCAGGCAATTCCTTTAATTATCGAACATTACTATCCGATACACAAGGACAAGAAGACCGTCGTCCCTCTACTTCATCATTAAGTCTACAAGCCGTCCTATCGCGACCTCGAGGATATCCTATATCGTTGACTAGGGTTAGGCGACGAGCACTTAGCTACGCTAACATAGTATCTCTACTAAGACAAGCTACCCCCCGGGGGGGCGACTTATTCGAAGTATACCGAAGTACGGATTACATACCTATAGGCTAGCATGTCCTTTAAGGCTAGTAGCCCCGAAACCTCGCTAGAAAGATTCCCTAAACTACCCGATACGCCGCCCGAGATGCCGGAGTCGATAGGAGTAGCTAGTTAGTCGACTAGAGTACCTAGCTATATACTAAGTAGCTCGAGCGCGTCTAATAATGTAAACGATCCCCTAGTAAGTAGGGGTATAGTTTAGCTAACTAAGAAGGAGTTCTACTCCTTAGTTAGTTAGTTATAGCCTAAACTACTAGCCCTAGGAAGCTCTAAGAACCTACTATTTAATAGCAATAACGCTACCGAGTTTATCGAACGTTTCGAGGGGTACATAATCGAGTATAACCTTATGCCTAGTAATACTCTACACCGTCGTTTTCGTAACAACTATAATATACTAGTCCGAGGAAATGTTAAGACCCTTCCTAGGTTTAAGAACCCGGCTAACTAGGATCTACTAAAGGAGTCGGTACTATAGGAGTATAGGTAGTACGATATATACTAGGAGGTTAGTAGTGTTACCTAGATAAAGAACTTAACATCTTAGCGAAGAGATAAGAAAGATAACGTTAAGGACTACTACCGATAATACCGGAATACCTTAAGTAAGATACCTATTAAGGATTTGTTAGTAGTCGAGCGGACTTAGTACTTCCTAGCCGGCCTACCTAGGTCGGTGTCTAGGAGACTTTATAAGAAGTTTAAATTNTAGAAAAGCGAGCCCCTACGAAACGAAATAAGCTACCGACCCTATATAAGAACGTTAATTAGAAAATAGATAAGATTACCGAGGCCCTAGGGCGAATAACTCTACTACTCTAGGCTAATACTTAGCATAATGTTCCTCCTATGCCTATATAGCCGTCGATAGCGTAGTAGTATAGTACGGCATCTATAAGACCGTAGGCTTAAGTTAACCTTACTACTCTTACATTACCCGCCGAAGCCTCTACTATCGGCAGTACTATCCCTCCTCTTACCTAGGATGAGATCGATGCATATAACATTCGGAACAACCTTAACCTACATCTACTTAGTTAATGCTAGGACTATGGATCGATAAGTTACTATCGGAATAGGTGTCCGGCTATAGATTACCTAATTTCGGTAGGGTACTATTATAAAGGGGAGAGCGGTCGGTTATACTTTAGAAAGAAACTAGGAATAGGAATTCGACCGGAGTAAATTATGTTTAGATAGTAGGATAGAACTAAGCTAAGGCTTAATAAGCTGTTGCCTATACTAGAGCTAAGGTATAGGTATAGCATTATTTTCGATAAGAAGCTCGAAATTAAGGAGCGACGAAAGGAGTAGAGTAAGAGAGACTATTCGGGAATAGAGGGAGGAAAGCCGCCTATTCCTTTACTTACACCCGATAGAGTACTAGTATTTACTAGTAACCCGCTACCGCATCCCTCTACTCCGGCTAACTCGACTAGTAGTACCCCTAAGGCGGCCCCGTAGCCTACCTCGGTTTAGTTAGTACCGGAGGCCCTAACGGCGCTAAAGGTTACATCCGCTCTAAGTATAATACCTCTATAGGTAACTATATAGATAGCTGCCTATAGCGTCGGCGAGATAGCGCCTAGGTATGTTCTTAGCGAGTACGATACGAACGGAGACTTTAGAACCCTCGAAGAAGATAGCCGAGTCTATAGTACCGAAAATACGAGTACCTTTACTACTCTAGAGGAGACGGCCCGTAAGTAGAGGGAGGCGGTTACTAATACCGCTTAGCGAAGTAAGGGTAAGGCCCCGGCGTAGGATGCGACTCGACCTAGACTAGTAACGGGTCGAATAACGAAGCCTACGGCTAGCCTATCTAAGAGTATAACGACTAGAGATAAGTAAGTAATCGAAAGG
>LFZN01000122.1:0-88680 GCA_001578235.1 Pseudocercospora eumusae | reverse complement strand
CTTTTCTACTAAAGGAGGGTTAATGCTCCTCTATAAAGGGTTATTAATAACTACGATAATAGAAAAAGGATCCTTATTACGGTATATAAAAAGAATAGCTATAGGAGCCCCGATAGTACCTATAATATACTACGACGACTATATTTCTAGAAGGGGATATATATAGACTATATATACTACTATAAGTTATACGAATAATACTCTTTTCGAAACGGGCGGATACGAGCCTTAGAGCTATATCCGTACGAAGTATAAGTAGTAGGCGAGAGATAGTTTCTCGATGTAGTATATATAAAAAAGAAGGGCGCTATTATTATAGTAAGGGAGGCGCTTAGTCGCTAGCCGGAAGGACGACCGCATAATATTACCGGTAAAAGTATTATAGCGAAGTAGATCGCTAATTTTATCTAGAAAGATATCTTCTACCGGTAGAGGGCGCCCTACGAAATTATTATAGACGGCTCCCCTTAGTACCTTAAGGATGTATAAGCTCTACTAGCGAGTATAGGAGTAAAGAAGGTAAAGATTTCTCCCTACTACCCCTAAAGTAATGCGGCTATCGAGGTTAGGTTTAGACCTATACTAGATACCCTCTCGAAACTTACTACGGGAGGAGAAACTAGCTAGATAAAGCATATTAAGGCTATCTTATTTACCGAGCGTACGATAACGTGTAGCGCTACTAGATATACCCCCGCCTACCTAATAATCGGGCGAGAAGCGGTACTACCTATTAAGGTCGAATTTATAATATATACTATACTAGACTAGGGTAAGGTACGGGACCGAACGACGCTACTCGAATATCGGACGCGAGTACTAGCCGGTATAGGTACGACGTACGCTAAAGTACTAGCGAGGTAAACCCGGGTACGCGATTAGACTATAAAGTACTAGAACAAATTAAAAGACATCGCTCTTATACCCCTCGCGCCGGATACGCTAGTAATAGTTTATAGGTCCGAAATTAAGACGTCCTTTTCCTATAAGCTTTCGTTCTACTAGAAGGGACCCTTTTAGATACGCGAAAGGATAAGAAGGCCGCTAGAAGTAGATAATCTAGGCGAGTAGCTCGATACTTACCTACTTAACGAATACGATAGTACGCCGATAAAGGGAACCTATCCTCGACTTATTCTTAAAGAAGTTAAGCCCTTTAGGACGGTTAACTAGATACTAGTAATAAGCCTAGACGATAAGGAAGAGAAGGAGGAAAAAGAGGCTTAAGAAGAGGTAAAAAGGTAGGTACGTCGTAGTTAGAGACTATAGGCTAGAGAGGAGTAACTATAGGAGCCGCCTAGTCGTCGTACTAGACTATAAGCGAAGAAGGTAATATAGTAAGAGTAAGGAGAGCTACGCCGTAGTACTAGGCTAAGAGCGTAGAAAGAGAGTATAAGAGAAGATAAGCTATAAGAGGATACGAGCGAAAGCGAGGAGGAGTCGTAGGAAGAGGAGGAATTCGATAAAGAGGAGGATAATGTAGAAGCTAATACGGGGACTACTATAGGAGGAAAATACCTATATCCGTAAGTTTAGATTCTAGGCGAAGACCTAGAGAAAGATCGTAGGTATAGGAGGGTAGAATCTAGGTAGGTCTCGGGTAGATAGGGTAGATTCCGGGTAGATCGGGTAGACGGGTGGACCTCGGGTAGATAGGGTAGATAGGGTAGATTCCGGGTGGACCGGGTAGACGGGTGGATCCCGGGTAGACCGGGTAGGCCGGGTAGATTTCTACTAATAAGAGAGGCGATATAAAATCTAAAACCCCCGCCCGTAGGGGAGAATATCGATCGATCTAATAACCCTAGTAATATTATACCCGTAGAAGAACCGAGCCTACGAATTAGCTAGAAAACGATATATCGAAAATTAGTCCTAAGCGAAGACGGTAAAAGTACTTAGGACGCCTACTTAAGACGCCTACGAATAAAAACGCTAAAAAATAACTTACTTAACCTCTAGCCTAGGTAAACTCGTACTAAGCGAATAACGATAATATAAAGAAATCGATATAAAGAAACTAACGATATATCTTTTATAGAGAACCCCGGGAATACCTAGGAACGAAGGTCTAAATCCGATAGTTCATCGTTACTAGGACGATACGGATTCGACGGAAGACTAAACTCCGAAGAGATCTAGCGGGAGGTCCTTAATTACTAGAAGGGGGACTACTATAGACTTTACTACGTAGACGAAATCTAGGAATAGGCTAGGAGCTACTAGATTATTACTAGGGCGCCGCGAAGGGTATACGCCTAGTAGTAGAACCTACTTTAAGGAGAAATGGAGAGAGAGCCGACGGACGAACGCGGATATTTCGAGTACCCTCGGTTTAACCGTAACGATACGCTAGTAATAAGGGTAATAGCTAGCCTAGTCGGATATATAGATATTAAGGAAGTTCCTTTAGGTAAAGAGTACTACCTACTCGAAATAGATCTTATAAATTACTCTATATAGGCGCGCTACATAATTTACTAGGCTCGCGTAGTCGATAAGGAGTACGTTAGAGTTCTTACTAGAGAGATNTTCATCGTTACTAGGACGATACGGATTCGACGGAAGGCCGAACTCCGAAGAGATTTAGCGGGAGGTCCTCGATTACTAGAAGAGGGACTACTATAAACTTTACTACGTAGACGAAATCTAGGAATAGGCTAGGAGCTACTAAATTATTACTAGGGCGCCGCGAAGGGTATACGCCTAGTAGTAGAACCTACTTTAAGGAGAAATGGAGAGAGAGCCGACGGACGAACGCGGATATTTCGAGTACCCTCGGTTTAACCGTAACGATGCGCTAGTAATAAGGGTAATAGCTAGCCTAGTCGGATATATAGATATTAAGGAAGTTCCTTCGGGTATAGAGTACTACCTACTCGAAATAGATCTTATAAATTACTCTATATAGGCGCGCTACATAATTTACTAGGCTCGCGTAGTCGATAAGGAGTACGTTAGAGTTCTTACTAGAGAGATACGCGAACCGGCGAAACCTAGTAAGGACTATAATAACTAAAAGAGTAACGAGATTATATTTAGAACCTATATATAGCGAAGGAGAAATAAGAACCTCCTACGAATAATATACCGTATAATTCCGCCGGCGCTAGTTACTTTACTAAAACCCTCGGTAACGGTATACGATATTCTTCGTTCCTAGAATAAAAGATACCTTAGCGTACGCCTAAAGGTTTTCGTCCGAGAATAACGCGTAGAAATAAGGAGGATAGGTTTTAGGGACCCGCTATACGACCCGTAGTACCTAATAAACGCGATGCCTCCTCCTCCTCCTCCTCCTCGTCCTTATACACCTTTTCGGAGGCTAGAAGGTAGTACGGACATAAGGGCGAATACTCTAGTAGGTAAGGCGGCCTATAAGGAAGGCGAGATTCCGATAAGGGAGAATAGTCCTAAGGAGATAGCTTTTAGGGAGGGCGAATTAGTAACTAGTAATACCCTAGTCGAGCTAGATTTCGGTACCCCGAGTAAGCTAGATTTTAGGTAGTTCCTCGACGAGTAAGAGGAGGGTAGGGTTGTAGAAGGGGGCGCTCTAGATAAACCGGAGTTTAAGCTAAATCTTAAGCCTAACGATAAGGACGATAATAGCGATAGCGAAGTACCC
Source organism: Pseudocercospora eumusae (assembly GCA_001578235.1). Taxonomy (NCBI): domain Eukaryota; kingdom Fungi; phylum Ascomycota; class Dothideomycetes; order Mycosphaerellales; family Mycosphaerellaceae; genus Pseudocercospora; species Pseudocercospora eumusae. The sequence continues at coordinate 85,055 of LFZN01000122.1, read as the reverse complement.
GCGGAAGTACTAGAGGTAGTAGTAGAAAGTAGTAAAAGAGCCGCTAAGAGAAGACGCGTAGGTTCCGGGCACGACTAGAGATAGGAGATGTCGCTAGTACTACTAAGAAAACGAGTTACCCCCTAGGGGGGTAGCTTCTACTAAGCGACTCCGCTAAAGCGTACTAGACCTCTATATAACGCGAAACCTTAACGACTATCTCTCCTATAAACATCGTAGCCCTAAATGAAAATATTAGACATTACTACCGCCGCCGCTATTATACCGAAGTTTTACCGGCGCGCGCTTTACTTTGCGGCTTTACTTTTATGCTAGTAACCGGTTTACTTAGAATACGCGCTTACCGCTCTATCTTACCGGTCTTACTTAATTACTCCTATTATTACTAGTTTACTCTAGTTCCTTTACTCTTTTACTTTTACGCGGGTTTACTCCGGGAAGTGCCGGTACGGCGAGGTATAAAAGATGCTCTTTCTTCCGCGGTAAACCTTTTCTTTAATATAAACATTCTAACTAATAAGACGATAACTAAATAAGTAATACTTCCGACCTTAGTCTTCGATTATTAATTAAGAGATACCTTTATCTCGTACTAGCTACGGCTAGTAGCTACGACAAACGGACTAGTAAACCTTATTTTCTTTATAAACGCGCTTAGGCGCTACTACCGATACCTTAATACTACGCCGCGGTAGTAAGAACAATGTCTTAGTAGGAAGATACTAGTACTACCGCCCCTACCGCCTCCCTTATCCGACTTACTTACCTTTAGCTAACTACCTAGCGTACTATTACGGGATATAATACTAGTAAGACTATTACTATCGCTCTAACCCGCCTAAGAGAGATAGACGTCGAAGCCTTTCGCGTATAAGCGCGCGAGGTTTTTAAGGCTATTAACTCGGGGGTCGAGGGGCTAGTAGTTAGGCTCTTAGTTATATAGGAGACGGTAGATAGCGTAATAAATAGAGAGGATAAGAATAGAGTCTACGGCGGTAGAGATTTAAACGACGCCTAAGGACTAAGTAGCCTTCGTTTAGCTATTAAGTAGGGGAAGGGGATTAGAAATCGGAGGGAGACTACACGAAATGTTAGCCGATAAGCGTACTCTATCGCCTTTATAAACCGGATAGAGGAGTATAGGTTTTTCGGAGTAGATAAGCGATCGAAGAATTTAAGTACCTTTATAGGTAAGTTCCCTAATAAGGATAAGGGCTATAAGGAGCTCGCTAAGCGCGTTATCTAGCGACTCGAAAATAAGGCGGTAAACCGATCGGATACTCCGGAATACTAAGTATCTAAGTTTAACCTAAAGTAGTAGAACCTAAAGTTAAATCCGGAGCGATAGGGGTAAAAAGAAGAGATTAAATTATTAAAGTAGTATAGTATAGTCTATAAGGTACTAGATAAGTACGGCTACACCTATAGTTTTACTAATCGGCTACTTATCGTTCGCTCGAACTTAAGGGCGTATCTTACGTTCGAAAAGGTACTAGCTACGGTTACGGCCCGTAGGGAGAGAGGAAATTAGATAGTCGCCGGCCCGTTTAGTCGCTAGGGTTCTTAGGAGCTAATACTAGGACCGAGCATAAGTAGATAGCCGAGTACTAGACTAACTAGTAGCCGCTCTACTCTAGATCCTACCTCCTCCTCCGACCCGTCTATAGCGGCGCCGCCTATTAGATAGTCGGAGAGAATACGAAGTAAGAAGCCTATTTTGCTACTAGTTACTAAGGAATCTAGATCTAGTAGATAAGCACCTCCTAGAGCCGGGCATAAGCGGGTAAGTTCGAGAAACATCTCCGATCTATAGACTACTTCTAGCCTACCTCGGTCTAGATCGAACATAAACCTACTAAGATCTAGATCCGGAAATTTACTACGCGTAGGGTTAGGTAACATGCCTCGTTCTAGTTCTAGAAACCTACCGTAGTCTAGCTTAGGTAATAGCCTTATTATGCGGGGTAGCCGCGAGGGTACGCTAATAACGACTACATCTAAGGAGATCCGTAAGTTCTATCTAAAGTATCTAGAGACGGCGGAGCTTAGCATTATTAGAATTATATAACTTTTACTAAAAGGTAGCTACTACAATTTCGACTAAGAGTACTAACTAAAAGCCGCTAAAAAGTATAAGGCTAGTACTAAAAACTCTAGCGGGGAATAAGCCTTATATTCGTAGTATCTCTAAAGATTTACTATTATAGTCTTTAGCATAATTATTAGCCCGGTAAAAGATAATAGGCTATACCGTACGGTTATAAAGATTACTAGTTTCGAGAAGACGGCATAGTTCGAGTAATATAGGGCTAATAATAGTCATCTTTTTATTACTATAGTATACCCGCGAGGAGTATAGGGGCGAGCCCTTAGACTATATCGGTTTCGAACCGTAAAGAGCCGAGACCTAGCTATACGCCGCCTACCTTAAGGCTAGGTAGCTAGTAAGGCTAAAGATTTCCTCTTTCTCGGGGAGGACGATGCGAAGAAATAGCTTCGGGATAGGAACCTAATCGTAAAGGGGGCTATAGATTAGTAGGAAACTATTACCTTCTCGACCGGTAGGGCCGAACTAAAGATGTTTATACTCCGGGAGTTCGACATGTACCGATAGTACTAACGCCGCATTAGTAGAAAATTAAACTACGGGTAGATAAGAAATATATTCTATAGCCTAAGTTAGTAAATAGTACGCATAGATCCGCTTTATTAGCTAATATATACTTACTTACGGCCGGACTAGGCTACGTATCTTATCTCGTATCTATACTATACTAAGTACTAATATTAGGCGGATAGGAACATCGAGGAGAACGTGAGTTAGGCTAGATTTAAGCACATCGATCTAAACATTACTAACATACGTAACGGCTTAGGGATCTCTATAATCTAGGGTAGCGTCTTGCTCGATACTAAGAGTAATACTAACTACACCTACGTAGTGCCTAGCATACATAAGAAGGAAAACTTCGAGGTTTAGTTCGAGCGACTTCGGGCTCGCGACATGCTATTAGATAGCAACATTTATAAGATTACGCCTAAGGTTCTAACCGATGAAGATCTTACGGCGGTTAGTAGTAGGTAGACGCCGGTTCTATGCCGTAAGAATAGTATTCGAATTACTAGTCCTATACTTCTATACGGCGCGCCTAGAGGATAGGGGACTCGTCGAACGATCCTTCCGTAGTTTATTAAGGTATAAGAGAACGGTAATCTAGAAGTACCTAAGTCTAGTACTTTTAATAATCTACGAGCCGCTTACGTAGACATAGTACCTAGGCCGAACTCTCTATCGGGATACCCTAACTACTATAGCACTATACCGTATAAGTTCCCGGTAGCTATAATATTAGACATCTAGAATCTAATCTCTCGCGCTCTAGTTAGTCGACTAAGGTAGGACGATCCTATTACGGCTAATAAAGTTAAGAAGGTGTTAGTAATAACTAAGGATTAGTAGAAAGCATACTTAAAAGAGCGGCGTAAGGCGGCCGCCCTAGAATTCGAGCGAAAATTTATTATAGTTAGAGACCTCGAAAAGGAATTCTTTAGATAGAAGTATAGCTTCTTCGCGAACGGAGGTAACGCCGACCTTTATCCTCCGCTAAATGTGCTTAATAGGGAGCCGGACATGTACGAGGATAAAGGGATAGTAGAAGAAGAATTAGAGTAGGGAGTTACCCCCCGGGGGGTAGCTAGTATTTATGGGGATAAGAATGAAAAATTGATTAGGAAAGCGGGCATAATAGAGGAGAAGATTACGGATTTTATTAATGTTTAATTTAGGCGTACTAATTACAAAAGCGGATACAACTATAGCATCTTAGAAGGAGGTATTTAACATAAGCTATAGCATGAAAAGTCGTACTCCGACTTTTAAGCAAGGGAGGGTTATTAGCTAGTAGCCGAGGCATTTTTTTAGCTTTCGGCTAGCTAGTAACTTAGAGATATGACATGACATCTACTAGAAGAAAAAGATTGTTTTTTATGACTTAGAATAGTTGTTTATAGTATTATGAACCTGCTTACGACGAGAACGATACGGTCCTTTCTTCTACCGAGCCTACTACGTACCCGCCGGGTATGTAAGATACGAATTTCCTTCGTCTTCTACCTACCGAGTATAGCAGAGTACCTAATCGAATTACTCTGCTACTACCTTATTCCGCACAATACCCGCTCTAGTGTTTGTGTGGTTTCGAGGCAATAATATTCTAGCTATAATAACAATCGCTCTACTAGGTATAAACCCTATAGGCAACTTAACCCTATAGACCTAAAGTATCGGCTCCCTATAGACGTATAAACTATAGACTAGATTATAGGGCTCCCTCTAACTAGCGAAGGATTCGATACGCTACTTACGATTACTTATAAGAAGTCTAAACGAGTTATACTCCTACCTAGTAAGTGCTAGTAGATAGCGGAAATCTAGGTAGCTTAGTACCTCACGGCTATCTAGGAGAGATCTTAGCGCGTAGCTAAGGTATTTATTTACGATCGCGACCCTAAATAGCTCTCGAAATTCTTTTTTAAGATTATAAAGCTCCTTAGGGCCTTAATCCTTACGTCTACTACGTACTACCTATAGACCGATAGCTAATCCGAGCGTACGAATTAAACCGTAGAGATTGTAATCCGGTACTTCGTTACCTCTAATCCTAATACTTAATAGATAGATGTCCTTCCTTTATTAACATTATATCTCGGTAGCGTTAAGAATGCGAGTACTAGAATTTCGCTAGATTAGATGTTATTTAGGTTCGATCTTAATATAGACGCCTTTATCGGTCTTCGCGAACTCTAGCCCTAGTACTTTAAAACCTTACGATAGTAGTTTCGCGATGTAGTAGAGGAGTCGCTAGCATTCGCGGCGGTAGATATAAAGTACCGCTACGATTTAAAGTACTACCGGGTATTATTCGAGCTAGGGGATTATGTAATGCTTAAGCTCTACTATAGATATCGCGTCTACGGCTAGAGCTATCGGAAGTATAGCTATTAGGCTACTAGGCTATTTAAAATTAATAAACGAGTAGGTAAGTTAGCCTACGAGCTAGATCTCCCTACCACGGTAAAGTTCTACCCGGTTATGTCGGTAGCCTAGCTCGAGCCTACGCTAAACCCTACGAAGGATCCTTTCGCGCGTACTTATCCGCGAGTACCTACGCCGATAGACCTATAGTCCGAGTAGCTAGCTATAACGCCTAAGCGCATCCTTAATAAACGCCTCTTACGGGGTAAAGTCGAATATCTAGTAAAATAGCGTAACGAGTAGCCGATTATAAACGAATAGGTACGCGAAGATAAGCTTAGAGGTAGTAATACGTACCTAATCGAGTAATTTAAGGACTCCTAGTTTATATATAAGTAGATCCTATAGATGTAACCTTTAATCTAGCGCTACGAGCCGTAGGTTACTCTTACTAAGCTAACGAGACGGCAACCTTAACGAGGCGACCGACTAAATTATGCGGAAGCTAGCGATTTAGACCTCGACGATGCTATATCTATCGCTAATACCCCTCTACGCGAGCGTACCGAGAGTAGGTAAGGCGGAGAATACTCTAGAGAAGCCCGTACTAGCTAAGATAAATTAAGGAATAGCCTAAAGCTAGGCACGAGTAACCTATTTAGGTAAGCTAGGTTCGCTAGCTCCTCTACGCGCGGTATACGCGATTTAGAGCCTAACGACCCTACGTCTATCGTTACTACCCCTCCGATCGAGCGTACCGCGGATATAGTAGATAGAGGAGATACTAGAGGAGCCTAGGCGAGTTAAGATAAATCGAGGAGTAGCCTAAAGCTAGGTACGAGTAACCTATTTAGGTAAGCTAGGTTCGCTAGCTCTTCTACGCGTACACCGTAGCTCTAGTAAGATGCGCCTCGGAAGGCATAGCTAACCCTAAGTCTACTACTTCTATCTATAGAGGTCTTAGAGGAGGAGGCACGCTAACTATAGGCGAGGACCTTAGTGCCTAAGGTTCTACGTCTAAGTAAGGAGGATATATAACGATAGAGAGATACTCCTATACCGCTAAATACGTAAATCGGCGTATATCGTAGAATCCTCCCCTACTATTTCTCTACTCTATAGTTTCCTCTAATTACATAGAATCGGTACCTAGACGAGCATCCTTAGGTATTCCCTCCTATAGGGGATACCTAGACGGAAGTTCGAGAGGATCTATATAGTAGATATTACGATCGATAGACTTACGGTTGTCTCTCGCTCCCCTAACCTATGATCCAGCTATGCATCGTTCTTAGGCATCACCTTCCGCGCGCTTTTAGGCATTACTTACGCAGCGTTATTTTAGGCATTGAAGTAAACTGTAATTAGAGTTTAGCCGTGTAGATGCGCGGTTACACGCATATATAAGTCGCAAATATTACCTTAGCTTTCTACTAATAATAACAACCTTAGCAACATTAACAACTATAGTAGTAACTATAATAGGTTTTACGCCTATTAACTTTAGAGCCTTTATAGAAGACGGTACGCTATAGGAGATTAAGTCTATACTAGGTCCTTTATCCGCGACCTCGCCGTAGATAGTAGACGCGCCTTTATCCGCGACCTCGCCGTAGATCGTAGACGCGACCTTACCTTAGATAGTAGACGCGCCGCCGTAAGATTAGACTCTATAAAAGAAAGACATAGTAGCTCTATAACTAATAGAGCTAGATCCTTAGCCTACTCATAAATCTTAGTAGACGGGCGCCGAAGAACCTTAGTCTATAATAGCCGCCGCTCTATAAGCCGCTACTCCGTAGATAGTAGCCGCTATTCCGTAGGCTATAGTAGCCGCTACTCTATAAGCCTTACCTACGAAGCGCCCCTTTATACTAAGATCTATAGTGTTAGTAGCCGCTTTAGTAGTAGGCGATAGACGCAAGTCTACTACGTCGGTAGGTAATACTCCTATTCCCGCCGCTAAAGCCTCCGCTCCTATAGTACGCCTACCTTAGGAGCCCGTATCTACCGTAGACGCGTAAGGTAAAGCTCCTACTCCTATAGCTGCTCCTCCTATAGCCTAAGCGCCTACTCCTACGACACTTCTACCTCGGGACCCTAGGTCTACTAGTAAAGCTCCCGCCTCCGCGACACGTTAGCGGTCTCCCGGTAAGAGTACCGACGACTACCTACCGCCTTCGCCTAAAAAGAGTAAGGGAGAAGCTTAGAAGAAGAAAGATAGGAAGTCTAAGTAAGTACGCCTACCTTAGGAGCCTATGTCTACTAGGAATATAGCCTAGTAATCCGACGACGACGGCCTACCGCCTTCGCCTAAAAAGAGTAAGGAAGAAGGTTAGGAGAAAAATGCTAGGAAGAAAGTCAGGAAGGTAAAGTAGAAGAAGCCTAGTAAGATGGAAAATAAGAAGAATAATGAAAAGGAAGTTTAGGAAGACGATGGAGAGTAAGCCGAGAAGAGTACGGAGGATTAAGACGGTAAGAATAGTAAGAAGAAGGGAGGCGTCTTTCGGATTCTACCTCCTCCTAAGGACGCCTTACTCCGAATAGTCTACCCGGATATAACGCTAACCTTTTCCGACATATTCGAGTATATCGACTATAGGTACCCTAGCCTTAAGGCGAACGCGGTATCGGACCTAGCGGAGACCGCTTAGAGGTCCCTTAACAATCTTATTAGTTACGAATATAAAATTATTATAGAAATCGCTAAGGGATTACGCCTAACCGCGGTACTATATATACCTAAGGAGGTTAAGTTCGACGACCGTATTATACCCTTCGGTACTCGTCGTAAAGAGTATATACTTATACCTTAAGCCTATAACTTAATAGGTAGCCTCTAGAACCGTATATACTACGCTTACGTAAAAGGCTACGACGACGCCGCGATCCCTTTCTTTAAGGACTACGACCGATACGGACGCGAGCGTCTCGAGGTCGTAGAAGAGAAGTTAAGGCGCTATAGAGTAGATGCCGCTTTTAGTTAAGTCTTTCGTAAGAAAGCTAAAGAGGAGCGGGAAAACGAAGATAATAGACCGAAGGTTATTCCTTAGTATATTCTAGTAGGTAAAGCCTTAAAAGCGAAACGCTAGGCCGCCGCGGAGAAGAAGAAAGTAGAGTACGATAAGAAGTATAAAGTATACTTTATAGTTAAGGATAATAAGGGTAATAATACCTATAAGGAATGCGGCTAGCCCGACTACGCTAACTTCGTCGACGACTATAACTTCGATAATAACCCGAGCTAGAAGCTATCTAAGGATATAAGGTTAAAGACTATAGGCGCTCGCGTAGCTATATAGGCCGACGAGCTAGTAGCTATACTACCTATCGACTTACGTATAAAGCTTATCTAGCTCGCGCCGCGATATTTTAACCTTAAGGGCTACTCGAAAGAGTTAGTAGACCTATAGAATAAGTACGGGTTAGCGAGATACTCCGACCGAACCTTCGTTCCTCTAGGTAAGTAGCCGAAAGCGATCCTTAAGAGTACTAGAGAACTATACCCGCTACGATAGATAAAAGAAGGTAGGGCTAGTCCTCTAAACCCTTCCTTCGACGTAGACGCCCGCTCTTTAGAATAGAAGTTAGCGGGACGAAAGCTTATCGAGGAAGTCGACGTTAGACCCTTTAATTCCGACTACTCTATCCTATATAGATTCGAGTACTCTATTAACTTACCGAAGTTCTAATAGCCGCGTTACACTTAAAAAGCCGCCTACGCCGAGCTATCCGCTATACTATATTACGACGGCCTATACGAAGAGGTAGCTATCGCCTATACCGCCTTACGATACTAGTTAATAGAGGGTAATATATACATTTCCTACCCCGCTAAAACTATCGAACCCTTAGGTCTACTTAAGCTCTTCTAGGATAGTCTCTAGGTTCTAATAAAGGCGCCCGATCTATCCGGAGAAATCGTACTAGACCTTACGTCTATCGTGGAGCGCGTCGGCCGGGATATTCCTAATTACGACGTCGCGGCTACGGTACTCCTATAGCGCCTACTATAGCGTTAGAGATTAACGTACATCTAAATAGCTTAAGAGCTTAGTAGTACTATCGACATAATGTAGATTATAGAGTTCGGCGTTATTAAGTAAGACATAAAGCGTATAATCGCTAATTATGTAAATTAGCTAGGCTAGTTCCTACCTAGGCCGCGCTAGCTCCTTATCGATATAATATAGTCCCTCGCACTAGTAGCCGAAGGACTAGTTTTCTACGACATCCCTAAGTAATACTACGACGTACGCGCTTAGATAACGACTTCCGAGGGCGGCAAAGCACCTAATACGCCGCCTTAGTAATTATATAAGGATAGACGTAAGGCTATAGATAAGCGCGTCGGCGAAATTAACTACGTCGATAATCTAAAATAGCGAAAGGCCGAAATTAAGGCCGCCGAGCGAAAGGCCGAGCGTAAAGCCGCCGACCTTAAGTCTACTAAAGCTACTAAGAATGTTATCGCTAAAGCCGCCGCTAATAGGGAGAAAGCTTCCGATCGTACTACGATAAGGGCCGCTCTACTCGTAGATACCGCGGGCTTAAAACGTGCGGCCGCTAATAACATTAACCCGGCACCTAGTAAAGCCGCTTAGAAGACTACGAGCTCTATACCTAAGTCTACTAAGCGTACTAAGAGTACTAAGAGTACTTTAGGTAAGAAGAAGAGTACTATAGCTAGGGCGTAAGATAGATAGAAAGCTAGATCTAGTAGAGATCCGTCCGATAATAACGTCTAGAAAGCTCTCGACCTCGCTAAGCGAAAGGCGAAGCCTAACGCTAGAAAGCTAGCCTAAAACTCTACGTCTACTAACGACGGAGCCGAGAAGTCGCCGTAGAAATCTAAGTCCGACGCGAAGAAGTAGGCTAAAGACCCTAAGTCTACCTAGTTTCATTACCCTAGCGAAGGCCCGCTAGACTTCCTTATAAACCCGTTCTACCGCTACGTTACGCGATAAGGCTTCTTAGAATTATACTAAGCGTATATCGACCTTATCGACGGTAAACTAGTAATCGTAGGGAAGTACCTATTACCGGCCGACTTATAGGATCTAATGTAGAGGGTCTTAGCCTTAATAGAGCTAGTAGTAGACGTAGGGGTCGTCCTCGTCGCTTCCTATTCGAGAGCCGTAGTAGTCTCCTACCTCTAGTAGCTAAGAGATATCGAGGGTAATTATAACCTCCTAGATGTCCTCTATAACCGTATCCGCGAACTCTACGATCCGGTCGCTAACGATTTCGTCGCCTTTACGTAGAACTACGACCTTTTTCTATAAGACGATTTCTTCGCTAAATGTACGGCTAAAGATATCGCGTACGACGCTAACGGTTTTAAGAAGTAGGCTAACTTCTACCTAGATATACTAAAAGTAGTAATAGTCTACGTAGTCGTCGAGAATAGCTAGTTACTACGCGGCATATCCTTACTCTTAGAATCGGCCGTACCCTTCGCTATAAAAGCTATAGTCCTACGACGCTAGATGTTAGTCGTTAAAGAATAGGCGGAACTTTACCCTAAGCGCCGCGGCTACCCTTAGTCTATCTACTACATTAAGAACGATAAGTAAATAGAGTAGCTTACTCGGTACCTCGATAGAGAATTAGTTACGAGTACTAAGGTCTAGGAGTTCTTCCCCCGCGAAAAGGTCTACTCTAGGGTCGATAAAGATAGCGGTAGTTTCATAGTTAGAAACTTTAAGTAGCCTACGCTATAGGTAGCGGACTATAATATCTAAAAGGCCGTACGCCGTATAGGCGGTAGAGTAGGCGACCCTCCGATCCTACCGAACCTAAAGAAGATAACTAAGGTAGCCTAAGTCGACATCGACGTATAGCTCCTAGCCCTCGGTCTACCGAAGAAAGATAGTACCTTAGCTAAGCTACCGATGAAAGATAGCACCTTAGCTAAGCCGACTCTTCGTATACCGCCGCCCGAGAAGAATAAGACTCTATCGACTCTTAGCTAGCTCCTAGCCTTCGGTCTACTAACGAAGGGTAGAACTCCGTCGCCTACGAAGAATAAGACTAAGAAGAACGAGCCGCTATAGCCTACCTTTACTCTACCTTCTTTAGCTATCGTTAACGACGACCCTTCTACGCTAATAGCTAATATCCTACGTAAGTTTCCTAAGAAGTAGTAGCTAGGGATTAAGCTAGATAACCTTCTCTAATTTATTGCGACGATAGGGACCTATCTTAGGGACATAAACATTAATCGGTTTAAGACTACTCGAGACAACGTACTAGGATTAAGCGATTAGACCCTCTAGTAATGTAACGCGAAAGGCACTTACGCTAAAACCTACCTCGAAGGTTACCTCGCGCTCCCTACGATCTATAGCTAATTCTAGAACTAGGCGAACGAGAACATTCCTAGTTAGACTAAACGCCCGTAGAAGGACTAGACCTAAAACCTCCCGGACATCCGCATGTTCGGCAAGTAATTCGCCCCCTTCTAGGATTAAGTGCTAAACGGCTAGCGACCCTAAGTCTATCGCCTCTAAGCTATAGGAGATTCCTTTATCATGGTGTAAGACTTCGGGTCTATAGATTTTCTTTTATTAAAGTAAGGAAGCATAGGTTAGTAAGACCTTAAGTCTATAGATTATAGAGAAGAAGAGGTCTACCGATAAGTCTACGTAGTCGCGGACTTTCGTAGGCCCGGGGATTTTGTTATAGAGGCTACACCTAGTAGGCACATACTAGCGGATGGGCACGTGCCCTATAGGTTACCTTCTTCTCTTCCCATGTAGATAGACTTAGCTTCCCATTAGGAATACAATGGATTGAACACCATAACATAAAGGGCGATAAGGGCTAATAGCGATATAAAGGTTGTATAGCTTTCAATCGTCATAGCCTAGTTGCTAAGGAGGTTACGTTGGAAGCAACGCGCGTTAGAAGTAACAAGATAGCTCATAACCACTAGAATAGACAAATCTGATGATTGTGTTAGATGAAGAAGTATCTAGCTATCTACTAGAAGATATGCTACTGCTAAGACAGTGATATCGACAAGCATACACGTGATAATAAGATACAGTGTGTGTGCATCAAGTGTAACATTTACCCGGTGTTCTACACGGATCTCTTAAGGTTAGCGAGCGAAGACCCCCTTCTAGGGTAGGAGACCAACGATAATTAGCTAGGGCCGGTCCTTTTCGACGCTTACGACGAGTATAAAGTAGAGGAGATCCTATACGCGAGGAAGAAGAAGAGGGGTAGGGGGCGAGAGGCTCTCGTAAAATAGGAAGGTTACTATTAACCGACGTAGGAACCCTTAAGTAATATAGCGGACACCGCTACATTAGATAGGTTTAAGGAGAAATATAGTAGCATTAAGGAAAACGATGGTCCTATCGAGAAGTAGGATAAGAGGAGGATGCCTAGGAGGACGGAGGGGTAGGAAATCGGGTATTTCCGACCGGAGTTCTAGATTTTACGGTAGGTAATATAGGAGTTTATTACATTTCTTTAGGATTTTTTACGTGTTTGCTTTATAGAGAGGTCGTTATCGGGCGGAAACCGACGGTTTGCGGCCTAGTTACGGTAAGTTAAAAAAAAATAAAAACATAGAGATTTTATAGAGGAGAGAGAAGCTCTATTAGTATAGGGCAGAGACCGCCTAGGAATAACCGGACCCGCCCGTTCCTAATAGAGAACGCCTAAAAAGTTAAGTATATAAATAGCTTTTTACTACGACTCGCTTACTTATCCTTTAGAGTTAGAGACCGCTCTAGAACGGCCGGTAAACGCTTAGCTAGCTTCTTACTAGACTTTCTCTTACTAATCCGCTCTACGGATACTCTCTCGCGCTCTACGCGAGTTCCTAGGCGCGGGTCGAATAACTCGCGGCGGTCGCCTAGCTAGAGAGCGTCTAGGATAGTACCGCTTAAAAACGACCGGTTAGCGCGTACTTTAGAGAGGAGGGCGGGAAGAACTTACGCCTAGCGTGCCTCGATTATAGCATTTACTACTATGTTAGTAACCTCGCGGGTTATAGGGCTAAATAAGCGGTTAGCGGCTAAAAATAAGTAGGGAACGGAGGACTTACCCGGATAATAAACTACTTAGCTAGAGAGCCTTTAAGGCTTTCTAAGCCTTAAGCACCTTATATAGATTTTCGCGAGCCGCCTCTCTAAAGCCCGTGTTAGCCGGCTAAAATAAAGCGGAAACCGACACCTACTCGTTATCGTTAGTAGAGCGAGTCTATAACGAGTAGGCTAAGTAGGCTATTTAAGGCCTAAAAACGAGCGGTTAGCGGATGAATGTAAGCGGAAAACGGAGGAACTTATAGATCTTCGTAATAGTTACGCTAGTTCTTATACTCGAGGTAAGCCGTTAGCTTACGAGTACCCTTTAAAAGTTAGCGGACCCCGCCCGGAAGAGGGCGTAGAACTCACGGTTTATTATTAGAGGACGTAGTTACGTCCGACGCTAGCGCATGGCATATAGTATAGGCGCGGAGTTCCTAGATATCGGTTAGTAACGAGCGGACATCGGCGAATAAAGGGAGGAACTTGCCGTTACTATTATTAGCTAGCGCTAGAGGGCTAGCTAGACCGGGGAGCGGGAGAATAGGAGAAGCTACTATTACCGATTAGTATTAGGCGGAAACCGAGAAAGAGAGGATAAACTTACTAGTATTAGTAGTAGTAGTAGTATTATTATTATTATTATTATTATTATTATTATTATTATTATTATTATTATTATTATTATTATTATTATTATTATTATTATTATTATTATTATTATTATTATTATTATTATTATTATTATTATTATTATTATTATTATTGTTGTTGTTGTTGTTGCGGCAGGTGTACGCCGCCTCCACGAGGCAGGAGTACACCGCCGCCTCTAGTAGATAGACATAGAGGTAGCCTCATAGATAGATTATTAATTATACACTTACACCTTAGCTCTTATTTAGCACCGACGTACTAACTAGTAGCTTTGTAGGTTCGATCTTCTTCTCGATTAAAATAAGCGATCGATACGCTTTAGAGGACCGAGATCTACCCCTCCTACCTATTAGCCCGGTTCTACCTAAGGCACCCGGTTCTACCTAACTCTACCTAGCCTACCCGGGTACTAGTAAAAGAGCTCGAAGCGAAATAAGGTCCTCTAAGAAGAAACTTCCGTATAGATATAACGGCGAAAGCTACTTAGTAGTACTAGCCTAGTACCTAGTACTACTATATAGCCCCTCGTAGCTCGCGAGTACTTTCCCTTTTAGGCGATCGGGTCGATCTAATACCGACCTTACCTCCTACCCGCATTAGTACGCTCCTAGCTTCCTTTAGAGATTAGGACCGAAAGACGGAAGCTACTAACCGTAGAGGTACTCCTTACCCCCGACTAACCCTAACGCTAACTTCTATACGTTACGTTACGGGTCCGGCCTTATAAGAGGCGGACGATCGTTTACCGTAGCGACGATCCCGGAACTCGACCTATATACCCTTAATTTAGTCTATAGCTTCGCCGAGTTCCTAAAGAACCCGTAGTACCTAAAGTCTATATACTATAAGCGACGGGAGTAACTAAGCCGCTTAGTCCGAGTTATCGTTACGTAATTCCCTCCTCTAGCTAAATACGAGCCCGCGGTAAATAGCTAGGTACGCGGTATAAGCACGTTAGGATTCCCTCTAGAGTAGGTAGTTAATAAGTCGGCTATAATAGCTGTAGTAAGAAGAGTCCTATTATACGATAAGGACTTCCTACCGGTAGAGGAATAGATCCCGATACTATAAGCGTTACTAGCTATACTAGCTCTAGAGGAACAAATTCCCATCCTACGAGCGTTACTAGCGGTAGAGGAGTAGGTCCCCGTTCCGCTAGCGTTATTAGCTACCCTAATCCCGCTAATACTAGAGGACCGGCCTATAGAACTAGCGGAGATATAGCGCTAGATCGTCTAGCTAGCTAGTTTACGGAGATTAAGCCTAACGCCCCTATTACCTACGGTACCGACACCTCCTAGGGCGGATACACCGTACGATCCTTTTCTAGAGTACGATCCTTTTCTAGAGTAGTAGGGACAAGGATAGGTAGTTTAGCCAACTAGCCTATAAAAGCTAAGCCTATCGGAACCTTTACGGAGAGGTTTATCGCTACCTCCTCTACCGGACTCTCCGTAGTAGACGCCTTCCTAATTAGAAGTACGGCGTACCGAGTTAACCTATTAAGGCATCGCTCGGTTAAACCTTCGCCTAGCGACACCGGTAACGCCTCCTCGACGATAGTAGATACTACTATAAGCACCCGTATAAAGATAATATACTAATCTTTAGTTATAGTAGCTTCGTAGTATACGTATAGAGTAGTTAAGGAAACGATTTAATAGAGCCTTAATCTAGTACCTTTATAGCGCTAATTAACTAGGAGTATAGGTAATAGGGTTAGCTATAGAGAGCGAGGAAGCCCCTCGTAGCGTTTCCGAAATGCTCGGTATAGAGGTACGTCGCCTAGTAACTAATCGTCGAAATAATCGACTAGTAGTTCTATAAGTATAGAATAAGCGTATAGAAGCCCCCGTAAACGGATAGTAGGAAGAAATACCTATAATAGGCTAGCATACCTTACCTACACCTTCTAGTAGTAGCTAGCCTAATTTAGCCGAGGAGCTCGCCTAGCTATAATAGAATCTCTCTAACGATATTAGAGAGGTACTCTACAATTAAGCGGTAGTATATCTAAAGTAGATAGAAGCCCTAAGGGCGGAGATAGACGACCTCCGCTAGAGTATTCCGTCGTTACGACCTACCGGTCGTTTTCTAAACCTAGACGCTACGGTAGACGTAGCCTTAGACGTAGGTAAGGCCGAAAGACTCGTACGCGTAGGCCTAGTAGAGGTACCGAGGCCCCGCTCGTACCTACGACCTCGTTCTTAGGCGTCTAGGCCGCGTAGAGTCCTAGTATTTCCGAAAGGTAATAACGAAGCCGATACTAGCGAGTACGAAGTCGTTAAGAGAGCTATAAACGATCGCCGCCCTACTCGTAGAGATCGCGAGAGGAACGATCGGGCTAGAGACTATCGACGAGGGAGACGGTCCCCCTCTTAGCCTAGCGAGTTATCCGGATCGGACGACTCTTATAGCTATTATGGTAAGAGACGCCGTAGCTACGATCGTAATCTATACCGTAGATATAGATATAGCCCTAGCCGTTTACCTCGTAATAGTCTATACCGTATAGATAGATAAGAGCGCTTCGACCCGTCCGATATAGGCTTCTTTTTCCCTTCGGTAATAGATATAGAATTATAAGGATAGGACGTATTTACTTAAGGTAATAAGATAGTATACCGATTAGTATAAATATTTTTAGATACGGCTAGAGACTACGTAATAGTAAATAACGCGGTAATAATACGTACCTAGCTAGCTAAATGTTTACGAGGTATAGCTTAAACATAGTTTATCTAGGAGCTTACTAATAACGACCGCCGTACGATCCGTAGTAGCTACGGGATAGATCGTTAGGAGAAGGCTCTATAGGATAAGTTTAGTATATCGATCGTAGAGGCTTAGGAGAAGCTTAACGATAAAGCTTTTACCCTAGAAGACGTACGAGCTAGACGTTCTCTATAAGACTTTATAATAAACTACGTACGATACGCTAGAGAAGTAGGGCTAGATATCGATCGGCATAGGCTAGGCCCTCTACTTATATAGGCTTAGCTACGCCTCGCTCTAGAATTCTAGAGGGACGTTTCTAAGCTATCGGACCGGACTACGATCGACTCGTTTACGCGACGAGTATAAGCGAAGTACGAAGCTTAGTATAGGGAATACCCTAAGCGTCGTAAGTATAGCGACCGTAGTAGCCGTAACGACTATACTAAGCGCCGTAAGTATAACGACTATAGCGACCGTAACGACCGAGGCCGAGTCGGGAACTAGAATCGCGACTATAATAGTCGTGCCTATAGATTATACGACCGCTAGGGGCGATACGGTAAGTAGGAGTACGGGGATACTAATAAATATAAGTAGAATATAACGCTACCCTTCCGAAGCGTAGATTAGTATCGCTAGAAGAACGACCGTTAACTAAGAGAGCCCGATTCTCGCCGCGAAAATAATAGGGCTATTAAACTAGAAGGTAAGAGTATACCTATAGACCGTATAAACGATAACCGTAGTAGACGCGACTACGATAACCGCGGTAAGATAGCCGATCGCGGTAGAGTAGACGACCGTACTAGAGTAGCTAGGCGTAGAGAGCGCGATACTCCTCGTAATTTCTACGTCTCCCGTAGCCGTATATAATTAAACGAGCGATACGCATCGCTATCCCCTCCCCGTAGTATAAGTATAGTAAGCCGCTTATTAGATACCTCTTCTATATACGCGCATTTTAACGATTAGTTCCGTACGGTAGAAGAGGATATAGTCGACGAGGATATCCCGATAGCGTACTTCGGCGATGTTAGCGTATTCGAGCTATATTCCCTAGTAACGATCTAAATAAAATGTAGCTACTACGTATAGTATTTTCGAAGTAATAATTAGTTATAGGAGCATAAACGCCTTTCCTATCCTAAGTAGCCTTAGCGGAGCTACGAGTACTCTAAGCTAATAAGCTAAGCCGATATCCGTATTATAGAATCTACTACTATACCTAAGGTTAAGGGTAGATACGCCTTTCGAGGCTATTACTACCTACGTGCGGTAGTCCGGTAACAGAATATATAGTATGCTTAGATACTAGCGCTACGATCTTACTTATCGACGATAAGTTCCTTCGCGAAGTCCGCCCGGGAATTAAGCGAAAGACACGAGCGACTCCGCTATATATAAAAGGCCTAAGTAACGCGTAGCCTTCGGCAGAATATATCGAGCTAGACCTCTAGCTACTAGCGGTATAGAAAGGCTAGCGTATCCTCGCTTATATAAAGCACGAAGTATACATTATATAGAAGCTCGGTACGAGAATACTAGTAGCTATAGACATTATCGGCCTAGAGGGCATTAAAATCGATATCCCTAGAAAGATAGTAACCCTTACCGCTTACGAGAAGGCCCGTATACTACTACTCGTAGGTAGAAAGGACGATATAAAATTCCGTATAGTAGTACATAGTAACGATTAGCTAGTTACTCTAGTACCGGAAATAGTTATAGCGGTATAGGCCTACTTCGGAAACGCGCTTCTAAAGGATAGGGACTTCGCTTTTACCCCGGATAGGTAGCCGATCTCGCTAGACGTACGAGTCTATTCTATAGTACTCGATACTTAGTCCGACTTATACTTATTCGTAATAACGGTAATACGCCGTATGTACTTAGCCCGAGTACGAAGTTAGGCTAAGTACGAGAGTATAAATTTATAGGATCCTACTATATCGATCCCGAATAATACGGCTAAGCTACTCTACCGCCCCCCGATCTACTAGACTCCTATAAGGAGACTAAGCTATTTAACGGTATTACGGCCTACGGCTATCTAGTATAGGTAGCCCGTATCGAGGTACTTATACGTAAGTATAAGCGACTATAGGTCGATAAAGGTACTACCGTTAAGATCCCGCCGGAAGACGCTATACGCGTAAACATAAAGCCCGGGTACGAAGATACGAAACTACCTACGATTACCTACCCTCTTAGCGGCCCCGATAAGGAGGTAGTTAATAAGGCCTTCGATCTACTATACGCCTAGTATAAGATGTCCTTTACTATAAAGCCTACTTAGTTTACGTTCCCCGTATTTATAGTTTAGAAGAACGTCGCTATCGACGGTAAGCTAGTACGAAAAGGCCGGGCTATTATCGACGTACGAGGCCTAAATAAGATCGTTATTAAAGACTCGTACCTATTACCGCGGTAGGAAGACATTATTAGAGCCCTAAAAGGCTATACCTATATTACTATAGTCGACGTAGTTACATTCTTCTACTAATAGGCCGTCGCTCTATAGGACTACTACAAATTCGCTATTAATAGCTATAGAGGTTAGGAGTAGATGTACGTAGCGATTATAGGTTACGCTAATAGTATTTAGCACGTATAGCGCTAGCTCGACAAAATCCTTAAGCCGTATAGGCACTACTACCGTACCTATATTAACGATATCGTAATCTTCTTACGTACGTTTAAAGAGTATATAACGTACTTAGAAGTAGTATTTACGCTACTAGATTCCTATAATATTAGTATCGCTCCATATAAGTCCTTCTTAGCTTATCCTTCGATATTATTACTAGGATAGAGAGTCTTAGGGCTTAGCTTCGCGACGTACGAAGAAAAGGTTAAGGCTATACTAGATCTTAAGTTCCCCTCTACCTTAAAGGATATCGAGTTCTATCTCGGCCTTATAGGCTAGTAGCGGTAATATATCCCGTACTACTCTACTATCGTCGCCCCGTTCGAGTTAAGGAAAAAGGAGCTATTACGCTTAGCCCCTTCGAATAAGGGCTCTAAACGGAAGAGATACGTCGCTCGTATACGAGTATTTAAGCTAGATATATACCTCGGAGTAGAGCGTAAAGCCTTCGACATATTACGGTAGCTTTACCGCGAAGTTAAATTCTTATACTATACCGATCCGGATAGGCCTATCTATGTCGACCTCGATATATATACTAGAGGCTTCGTAGCGGTACTATACTATATTAAGGATAACCTAGAGCCCTACGTAGAGAACGGTAAGGCTACTAGATTCTAGCCGTACTAAGTCTAGGTAATTATATACCTTAGTAAGGCCCTTACGGACGTCGAAAAGAGGTACCTAGCTATAGAGCTAGAGGTCGGGGGTTTAGTATAAATAGCTCGTAAAGTTAGATACATCTTATAAGCTATACGAAAGCTAATTTATATCTTCTCCGATTATATTATAGCGCTTAGTATAGCTATAGCGTCTAGCCTTACTATAATAACCTTAACGGATAAGCTTAATCTCCGACTAGTGCGAGTAGGCTAGTATCTTTCTTAGTTCCCTAATCTTAGGGTCCTATATCGGCTAGGCCGGCTCTATAGTATTCCGGACGCCCTTAGTAGGCTAGTTAAAGAACTAGACCGCGAAGAGGACTAAACCGGCGATACTCTAGATCCGCTAGTATACGACGATCTAACCCCGAATAGCGACGTTATAGACGCCTTTTACGTTTACGACGAGTACGAATCCGATAATATAGACGGTCCGCTTTATTTTTATACTAACTTAATAGGTAAACATTCGGGCCGTACGTTTACTTCGCTAGAGGAACTAGTTTTCTACTCTATTCTAGTCGAGCTCTCCGATGCTTTTAAGGACGACTTAAAGCGCGGCTATACTACTAATAGATACTAGGCTAAGATCCTCGCCTAGCTAAAGAGTACCGAAGAACGCCGTATACGTATAATAGTAGAAGAATAGAATACGACCGAGTACGAAGTAGCGCTAGCTATAGTAAGTATATAGGTAGAAGCGGATAAGGACGTACGATTAGATTAGTACGAGGGTAAGTAAGAGTCTAGCTCCCTTAGCCTCTAATTTTTTCTACGAGGAGACCTTATCTTCTTTAAAGACGATACGGACGGCCGAGAGAGACTCTACATCCCTCTATCCCTATACTAGGAGATCTTCTAGATAGTTTACGACTAGCATTACTACGCTAGCTACTATCGTATATACGCTCGCGTTTATACTAGCTTCTATATACGCTACCTCGGAAGCGAGGTTACGAAGTATATTAAGTACTATTCTAAATATATTCTTAACTAAACGCTACGCTATCCGCTATACGGGGAGCTCTACCCTATTAAGTACCTCCCCGTCCCGTAACATACGGTTATAGCCGACTAGGTATATAGGCTTCTACCGGACCCTAAAGGCTACGACGGCTTTCTTACGGAAACGTATAAGTTTACTAAACGAGTTATACTCCGCCGTATAATGTCTACGTAGACGGCGTAGTAATACGGCGCGGACTAGATCTAAGGGTACGTTAAGCTTAAGCAGAGCCTTCCTTCTATAATAATCGGTAATAGAGATCCGATCTAAATAAGTAAATTTATATAGGCGGTTTTTAAGAAGCTCGGGACCCGTTTCTTCGTAATTATAGTATACTACCCCTAGTTAGATAGCTAGTCCGAGCGCATAAATTAGACGGTAGAAATAGTACTACGGTTCTATACGTCTAACTATCCGGATAGCTACTAGTCCGAGGTACTACCTTATATATAGGTAGAGCTTAATAACGCTAGAAATATATCTACCGGAGAGATACTTAACGTCCTTATTCAAGGTTTTAAGACTAACCTAGATGCCCTTAGCCTACTAACTAAGCTACCGACTAAGGACTACGCCGCCTTAAGATAGGTAGTACGGGACTAAGCTACCGATTCCCTTACTTAGGCGGTAACTATAATAAAGGAGAGGTACGATCGTATATATCGCCTAATCTCCTTTAGGGTTAGTTAACGAGTCCTACTTAAACTATATAAGGGATTTAGGCTCCTAGGTAGTCCGAATCGGAAGCTGTCTATATAGCGTATAGGACCGTTTAAAGTTATTAAGCGCGTAGGTAACCTCGTATACGAACTAGACCTTCCGCTAGTTATACGTATCTATCTAGTAGTCTCCGTTACATAGCTAGAAGCATATCCGGAAGGTAGAGACCTATACGATCGTAAGGTTCTAGAGCTAGGCCCCGTCCTCGAGATAGTAGAGGACGACGAGCTATTCCCTTACGCGCCCTATTATAAGATCGAGAGACTCCTTAGTAAGCGCATAAGTAGAGGTAAGATCTAATATCTTATAAAGTAGCGCGGATATAGCTATACGTATAGCGTATAGTACGATATCGATAATCTAAAAGACGCCGTAGAGCTCGTCTAAGAATACGAGCGTACTTATCTATAAGCGCTTATTAATAGTAGGCGCGTAACTAATTAACCTTAGTAATTAACGTAGATAGTACGGCCTTTTTTAGGCACCTAGGAGAACCTACCTTCGCCGCTAACGCGTACTTTACGTAGAGCGGGCCGGAGAGGCTCCTAAATATACGGAGAAATACTTACTATAACATCCTATAGTAATAGCCCCTCCGCTCGCATCCCTAGCGACCTCGAGTATTATAGTAGTATACTTTGTACTAGTATCTACCGATAGCTACGCATCCTTATTACGTTAGTCGCTACTACTATTATTTCTTACGAGCGCGCGGCTTTTCCCGAAGTACGAGTTCCTATTATTCCTATTATTACGCTCTATATTACGCGCACGGTTACTACGGCTAACGTTACCGCTATTATCCCTATTATTTTAGTTAGCTTTACCCGTACGGACTAGCTAAGTTACTACTAAAGACGCCTATTAGTAACGTAAAAATTTCTTCTAATAATAATAACTTTTCGTATATATATAACGCTATCCTTTTTTAGCGCCCGTACCCCCTTCCTTTTCTTAATAAGCGTAATAAGCCCTATCGTAGTCGTATATCCGAAGATACGGTAAGCTTACCGCGATAGCGATATCGGTAAGCTAGCCGCCTAGGAAGATACGGCTCGATAGGCCGTTAGAGTAAGACTAGTCCGCCTCGGAACTTATAGAAGCAGACGGGTTATCTACGCCGACGATACGATGGGACGTAGACGTACCGGTATAGATCCCGTACGCGTACGACCTACTAGGCATATATACTATCGGTATCCTTATACTAGAAGAGCGTACCTAGATTAATACGTAGTTAAAGTACTAAAAGCGAGAGCTAGAAACGGATCGCTACGTAGTACTATATATTATTCGCGAGTATAACGCTATCGCGAAATAGATAATAGATCTAGGGTACGCGGTTAATAAGAAGATTTAGGCACGTATGTATACCGCCCCGATCCCGAGCGAACTAGCTACGACGAGTACGGCTATTATCCCGGTAACGGCCGCCGACTAGCGACTAAAGATATACTACTCTACGCGTACGATAATCGAGAGAGTAAGGTACCGTAATATCTAGCGTAATAATTACCTATTCCCGCTTACTAACCTAGACCTTAGCCGTAAACCGTACGTCCTACTCGAAGGCGACGATTTAGTATTACCGGTAGTCGCTATTATAGACGTAGACGACTTCTCTAACTTCTTCGGCGTTCGTACTAACGCCTATTTCCTCGATATAGGTATAGGCTTTCTTAAGGAATACGCTAGCTAGCGAGTACGTCTAATCCCGGTATAGTATATAATACTTATTACGCCGTTAGAGCTAGTGCCGGAGTATATAAGGGATTACCCGCTATTTTTTACCCTATACGGCCTTACGTCCTTATAGGTATATCGAACCGGAATAAGTAAGTAAGGCGTCCTAATCGGTTAGCTATACCGATAGTCTATACTAACTATAGCTTCCGCCTTAGTAAGTTACGGATTCTACGTAGCTACGGTCGACCGCTTCGTCGCGATTATACGGGCTATATTATCGGTAGGCGAAGATAACGTCTATCTCCTTTAACTCCTTATACGTATCGTTAAACTAGCTATATCGTTACTAGCGTAGCTACCGCTATACTACCTCGCCGATCGCTATATCTCCGTCGATTAAGTAGGGGATTAGTAGTAAGATGTAAAGTACGCTATATTACGCGTACGCGTTTACGCGCGCGAGCCGTACGACCCCGTTATAGATAGCGATATCCCCTAGCCGCTACTATTACCAACGTAGAGAGCTATACTACGTACCGCGGAGCTATACTAGCGCTAGCGTTCGACGCTATACGTAAGAGTTATTAACGATAGACTAATAATAGTTACGACGCGTAACTACGGATAGTAGTAGGACTATATAACGTATCTACCCGGAGCTAAGTAGGCTAACGATAAGCTAGTACGTATACGGGAGCTTATAGTAGAGAACTAGTAGCGGTAAGATCTACCGTCTAGCTAATAAGCACGCCCTTAATAGCTACCTAGCTAATAGCTACGCGCTTAGTAGCCGCCTAGCTAAGAAGCACGCTAAGAAGCGCGCCCTTAGTAGCCGTAACCTCTATAGTAAGAAGAGAATACGAGTAATAATGCCGTAGGTATATAACTACGTAGCGAGGTAGAAGATATAGATACGGATAACCGCTTTTAGATACGCGCCCTCCTACGAATATTACTTATCCCTAAGGCGGGTAGCGACGACTACGTCGCTATAGTATAAAGACTTATAGGCCGTACCTTATAGATAGCTAAGGGTAAGAGGTTTTTAAACGAAATAATCTAGTACGAGCTCGTTACCCTTAACGATAAAGGCTATCTCTACTTAACCCCTAAAGGTAAGCGAGAATTCCTAAAGGACGTCTACCCTAGCGATATTATAAATCCCGACCCTATAGACCTAGTATTCGCGTATAAACGTAACGGCGTCCCGATACTAGCCGGCGACGATGTGTCTAGGCTACTAGAGATATATATAAAGGAGTTATCTATATACTAGGACTACGCGCTACGAGTATACTCCGTAGCCGTAACGATAGTAGCTCTAGCGGAAGCTAATAACTAGCGACTAATCGACACTATTAAGATAGTAGACGCCGTAATAACCCGTCTAGGTAGGAGAGCTACGGGCATATAAATAAGGCGCTTTAGCTCCGAGGGGCTTAATACTAGCGAGGACGCCGACCTATTTTACAGCTAGGCGTACGAGATTATAGGAAAGATGGACGACAATATGTACCTATAAGAAATATTTAGGATAAATAGATACTAGTTAAAAGGTAACCTAATCCCGGTCGATATGTACGTACTATTTATAAACGGAGTAGTCTAAGAATAGACTACGAGCCTAACGCCTCCGCCGCCCTTATTATCTACTTAGCCGCCTACCGCCTAGGTATAGACTACCTTATTATCTACTTAGTAGCCCGTTACCTAGGCATAAACGACCTAAGGTGCCGAGGAGAACATCTTTAGCTACGCCTAGGACGACGACGAGCTAACGATGTCTAGCGAAGATCCCCTCGTCCCGCCTTAAGCTAAGCGATAAGTACCGATAAAGCCTACTAGCGGAAAGGTACCGTCGAAGCCTACGTTACTTAAGCTAAGCAAAAAGATACTATTAAAGCCTACTTTACTCGAGCCGAGCGGAAAGATACTATCGAAGCCTACCTTCCTTAAGCTAAGAAAGACGCCGTACGCCGACTCCGAAAACTATAGAGAAGACCGTATAAAGCTTACTATTATAGGCATTCTATAGGAACCGCTATTATACGAGGATTTACTTAGCGACTAGCTAAAGTACTACGACTTTCCTATCGATAAAGTATTCGTACGTAAGTACCTCGAAGATAAATATAACTATAATATCGAGTATGCCGATAGTTAATTCTTTTAGACTAAGGACGGAGCTACTTAGTACCGGCGCGTCTACGAGTAGTACGGCCTACCCTTACTCGATAAGCTATCGGACATTATAGAGGTACTCGTAGACTCCGAGTAATTAGTAATAACCGGTAATAGCGCTTCTAAGACTACGGACGCTAACGATACTAGTAAAGACGTTTCTAAGCCTACTATAGCTAGTAAGACTAAGCTTACTATTAATAATGCCGATAGGAACGCGACTATACTTAGTAGCGGTACGAGCGATAGGATAATACGTAGCTAGACGGGCGCGAAGGATAAGAAGGCGGAAGAAGAGAAGCGCTAAAAGGATAGGAAGGCCGAAGAAGATAAGCGTAAGAAGCTTAAGAAAGCTAGAGAGGAGAAGCGTACGGATAAGAAGGCTATAGAGGAGAAGCGTAAGGAAGGTAAGGGTAAGACGGATAAAGTTAAGAAGGGGAAAGATAATACTAAGGATATAGAGAGTAGCGAGTTAGAGTAAGACGACTCTTCGGACGACGAGGGCGGTACTAATCGCGCGCTAAGACTAATATACCTTAAACTCTAGTAACTATGTACGCTATAGGACTAGGGCGAGCCTATAAAGAAAGAGGGTAACGAGGATACTCTCCTATACGACGTAATAGGCTTCCTCGCCTCCGACTAAGCGCTACTAATAGCGTATTACCTCTTAGATAATAAGCTAGGTATAGTATTTTAGGCTAAAGATAAGCGTATAATCTCCTCTAAAGACATCGGTAAGAGATACCCGGTAGTAGTAGACGCGTATAGCATAGTTCGGAGGAACCGAAAAAGTATAGGCGCCGCGTACGTTATAGAAGATATTACCGGCGGCTCTATAAAAATCGCTTCTACGTACTACTAAGTTATACTCTAGGGTAGTAGCGGGCTCCGCGTAAAAGCACCGTAGGAGATTAATATAACGACGCTACCCGAGAATAATTATAATAATTAGTCTTAGCGTATATCTAAACTAGTAATATACGAGGGTATTATAGTCTTAATAGTTAGTACTCGTACCTTTAGGAGGCTCGGTAAGGTAGTACGTAAGGTCGTTAAGGATCTATAGATAACATACCTCTATCTAATACTAAAGACTAACTTCAACTCTAGCCGTAACGACTAGCCGACTATTATCGACTATAACGCTATACTAGATTATATTATTAAGAATATGCGCGAGGCTAACGAGTCCGACCTATAAGCCGCCCTTACGTACTTCCTCGATATAATCTACGCCTAGCTATAGTTCGGTAGAGGTACGCATATCGCGGCCGAGAAGCGCGATATTAGCGTACGCCTACCTCTCGTAGAAGTACGTTTCTAGCTAACCGATATCGACTACGAATATACTACTAAGGACGACGATGCCTAAAAGCGCGCGCGCGGTATAGGCCTATCGGGTATTTACAGTCGCTATAACCGTCTTATATTAGAATAGTAATAGGACTACCGTAAATACCTACCGGTAAAGGTATAATAGGAACTCGCTAAACTTACGTAGAAGATAACTACTACTAAGATAGAGGCTATCGCTAATAAACTAAATATCTTTACGATAAAGCCGAAGCCTACGCTAAAGAAGAGTACTCGTAAGAATAAGGCTAAGGGTACTAAGAGCACGCTAACTAAGCTAAATACGCCTATTACGATCTTAGATAATAAAGATAGCGACGGCTTCGCGCCGCTAGAGTCCGCTACTAGAAAGCGTAAGCGCATAACGAAGACCCGCACGTAACTAGCTAAGAGATTCGTTAAGGCGGACTAGACTATGTCTAGTAGCGACTAAATACGATATATACATAACATAACTATAACATAACGCGCTATAGCCTATAGTAGCTATCTACACTACGCTACGAGTGCATCCTACTACTAGTACCGCATGGTAGGCGGTATTTCCTCCGTCCGTAGGGGGGTGTTATTACGGTAGGTATACGCCGCCTCTACGAGGTAGGAGTACACCGCCGCCTCTAGTAGATAGACATAGAGGTAGCCTTATAGATAGATCATTAATTATACACTTGCACCTTAGCTCTCATTTAGCACCGACGTACCAATTGCTATTATTATGTAGAAGGAAAAGAAGAAGAACGAGAAAGGAGGGAAACTTAAGTATATAGGTGCTAGAAGTAAGTTTACCGCGTATAATAAGGCGGTAATAATAGTCCCTTTACTTTTTACTTATAAAGTAGATAATAGGAAGGAGCAAGCGAGAAGATTCGAGCGTAAGGCGACGCCTATAGACCGGAAAGCGCGACATTAGGAGTCTACGAGTAAGGGGAAGAGTAAAAAAGGAAGGTAGTAGGCCTATTATAGTAGGGCTACGTAGAAAGAGCTATAAGTTACTATTATAAGTAAACTATAGCGTATAGAAGTAAGGTAAAGGACAATAGGGGAATTAATATTAGAGGGGTACGGCCGCGATTTTTTAGAGGAGAGACACCTTCCTCCCTACGGAGACCGGCGGAAAGCGACTAGGGGGAGGGGGGTATTATAAAGGGTAAGACCCTAAGCTTAGTATAGGCCTAAAGCCTTAGGCCTATGCGATGGCTTAGCTTTCCCGCGGCACCGTAGCCTACCCTGCCTCCACATAGTCCCTCGAAGCTCGGTGCCTAAGGCACAGATCCTCGCTTGCGAGGGCCTAAAGACAAGCCGGGCAAAAAGAACATAAACTAGCCCTCTCCTACGACTATATAGCGACAACACACGATATAGACATATAGATAACGGGAGGTCCTAGATACGGTAATTAATAAGAAGCGCCGACTATATACGACCGTAAAATGTGTTATAAAGTGCCTATGTCTATAGCATTTCGTAGGCGACTCTTAGATCTCTATAGCTACTAATGCTTCTTTAAAAACGCGCGCATTTTCTAAGGGCTTTAATAGTCGCTAGTTAGGTCTATAACATTGTTAGCACCCTTCTTTAAAGTAGTCTCGAGGTCGTTCAACATACTTGCCTATACAAAATACTATTAGTTGTAGTGTTATTTAAGAAATCCGTGTTTGAACCTTAGGCTAAGCTGATGCTTTTGCCCGGCTTGTCCTTAGGCGCTCCGCTAGGGCCTTAGCTTCGCTAACCTGAGGCACTAGGGGAGCGACTAAGAAGGAGGTAGAGCCTACCCTTTTTATAGCGGTCCTCGTCTAGGACCTTCCTTCCTTCTTTATCGAACCTATTGAATACTACCTTGAGCCTCAGTGTATACGTGGCTCTCCCGTAACATTAGTAATACTCTACTACTATTACTACCCTCCTTCTTCGCTGTAACCCGCCTAATAAGCTAGGTGTCGAATACTAGTAGCATACATAATACCGTGCTTACTTTCGAGTACTATATAAGCTACCGGTCTCTACTTTAGATAGTCGTTAGGTACTATAAGGTTATAGAGGTAGAAGCTAGTCTCGTAGGTATCGTGAGTATCGTCCATTAATACGATGCGGCCGTATTTACGAAGAAGATTAATGCCCTCTAGCGAAGCGAATATAAAGCCTCTTCGAAGGCTATCTTTCGTCTAAACACCGAAGCTATAGAAGTATAGACCGAGCTTAATTACCTTATTATAGGCTTCTTATAACTATGCCGGAATATTACCCTTCGATTACTATATAACTTACCTCTTATTACGGTTATAGTATAGCGAGCTACGACCGAGATTATAGGCGTCTTAGTATACTATCTAGCTACTAAGTAGTCGCCTACTACCGAGTTGTCTATTAAGCGTGTTACTAACTCGGTCTATAACGCGCCTAGCTCTTAGAGAGTTGTTTATATCTATCTTAATTATATTGCGTACGTATTTATTTAGTTTACGGCCGTCGAGAAGGTCTAGGTTCTACGTGTGTTCGCCCTCGAATTAGCCCCTTAAGACATAGATAGGATCTTACTAAATACCCTCTAGTCGATAGATTATTACTATAAAGGAGACCTTATAGGCCTCTATAGGCTTAAACTCGGGCTTCTAGCGCTATCTAATAAATGTCTCCTCTTCGGACGATCCGCTCTCGTCCTTCTCCTTCTTCTTATCCTTACTATTGCGTCGTCGTTCTAAATAGCTATAGTATTACTTCTTAATTACCCGCCTAGAAGAATCTAAAGTCTTGCCTATACGCGGTACGATCGTACGGCTATATATATTACTTAAAACATCCTACATCTTTTCCTATTATGATAGCGAAAGTTCGAAAGGTTTATCGAGGTTAAAGAATAGTTTCCGTAGCTGTTCTAGCTCCGCGATATCGTCTATTACGGTATAGAGTGCATTACGAAATTAGTGGTTTAGGATTTCGTATAGGCTGCTAATAACATCACGCTTATTTGGGTTTAGCGCGAAATTCAATAAGGTTTGAAAACGCGGGGAAGCGGGTCCTCGCTTATGCTAGCGTGTTGGTCGAATACAGACCACTATTCCGTCTAGGTCGCCAATAGGCACCTTCAGTCGAAGGTTTGCAATGGCAGTTGCGCTCCGTGCACGCGGTAGTAGCACCCTCTAGCGCCTTAACAAGTGAATAAGCTCCGTATAGTTATTAGTGCGTAAAGGATTAAGTAAATAAAAGCATAGGTAACTATACGAGCTCGTGTAGTTAACCGTGCACGCTTATATAAACGAAAATGCGCTAAATGGACCCTATACTAGGCCGTTAATAGTTAAGTAAAGGAGTGTACAAATTGCTTAGCGTAGTAGCTTAAACCCTATTAGAAGCCTCTATTAAATTCCTCTCTAACTAGTATAGTACCTATTACATGTACGCACCGTACGACTCCTACCTACGCATATAACCGTAGAGAGTTTAGTAAGAGGTAAGTAAAGGTCGGTAGGCGGCTACTAAGGGTTATATAGGTCTAGTAGCCTATGTATAATTACAACAATAACAACCGTTGCGGAGACCTCGGGGGAGAGGGCGATATAATTAGAAATAGGCCGTACCTCGATAGAGGCATATATCTAGGCTTCCGAGAACATAGATAGCGCTTAGAAGTTCACATTTGTTAGTAAATACCTCCTATTTAAAGCTCGTTAGCACCATAGTAGTTCCTACTACCCTAAGGCCTCTCCTACCACCGATTACCTCTCTTTTCGACCTACCCCATGCCTTCGCGAGGAGTAATCTACACCCTCGCTTAGGTCCACCATTATATACGCTACTCGGCATATTCTACGGTCATTATAGTTAACATATACTATATAATAGTCTAACTACATTAATCGATAGTCCGACAATGTATCGCCTAGCATATAACAATGTCTATGCTCTAACCGAGGCGTCTATCTCTATACTAACTAAGGCGTCTACCTCTACACTAACTAAGGCGCCTACCTCCACACTAACTAAGGAGCCTATGCCTATACTAACTAGCACTTAGACTAATAGTACTAGACCTTCTTAGGACGACATTATCGCTACTATTATTACTAAAGAACACGGCACTACTCGACTTAATAGTAATAGTTATGTCTCTCGCACTAGTAAACTAACCCTTACTAAGGTCGGCGCGGCTACGGCATATAGACGAGTACCTAGCAAAGTGCGTAACTAGAATACGGCTTTTAAGGCTATTATTGCTACTAGTTAGCCGGAAGATGAGCTAACGCTTAGTAATCTAGTAAGGGCCTATCGTACAATGGTTAAGCGCCGAGTTATTATAAGAAGGCCTCTTAAAGGAGCCTTAGGTATCGTCGTTACAGAGATACTATAAGACTAGCTCCTCGATAAGGCTATAGAGATACTATTCCGGTACGACAAAGTATAGCGTAAGAAGCTGTTAAATGCGAAGGAGTTAAAGGCCTTTAATAGCCCTACCGAGAACATGCGTAACTCTATACTATCGACATTATCTTAGCGTCTAGCTCTAGCAACGGCTCTAGTAGCGACTCTAGTAGCGACTCTAGCAGCGACTCTAGTAGCGACTCTAGTAGCGACTCTAGTAGCGACTCTAACAGCTCTAGCGGCTCTAGCGGCTCTAGCGACGCCTTAGCGTCGCGTTAAAGTTATCGACTTATCCACGCTAAGCATAGTCGAGAGTAACACTACTTAGCTTACTAAGCGTCGTCGTTTAGACTTCGAGAGCGAACGGCTTTAGCGAGGGTCGTAGGTATAAGGGGCTATACTAAAAGAGGTACTATCTCCTATGTTCGACACGCTAAGAACGCTCGCTAAAGGCCGTAGCTTAAGACGTAGAATTAGGTCGCTATTAGAGTCTTTAAGTATCTCTATTAGTAGCGCCGTTAGCGAGGCTATAAATATACTAAGTCCTACTAGATATACGAGCGTCGGAAGCGACTTAAGCGCCGTAATAGGTGCCGCGGTAAGAGACGTTAAGCTAAAGATAGTACGTTAAATTAATGCTATCTAGTCGAGTATCTAGGCTCTTTAAGTAACGATAACCGCTTCGCTACTATTAAGACCCTCCCCGTTATTATAAATAGAGCTTCCTTCTAATCGTGTTATAGGTAGTTAAACGGACTCGCTAGACTACGACAACGATAGCGACGGCTACGTAGACCTTAATGCTATCGACGAGGAGGTATTCTCGTAGATAATTTAATCCTTAGGGCCGAGGTAAGGGTGCGGGCGTGCGAGTATAAGGCGTGCGAGCGTGCGAGTATAAGGTAGGCGAGTATAAGGTAATTAGTATATTCTTATTATGTTCTTCTTATTATCGAGAATGTTGTAATTACTTAGTCGATATCTTTTTTTTATATGTACTTAATCGAAATTATAGCCTCGTTCTATACGGGAGCGCTAAGACCGTCTCTACTATACTAAATCGTAGGGTTAGTACTCGAACAGCGAACCTCGTGTTAACCGATATAGGGAACTCGTGAAACTAGGTAGGTGTTATAGTATACGGCGCGGAAAGCCGAGATTCTATCGCTTAGTAAGCGGGCTTTAAACTTCTATAGCTTACTACGTAACAACCCGCTATTCGTTTTCGCTCGTTTTTAGTCGACATAGCGCGTTATATACTAAGGAACATGGCGCTTATAAGTATATAGTAGCTAGTAATGTCGCTATTATGTTAAAGGTCGTAAAGCCGTGTAGGATATATACTCCGCGCTAGTACGGGTATACCCGTATCTACCTATTTCCTACCTCTCGGGTATTTAATCTTCCTCTATTAAGTTAAGAACTACGATCTTATCCGTCTTATAGTCCGGTATAGCTACTCGACTATACCTAAACGAAGCGCCGCCATTAAAAACCTCGTTACCTACCTAAAAGCCCGCTCCGAAGTCCCTACTATAGCGTAGAAGGTTACCGTCGATAGGTTAAGCCGAAGGAGGTATAGGAGGTAGTAGTAGGTTAGCGAGGTATTCGTACATACTCGGTAACCTTATCTTATGTAAGCGGCTAATCTTATTACTACGATAATAGGTTAGGCAATTAGTAAGTAGTATAGCAACGATATACATCGCTCTAACCGGTATTAACTCGACTTAAAGCCCGTAGAAATACTTTATTAACTCGAAGTTATTAACTACCTCTATAAACCCCTATTCTACCGATTAACGGATAGTACTTATCTCCTTCGTAGCCGTAGCCTCGTCGGCATTTCGAAATTCGCTATTTACGGTCTTCTAGCTTCCTATAACGCTATCGACGACATTATATACTTAATTACTATATAAGAATACGCGCTCTTCAAATAGTCGGTATAGCTAGCCGGGTAGCTCGAAATACGACTTCTAGACCTCGTTAAATCTACTCTCTAGTATTAGTATTATATCGCCGTACGAGCTAGGTACTAGACTATATAGTAGTATTATACTATCCGGTAGGATAATTCCTTAATACTTAAGGCTATAGAAGTACTTATATCTATTATAGAATAGCCGCTAGTTATAAGTCGGTCTATAGCACTTCCGAAGCGTACTATCGATATACCCGAAGACGTACTTTATGTCGATTAATCTAGTAATAGTAGCGGCTATTTACTATAAGTATCCTTTACTTAATCTATTAAAGTCCTATGTTAACCTCTCCTTCTAACGCCTTACTAACTAGGTATATCTAGTATTAAATACGTACGATATCTATGCCGGACTACGACTAAAGATCTTACATAGGTTACGTTAATAACCCGGGTTAGAGAGTATACTATAGATAATATATAATATCGTCGTCGGCTCTACGCGTAACTTCTACGGTAACTCGATAGACTCTATATATAATAACTCGGCTAGTTTAATTATCTATTCCTTCGAGAACCGGAAGTTACCTTAGAAGTCCTTATCCGGGTGTATTTTAATGGACTACTACTTACCTTTATTATATAATCTTAGCGCCTTATATAGCCTATTACTATAGCTCTACCTATGCTAGTATTTACGCTTAGTCTTACCCTCTCGCCGGATAGCTAGATCTAGTAGATTACTCCTATCGACCTTAGAAGCCGTTAATATAGTAGCCGTTATTACTAATATTCTACCGTAGATAGCGATTTTGTCCTCCTCGAGTTTACTATTAGTTAAGAAGCCTTCTAAGTCGTATTCGGCTATAGTATGTAGTAGTAATCGACGTCGGCCTACGGTGCTAATTATAGTAAGGTCTAAGACCCCGGGCGCTTCTTAGCACCTCTATTGCTTACTAAGCAATCGTTCCATAAACGCTACTAAACTAAGCACTAAACCTCAAATTAGCCGTTATTCTAATTATTTACTTCCCGCCGCTAAAACGGCGCTATTCGCGGCTTCTTACATGTGCTAAACGGTCATAAAGCTACAGCTAAAGGTGCCTAATGACGACAGTATTAGCACCAGCACCAGCACTAGCACTCCCTCGTTCCCACTTCCACATTACCGCCGATACTACACTCACTTGCCGCCCACCCTCCACCCTCCACACTCCACCCTCCACCCTCCACCACGCCGACACTCCACGCTCCACTAAGCCGGCCAGCATGCAATGGCGCCAGCACCCACCGACGCGTACCCATTACGAGCCCGACACAGACACTCTTCGAGCATCCAACTCCCCTCGAGTCGAAACGCTGCGCACCACCTCCCACCGCCGCCGCGCTTCTCGCAAGAGCAGGATGAAGAGATGGGCGATGAGATCGTGGTAGCTCAGCGACGCCTTCCCCATCACCAATAACAACAACAACAAGAGCAACGTCACATTCCACAGGCCACCGCGGGCGATGATGGTCAATTTTTCATACACACGACCCGACTTCGTCTAAGCAAGGATCCCGTTCTATTTCAATCCCGCACTTGAATCCCTCACTCTTCATCTCCTCGCTTCTCTTTCATTCCCCCACTTCTCCTTCGTCTTCTCCTTCTCCTTCTCCTTCTCCTTCTCCTCCCCCTCCGGAACCCCCAACTCCATCATCCTCCTCCTCATCTCGAACAATCGCGCCCGTTCCCTCGCGAGCATCTCCCCCTCTCTTACGAGCCCGGCGCGCTCTTTTTGGAGATGGCGACGTTCTTGGTCGAGGAGGGTGCGTTCTTGGTCGAGTTCTTGTTGTTTGGCGAGATTGATACGAGCGGCGACTGCTACTTCATCTTCTGCTTGGGATGATGATGATGCATCATACGTCCTTATCTCAGCCGGTGCCTCGAGAGCAGAGAGACCTTGTCGAATGAGAGTCTGGACCTCGGACCCGATTCGGTCGATGTGCGTGGTGATTTGCTGGTAGCGTGCGGTCTCTTGTTCCGTTGTCGCTATGGGAGGGGCTTGGATGTTGATGGTCTCGTCGTTTGGCAGTGCAGAGGAAGAGGGCGAGGAAGAGGTGGGTGGCGGGTTTGGTTTGCGCTGCGAGCGAGTGGTGGGCGGCATGTTGGATGGTACGGGTTTGCGTTGTTGTGTTTGGAGAGGCGATACGGGTCAGGTGGGAAGTAAAGGGAGAGGGCCTGTATAATGGATACGGAAGAGGAGGTGATGAGTGAATGATGGGGAGAGGGAATGTGTTGAATTGTGTAGTTGGTAGGCTGAATATTTGTTGCATTGATTAACCCTTCGAGAGAGAGGCATAAAGAGACTCTTACTATTGTCGGTCGTTTCCGGATTCCTTCCTATTATCGCTCGTTTCAGGGTTCGTCATTCACTCGCTTTTAGGCTAACAAAGCTCATTTCCAAGAGAATGAATCATGGTTGAGGAGAGGTAATGATGGATGGAGCATGTGTTGGGGGTGATTTGAGAGGTTGTCACTTGAATTGTATTGTCAGTGAGTGAATGGATGATGGACGTCAGGACTCGGATCGAAGCATCAAAGAAGCTGTATATCGACCTCGCCGCCTGCGTCGTCAATGGCCACGAAGAACAAAGCATTGTGCTCGAGTGATCAAAACATTTACGTTGCACTCTGGATTTGTCGGGCTTTCGAAAGTCAAAGTATTTTTGATTTGGCAGCATGTATACCGAGTCGAGTAATGAAGGAGCGCGGAGCAGTCTGATTTGGGGGNGGGGGGGGGGGGGGGTGGGGGGGGGGGGGGGGGGGGGGGGGGGGGGGAAGTGTAGGATGTTCAGCTCCCATTGTTCTTTGTGCGGGCCCTGGTCCAATTTTGCTAAGATATCTCTACCGGCGAGGCCGAACGAATGCAGAGCTACAATGTCTCCCACTGAAATCGATTCACTCAACAAATGCCGCGACTATAGCATTATCCAGAACATTCAAGAGCCTGGTCCCGGCGTCGACGACTTGTTTGTCCATGCTTGAAGACAGGACGCGATCAGTGCCTGAGGCATCGAGCTGCGAGGGACTGTGAAAACAAGCGGCCCGCACGCGCACTATCCATGCTTCTCCAGCCTCATACAATTCATCATGTCCACCACCACCACTACCACCCCTCCTCCTCCCTTCTGCGGCCTTCCTCAAGACTCCACGATCCCCTACCAGACGACCATCTCCGCCCTCTCTACCCAATATCTCACCCTCATATCCCCACCTAACAACCCAGCAGCACGACGTGCCGTCACACCCGTCGAACCCCGAAAACTCTCACATCCTCCTCCCCCTCCTCCAGGAGCGAACTTGAAGCCGCCGCCCACGAAACGATTCAACGGCAGTCCGACGAGATTGCACGCCTCGTCGCTTCGAGGCCATGTTCGCGGAACTGGTGCGGATTCTTCTCACGCGGGAGGAGAGGCAACGGGTGGATGTGGCGCGGCGGCGGCGAGTCGGTGTGTGAGTGAGTGAGTGAATGAGTGAGTGGGTGTGTGTATGGAACGGGATAAGATATCATCTCTCATTCATTTATGCATCCCATGTACAAAAGAGCGAGCCCCGTGCAGTTACCTAGCTGATGATGATGATGATGATGATGATGATGATGATGATGATGATGATGGCATCCCATCCTTTTCCTTTCCACTTTCTTCTTCCCCCGCCATTATGCTGGCTCTGACGGAGTAGTTTTTGTGTGCCTCCGAGAGATTATACGTTCACTCGACCCAACGGCAGCCAGTCGGCAGAGCTCTTTAGAGACAGCACATCCGTTCTGTTCCATTCCGTTCCATTCCATTACGGCGGCGAAGTGGAAGGAGAGAGAGAGCGAAACGCGGAAAGCCATAGGATATATATCTCCCTCTAATCAAAGACTTCTGTTTTTCACTCATGTGTGGATGTATGTACTCCTAGAAAAGAGCAAAAGATCGTTAAAAAGCGCATGTATAGATTGACCAGAATCTGTCCCGGGAGATCATTCACCCATCTGCAAAACATATCAGGGATAGCCCGCCCATCGTAGACGAACGCGTCCCATGCCCTTCTGTACCATGTCATACCACGTCACCGCGCTCATTCGATTCCGCTTAGAACGCCGATATTATTCCATATACATATAACTCCAATGCTTGACCTTGTTCTTGTTCATGTACTTTTTATTCTTCCTGTCCAGAAAACGCTCTGCCAAAATCCCTCAAAATGGCTAGGGAGCCCTTTCGTAGACCGCTGTCGTTTGGTTCTTGGCGCGGCTGTTGCTGTTGCTGTTGCTGTTGCTGTTGCTGCGGAGTGGGCAGGGTGGCATTTGTGTGCATCTTCTCCTTTCCTTTCCCCTTCGTTGCTTTGGTTGGCTGGGGTTGTTGCTTTTGGTGCTGGTGCTGGTTCGGCTGCTCGCGAGGTTGTCCTACAAGGGGAGATGATGTCAGCTTTGTATGCGTCATTTCGTGGTGCTTAGGAGGGCGAGGTACAAATGGATTGAGGGATCGATGGATGGTATGGGTCGAGGAAAAGATCGGTGCGACATACCAGAGTCCACTTCTCCCCTATCTCCCTTTTCTCCCCCATCTTCTTTATCTTCCTTCAGCTCCTGCTCTTCTTCCTCTCCTTCTTCTTTAGCACGTCCACTCATCCGAAGGCCATCGTTCTCCGTTGTCGCCATCTCGCTTGCTGGTTTTCCAGTCGCTGTGGCAAGGAGAGCATTCACATCCCTGGCAGGGCCATCGTGAAACGCCCCCGGCACCCTTGGTTGATCTCCCCAGAATGGCGATGGGGAAGCTCTCAGTGCTTCAAATTCAGTATATCGCGGAGGGGCCTGGGGTTCGGTTGCTAGAGCACGTCGCAGATGAGTCGTTGTGGATGTCGGCGTCGGTGTAGTAGTAGTGCTTGGGAGAGAAGTGACGTCGTTTCGACGAGAATCAGGATGAGGATCACCAGAAGAAAGATCATGCGTTTGCTTCCCAGCTGCCCTTAGAGGCCTCGCGTATTCGTCGTAGCGGACGATAGGCGGGGAAATCATGGATCCTGTGCTTCTTTCTTGATTGGAGATGGCATCAAAACTCGTCTGGAGGACGGCGGATTTCTGCTGCCTCTGGGGGACAGGTTGCTGTAGTTGGTCAGGCTGCGGGTTCCTGACGTTGATCGGTGGCGTCCAGTGCGGAGCAGGACTTCTCCTGTCGTCATCGTAACGACGGAAGGGAGGTTGCAGCATCGAAGTAGGATCTCTTTCCAGCGTTGATTTGGCATGTTTTCCCATCTGGGGAACTGTGAATTGCTGCTGGCTGGCTTGATTGAGTTGTTGACGTTGGTCCGGATGCGGCCATCCTGGATGCTGGGACAAAGACTGCTTCGTATGACCAAAGGTTTGAGCCGAGACTTGAAATGGTGACGATGTGGATTGTGGTCGTTGTTCCGGTGGTGTTTGTTGAGTCGAAGGCGAAGCAGTGGGCTGCTGGATGCGGCGTCCTGATCCAGAAATGTGTCAGATGTCATGCCTCACCCTAGCAACCTGCTCATGAGGAAGCTTACTAGGATCTGGTCTCGTTTCTTCTGGAGTCTCCTCTATATGAAGCGCAGGACGCGAGCTCTGAAGTCCCGACTGTGAGCTCGGAGGAGTGGGCTGCTGCGTGTGGGTTACTTTATAGTGCTGGGCATCGTACCGGTGGAGAAGACGCCAGGCCTCGTCCCGCTCCTTGGTGTGGCGATGCTCCGCCATATGTGGAAGATGATGTATCTGTGAAGGTGTGATGTCTGTTAATTGAGCAAACGATCGCTTTGTCCGCCAAGGAGACTGGGCGGCGCGGAGCCGGCTAACTAATATCCATCAAATTTCCAGGTAACTATTCTCAATAAGCTGCCTGCCGACCAGCCGTGACCAGCGGCACTCTCACTCTCTTGACCGACCAGAACGATTCACTTCTTCGTACACGCACAGGCGATGTCGAAATAAACAAAA
The DNA here is from genome assembly GCA_001578235.1 of Pseudocercospora eumusae. Taxonomy (NCBI): domain Eukaryota; kingdom Fungi; phylum Ascomycota; class Dothideomycetes; order Mycosphaerellales; family Mycosphaerellaceae; genus Pseudocercospora; species Pseudocercospora eumusae. The sequence goes on along the minus strand of LFZN01000122.1, from coordinate 46,144 downwards.
AGGCCATCATCCACGCTTATCTGCCGAATATCCTGTTTGAGTAAGTGCAGAAACAGTCCCACAAATCAGCACGCGTCAGCATCTACCGATCTTTGATCGGTCGAAACTCTCGCGATCCTCCGCAACGAAAAAGCTAGAGCCCGAGTCCGGTTGATGCTGTGTTCCAGAAGCCAGATAACTTCGCAGAGCTGTGATTGGCGTGAGAATGGAGCAAGATTCGATGGACATCTTCAACAATTGCATGCTTTCACCTTGTCAAGTGTTTCAAATTACGCTTCTCAGGCAGCGCCGTCATCGACATGTGAAGAAGTCCCGAATACATTGTAGGAATGTGATTTGGTCATAACGTTTGCGCATCATCACATCACTGTTGCTTTCCGGAAGTATACATATGCGAGCGCTACTTCCATCCTCAAATGGTGGAGCTGCCTTCCAGCTACTCGCATGCTGTCCTCATGCCGCTCTGAGATCATTCATCGCCGCCCTCGTGCTGTCTTCTTACTCCTCCTTGCCCCAATGCTGACTGCTCAGGGACTGGCAAGTTCGTGCTCACCATGCTCAACGTCCAAATCACCGTACCCCTTCCGAGTCCTGTACCGAACCCATCTCTCTCTGCCGTCTCTTTGTCGGTCTCCCTGTCCGGCTCCAAAACGTCCATGTTTCACACCCGAGTACTCCCACTTGACAGGCTTTCTCCTCGGCCATCCATCTCATCCGCCAAACAGACACCAGCGCCAGGGCGACCTGGGCGAAGGGCGGAAGATCGGGAATACTTCTCCTTCAGTAGTCGCTGATCCAGAAGCGCGGCTTCCTTGACGTGTCCGACCCAGGCCAAGAGCTCATCATGCCAATGCTCCAGCGTCCGACGATAAGCTTCCACAGACGCGAGAGCCCTGCTCTTCGCATTGCGGACTTGCGCACGGGAGATTGCGTCTTGGATGGATGGACGACGAGTCTTCTCCGTATGGTTATCGCCATTGGCATTGCCCAAGACGTCCTCGGCGACCGCCATTTTCTGCTGGACATGCTCATCATCGATATTTGTAGTGCCATTCTGATTCTCCGCCGCCCAATCTAAATATCTCAACTTGTTCTCCACTTCCAACCTCAAAGCCCGCAATGCCTTCTCATCCTGCTTCACGCTTGCCTGTCGGCTCTGTAGCTCCACCTGCGCATCGTAGATCTGCATATCTAGCTCGCGCAGCTTGTCCTGCTCGGTTCGCAGTCGGTCTTCGCGTTCGGCGACTGCGTTTTCACGAGACTGGAGTTGGCGTCTGCACTCTTGGCATGGAGCGAGAGGATCTTCGTGGGGGAGCGAGAGAGGTTGCGGGTGGCGGTTGGAGTTGGGATCGTCGTCGAGAGATAGCTCGTCGGCGCCAGCTTTGAGATCCATACTTGCCTGCCTGAGCCAGGCTCGGACATTTGGAATCTGGAGGATCGTGGCATGGTGGCATGGCTGTGTTGCCATGATGGAGATCCTTCTGTACATATGCAGGGACCGGGACGGGATGCAGGGATTAGCATCATGAGCCGAGCTCCCACTCTCATTATCAGATCGATCAACAAGTGACAGCCAAAAAGACACCGACACATTTTACGGCAAGGCACTTCTCTACTCAAGGAAAGCAAACTGAGCTGCAAATGACCATGCGACAAGGAAGCGTAATGGAGTGACAATGGGAATGCTTCATTGTGAGAATGATCTGGCTCGCTCGACTTTTGAATCTGCTTTACCGATGTGAAATACCTCAACATACTAAACTAAATACTACCGCAGTAGGCTTGGTCAGTTGCATTCGTTCCAAAGTGGCCAAAATGGCAGGATACAGGTAGTTTGGGGGGACGTACAAATGCCGTTCGTTGTATCGTCATCGGAGAAGTCAAGGACTGTGTTCAATGATGTCAGCCGGATATTTGCAGCCAAAGGAGGATCGTAGGAGTGGCATACATACATATGTCGTTGTTCTTATGAGGAAAAGGGTCGAGTGTGAGGCGCTGCATGAAGCTGGCCAGCTCTGCTGAGATTGAAATGATCTGTGTGGGGTGGTTAGAGAGGTTATCGACATTTCAATCGTGAAGCTGGGCCATACGTACGCATACGGAAGACGTGCATCAACGCGCAAGAGCCCGAAGGGCATCCTCGGCATCGGACAGCGCAGTCTCTGTATCACGGAGCTGCTGTACCTTGGTATTGAGGCGCTCGCTGACGGACTTGAGCTGGGCAGTATATGCTTGGAGGTTGTCGAATGCCTCATCAACCCGCTTCTGTCGACGGGAACGCTGAGCGAGAAGATCGGTTCGAGTCTGAAGGAGACTCTCCCGCTTCGCCATGGCCATGTTGCGCTGAAATTCGGAACCATAGTCGTAGCTGTCCTCAACATGACGATCCGTAAGACGAGGGGTTTTCATGTTGAGGGGTTTCATGTTGAGAGGGGAAGAGGGAGGGGAAGAAACGGTCTCGGGCTTGATCTCTGCATCGATGACAGGGGCGGGGCCTGGGCTCCTGCCTCCCGCCATGAAGCTGTAACGAGTGGGAGTGGAGGAGCCTCCCTCGTAGTCCTGAGAGCTGGAGGAGGTTGTGTGGGAGCGGATGCCTCGTGAGTCTGAGAGAGCTGGAGGCACATGTCAGCAGAGGACGTCGAACGAGTTGGTGTGTACTCACAAGCCTTTGGTAGCTCTGGAGAAGGCGACCGGAAGCTCATTGCACTCAAGCGAGCGTGGAGATCATCGAATTCGGCGTTTGAGGAAGCCATGATAGTGTCTGTAGGCGCGGTGTGGTGAGACTTTCTGGCAGATAGCAGGTCTGGAACGGATGTGAGAATTTAGGCTGGATGGAATGTCAAAGTCGGTGGGCAGGTCGACGTGTCGTGTCCGCTGGCTCCAATGCATGTTCCCTCACCGCTTTGACGTATTCGAGGCATTGCAGAAATGGTCCATGGCCTAACCGTGGGATGCTCAGGCACTCTGCACCTTTCCGCACCGCTCTCGAAGGCCAGCGGATGCTCTTGCTCGCTCTTGCTCGCTCTTGCTCGCTCTTGCTCGTTCTGGTGCTTTGCCTTTGGTCTTCACGAGGCGTGCTTGGATGAGTGCGCAGCGCTGAGCGATTCCGCTTCAAGGGAGAGTGTGAATGTGAATATGAATGTGAATGTCGAGGTGCGATGTAAGACTCCTCGGTCGCGGATCGGAATCGGCAAACCTGCCTAAAATTACCACTGCATCTCTGATGTTGCCTGTCACCTGGTGCCAAATCTATTGGCACCTGTCACCTGTCACCTCCATGTTGTCTCTACTATACATGTAACCCAAGGAAAGCCCACCGCCTTCGAATCCTCACCTCAACCAACAACCTTCCGCTGGGCTTGCATGGCCTTGATGACCTGGCCGAGGACGTAGTTGAGTGTCACCACATCACCACCAGCCTTGGCCACCGTGCTCTCCAGCGCAGCCAACCGCGTCTCAAGTGCCCCCTGGCCCTCGCCCATCGCTCGGTTGACAAAGCCAACAACCAATTGCCACAGGTCAGCTTCGCTGTGTTCGAGCTTCTTCAGCCGATCTCCCTGGCTGCGCTGCGCCTGGTCGAGCGAGACCTGCACATCCTGCAAGCGCTGGTCTTCCTTGGCGCGAATGTCGGCCTCTTCACGCTGCTTCGTCTCCAAAGCCACCTGCACACTCTTCAAGCGCTGCTCTTCTTGGGCGCGAATGGCCGCCTCTTCACGCTGCTTCGTCTCTAAAGCCACCTGCACATTCTGTAAGCGCTGGTCTTCCTTGGCGCGAATAGCCGCCTCTTCACGCTGCTTCTTCTCCAAAGCTACCTGTACACTCTTTAAGCGCTGCTCTTCCTTGGCGCGAATGGCCGTCTCTTCACGCTGCTTCTTCTCCAAAGCCACCTGCACACTCTTCAAGCGCTGCTCTTCCTTGGCACGCATCACAATCTCCTCACGAATCTTCTTCTCCAGAGCTGCATCTCCCGCCGCCCGAGTGGCTTCTTCTTCACGCTGCTTCTTCTCCAAAGCAACCTGCACACTCTTCAAGCGCTGCTCTTCCTGGGCGCGCACCGCAGCCTCTTCGCGGATCATCTTCTGGAGAGTCAAGACCTCTGAAGCACGGACGTGGCTCTCCTTGTAGATGTGTTGGTTCAGGAGTCGGTCTTCTGCTGCACGGATATCGGACTCGGTACGGATCTGGCTGTGCAGGAACTGGTCGTCTGAGGCGCGCTTGCTGCTCTCCTGGGTGATGATGTCGCGGAGGCGGTGCATGTTATCCTGCTCGTGGTGTGTCGTGGCGATGTTGTGAGGAGTAGTTGGAAGCATGACGGCGTCGAAGTGACGACCGGATTCTCCAGTGGACCGACCCTTGGGTGGTGCAGTGGGTGTGACGGGCTCAGTGACCTGGAGTCCGCGACGATCCAGCACCGGGCCAATGGGGGACATGGCCCCATCAGCGGACTTGACGGGAGTCTGGAACTTCAGAGGCGTGAGAGTGGCGGCCGGAAGAGGAGGAGAGGGAGGCGCGGAGAAGTCTGGTCGATCAAACACACCCGTGCCACGCAGACGGGCCATGACGGTATCGACGACAGTCTTCTTACCACTGCCGCCTGGACGACCGGCGTAGGAGTGCTTAGAGTCGATGTGCAAGATGCGGCTGTACAAGCGCTCGAGCAGATCGCGGAACACACCAGGGCCGTACTGGATTGGAATGGACATGTAGCGGGTGAGTTCCAGAGCCTGGGCTGGAGTCGGCTGATTAACCTTGGAGATGTCGCGAGCGGAGCAGAAAGCCAGAAGGGAGGCCTCGAGGGTGCATGAAGTAATGTAAGGAGCCGTGTTGGAGTAGACGCGCTTGAAGACGATGACGGACGGGCAGCCATCTTTCGCGGCGCCTTGACCGGAGAGAGCGCCCAGAGTGAGGTTGGCGAAGATGGGTTGGGTGAGCTTCGAAGGGAGGAGCTCGGGCTCGATCTCGTCGTCGTTGGCGTAGGGATCGTTGAGGATGGCGTAGCCGAGGGACTTGTAGCGGTCCGTGACAGTGTCCGGGCGCACGAAGCCCAGCGGAACGTACATGGTGAGGTTACGCGGCATTTTGGATGGGGGTGGAAAGTTGTAGTTGTGGAAGGGAGATGGTAAGGTATATTTGCTTTTTTTTTCTTGTTGCCTTTAACACACCAAGTCAGTCACGGGGTTTTTTTTCCTCAATTGATGCACGATGTGGGCTCCTATGAAACGTACGTTCAAATGAGCGACTTGGTCTAGGCGAGGCAAAGAAGGACAAGATCGAGGATGACGAGAAGAAACAAGACAAGAGTTAAGAAGAAGAAGAAGAAGAAGAAGGAAAGATTGAGGGAAAGGTATAGGAAGTAAATACTTTTTCCACACCTCCTCCGAAAGGCATCTTGATCACTGTCAAACTTCCCTGTAAGCGTGCTTTGGACGAAATTGGTGAAAAAGAGGAACCATGTCAACAAACAGCAGTCGAGAAGAGACTGTGACAGACACATCTATGCTCCATGTCCATGTCCATGTAGATGAAGATCAATCTCCGATCGGATCTGCTCTGGTTGGTACACACAGGGAAAGTTTGGACAAGGATGATGGCGATGCACGGCCGGGGTCGGGTCGGGGTTACCACACGATCGGGACGGATGTATTTTTCATCGCGAAAAACGCTGACAGGGCTGTTTCGTTGGACGAGAGACATTACATGTGATGGTGCTGTGTGAATATTCTAATCAGTGATTGATCCCTGGCTTCCCGTTCCGGACGGGCCAAAGCTGTGCAGGCATTATTGTGCGAACGTGCGGAGAATGCCTGTCAAACTAGTCTTTCGGGATGGGATGGGGAAGGATTCTGAGGTAGAACGAAGTCGTCGTTTGCATTTTTCGCGGCAAGAATTCATCGTGCTAAATGGTGGATGATAAGCATTCGGAAGTTCTGGAACGGTAGGTCTGAACACGCGGGGGTGGGTACCTGTCACACCGGTCTCTCGGGATTGCCAAGGAAGCTCTAGTATTCCGAACATGGATGGTCATCAATCGCACGAGAAAAACATCAAGGATATGAGGGATTGTGGATCCCCGTCGAAAGTACCCATTTGTATGTACATATGTATGTATGTGTGTGTGCGCGTACGGCGGGATCAGATGCCTGTCTGTCAAACCCAGCCTCTCGGGCCCGGTTGCCAAGAAGTTCAGAACCATCCATGTCATCGTACCTCCACGCGTAGAATCTGCGAACAGATCGCGGGAATGGGATTGGCATGCCTGTTCAACCATGCTCCCCGGAATTTTGTCCCAGGACCTGGTCGTTGTGGTCGCCAGAGATCGCTCGGGGGTGTATGACTGTGAACCTGGTCGTTTGTTCGTAGTTCGGGCTTCAGAATCATGTTCGAAGATATTTCTTAAGGATCTGGCAAACAGGCGTGGTTGGGTTGAAGATGCTGGTTCCTTGTGAGTCCGAAACACTCAATTAGAGTGACGATGAGCAGGGAGTTTTGATTCTTCAGCCTTGACATTCTCGTGACCTATACTATATCAAGCGCTATCTCCATTGAACGATTCTCTACTGTCTCACCTACACACCTGAATCGTCAATCATCTATCTCTCCAGAGGGACATCACTCACAACCGTCACTCACAACCATCATCCGTCACTCACATCCAACACTCACAACCAACACTCACAACCATTATCAGCAGCCACCATGCCCTGCAACTACAAGTCCTCCCGCAGCATCATCGAATCCGTCCTCGAATCCGACTTCCACCTGGAATTCATCCAAGACCTGACGCCATCACAACTCAACCATCTGTACGACAAAGTGATATGGGATTCCAAGGCTGAGGATGCAGCGACCGAAGTCAAGGATAAGAAGAACCTGCTGGCTTGGATTCGTCGTACCATGCCTGAGTTGAATGATCCCAAGCGGACGATGCCAATGAAGGCATTGCTAGATGGAAGCATGGAGTTGAAAGATGGGCGGAAGGAGAAGAAGACAAACAGTCATGGCCAAACTGATGGCACGTCGGGGAAGGTGATGGAGGCTGCGAAGACGACCCAGTCGAGTCACCTAGACGAGGATCTGGAGTCGCAAATTGCTGCATTGCTCCGTCAGCGTGCAAGCACGATGAGGGAGGAGGATCATGGAGCCCGCGAGAAGCAGGTTGAAGAGCAGGAACGTGAGGAGAAGGACGCTGACATGGGCATGGACTGGTACTCAGCAGCAGCAGCTGCTACTACTACTGCGGCACCATCACCGCTAACAGTCGGCCCCGCAGCTGCGGCGACTCCTCCTCGTGCACTCAGCGCGGCCGGAGATGTTTCCTCAGACCGCAACCACAACAGCAACATGCGAGCCGAAATCCAAGCCGCCCTCGCCATCCGACTGCAAGAGCACTTCCAGAACGTGCAAGTCCACTGTCAGGCGGCCGACTTCGGGCCAGCGGTGATGGAGCTGACGGAGATGCTGACTTTGGTGACGTTGACAAAAGCGAATGTTTGAAAGGGGGAGTCGAGAAGATGGACCTACTTGTCATCAATGTGAGAAATGGGCACAGTGCTATAGGAAAAAATGTTGTGGGGAGGTTACCGGGGTTGGGGTGGGGTGGATGGTCGTACGGAATGTGCCAAGGATTGGATGGAATTTGGAGGTTTGTTTGTCTGAAGGGTGGATGTTCTTTGATCTTTGTTTGGTTTTGGGAGTGGTCATAGAGCTTGAATGTTTTGTTCTTCCTTTTTCAAAGCGTTAGTTCTATGGCGGTGGTGACGCGTCGCATGGCGGCGGCGGCGGCGGCGGCAGCATCATCTTCTGGCTCTCCCGAATTGTCTTCACCTCCGCCTTCTTCTAGTTCCTCTTCGGAACCTTCTCCGCTGCCTCCGTCATCTCCAGTCGGGAGCGAATCCAGCAATGATGAGTCGGATGTCTGGATCACCGCTCCGTCGACGCCAACAAGACCACCACCACCGGCGGATGGGGATGGGGATGGGGATGAGGATGCAGATGAGGAGGGGAGTGCGGTGGGCAGTGGACCGAAATGGAGCTGGTGTGGTGTCGCGAGTATGATGGTGCTGGTCGCAGCACTGCTGGTTGTCGCATTCCTCGCACGCCGCTGGGCCGAGGTGCCTCGTGTCGAGGTCGAAGTTGGCCCGCCGTGTCACGTACGCGGCAATCCCAATCTTCACGCCATCACTCCATGCTTCTACGCGCAATTCATTACTCGCCTGGGCATCGACCTTCGACGCGATGCGACTCCTGTACTCGACGCTCTTGCCGCCGTGAACTCCAGCTTCCGCTTCACGCTCGACCGCAACGATCCCCTCTGGGATGCATTCCGGCACAGCGGACTGGGCTCACGCACCATCGACCACTTCTTCGGCCATGTCCTTCCTGACCTGGACCGCTGGGAGCTGGCCCGACACATTGAATATCGCGTGCAGCACACGCCCTACGCCTTTGATCTGCCCGCGCGAGTCGTTCGCTATGCTCATCGTCACCAAGCGGCGCCGCAAAGCAATGCGACGCAACCGGAAGGCGGAATGCTGTACGAGTACGTGACGCGCGCGCGACAACGTCTCCATGACTGGCTGGACCAGCACCGCCACCGCGAAATCGATGCCTGTACCGCTGCCACCCTCACGCTCGAGTTGTGGCGCGATCGTGTGGTGGACCCGCTCCGCACGCCGAGCACCCTCCTCCACCACCCACGCCTCCCCGGCCTGCTCGATCCCGCCTTTGCGGAGCTGTACCGCATCGTCGATCACCTGGCCGTGCTGGTCGATGACTCTCCCCGGAGCGCCACCTTGGAGCGCGCCTTGGCGCCGATGCTGATGCAGCTCCGCAAAGCCGAGGCCAAGCTGCTGCTGTCACATCTGGCCGTTACTCTGTACGCGCAGCGCATGCGTGCGCACTACACATTTGCCCAACGGTAAGAGCAGCTCCATTGTCATCTCCCATTGTCAAAAAAAAACTGAGCTGACCAACCCCTCGCCTCCAGCCTGGAAGCCATTACCCTCGCCGAAGCCCGCTCGGTTCTTGGCCTCCACCCTTCGCCGGTGCACCCCCCTCGCCCCGACTCCTTCTCGAACCTCATCGCCGACCTGTCCCATTCGAGCATCTGCCCGTCCGACACGAACACTCCGCCGGACAACAACGCACAGCTGGACGCGCACAGCCGCGTGAGCCTTCTGCTCCGACTGGTCGAGTCCAGGTGGCGGCCTCGATTACAAACTCTGGAAGACACCATCCTGCCCCAAGTCGCTCGCTGGACGGCCCGACGCTGGGCCATGGATCATTTCATGGCATGCGACGAGCACGACGTGGTTTGGCAGAATCACTACCACCATCACCATCCCACCCACATGTCGTCTAGTTGGCGGGTCATGAATTCCGATCCTTCTCATCTGGGTTGTCCCTCCCATCCTTCTCCCTTCCTCCGTCGCTGGTTTGCGTCAGATGCCTGGATGCCGCAGCAGGTTCGAGATGGGTCGGGCCACGATTTTCTTCCCTTACATCTGGAGTCGTTGCTCCTCGCGCCGGGCCTATTGGACCCTCGGCGTCGCCCTTGGAAGTCGTCAATGCATACCGGTCGAGGAGCGCAGAAGAGCAGGCAGACGTTCCGGGAGGCCGGCTGGCTCAAGAGGCATTGTGTGGAATGGGAGGACAGTCTATGGCCAGAAGAGCGTGAAGCGGAGAGCAAAGAACAACGGGATACATTTGTTCGGCATCATGAACAGATCTTCGGACCTGTGGTGGGTGAGCATAAGGACAATCTTGATGCGAGGAGTGCCATTTGGTGTGACGATGTATGATCGATCACGGCCTGCACCACTCTACCACGGCCAGACGTCTGCACCCTTCTTAGGTAGCCACGATCTGTTTGTGCTGCGCGCGCCTCGATTCCTTGGACCAACGGCCATATGTACTTCATCCCAGCCTTGCCATCGACCACCACACATCTTGGACTTCCTGCAAAGCAAGCAACCGGTCGCATTCATGCTACTACATCAGAGTCTTGGTCACCGTGTGAGTCCTGCTGCCAATATGCGCCCTGCCACCGCTAATTGAGGTCTCGTAGGCGACGTATTCCACCTCCGTCGTCTGGCGATGCACACGCATCGGTTGACTCGTCACCGGTTGTTGCTGCATCTCCCTCGTACTAGCTCCATCCGTGGCCATCCAGCCCCACGCACCGAACAGGAGCAACGCCATCACCACCCCCACCAGCCCGATCGGCAGCAAATATACTTCCACCCACGCTTTGAGTGCCCCGTCCTTCCGTCTCCGTATCTTCCACTTGGTGGCGCGTCGACAGCGCGAGCAATTCTTGCCTTGCGGTCCGGCGAAGAGGTGATGAGGACAGGCGCGGGAGCACGTGCCGCAGACTTTGGTGGGGCCGTGGAGTAGGGGGAGGTGATGGCTGGTGCGAAGAAGCTGGAATTTGTTGTATAACCACGGAGTCGGTATGATGTAGAGAATGAGGCTGTCGAGGGTGCGGAGGAAAGGGTTGGCGAGATGGGGAAGGTTAAGGAGGGTTTGCTGGATCTGGTTGAGTGGGGCCATAATGTAGTTTGGGAGGCTCATGATGGTCGCGGTACGGATGGCAGGTTCGTTCTTGTTGATCTTGATGGTGAGTAAGTTGTGATGCTCAAGATGTTGGCTCTGGCTGTGTGTAGTTCCGCTCCGCTGCGACTGACGTACAGCAAACTGCAGGCTGCCGTCTTGGGGCCAGCGATCCATCGTTACACACCCGTCGACCGCTTTTTTCGGCTTTCGTTTGCAATTTCTCGGCCAAGCCCACATCATCTTCCTACACTCTCATCGACACCAAGACCTCCCAAGGCGAAAGAAGGCTGAGAGTTTGATTATTGCAGAAGCAGGTATGTACATGCACTGGGTGATGAAAGCGGTGGCTACATCACTTGGTCGATCCGTGCTAATCAATTCGGAAGTCTTCCCGTTCAGGCCACTTTCACAAGCTCCTGCTCAATGGCTTGGATCGCGCTCATCTGGATACTGTCATACTTCACGAATGCTCGCATCGTCTACATCGCAGCAGGTGTCGTGCTGATGGTCGCCAATGACAGCGCTCCCGAGAACATCGCCATTCACGCACGCCGTGCGCTTAACCTATGGCTCTGGCTCGCGCTGGTCAGTCTGGTTCCCACCTTCATGGCACCTCTCACCCTGACCATTCTCCTAACTGCCATGCTTTGGATGTGGGTTCAGCTACCGGCTGCTTGGCGACGAGCACCAGGAATGTGGAGATATCTCATCGTCTCAGGGTTGGCTGTTGCCTTGTACTTCTTTGCTAGCGACCTCCTCGCGTGGACCGAGGAAGCCTTCATCGTACAGCCTCTTACCTACATTGCTGACGATGGCTCCGCGGCTCATCCCGACCTGATTGATGTGTGCCCGGACTTCGGTCAGGGCGATCTGCGAGCGTTCGACCTGGAGCCTTTCCATAGTGCCTATCCAACATCCACGGACGACTCTGGAGCAGCCGCGTTGTACTTGACATACCAGGCTTTGCTCGCCGTCCCGCCGCCCAGCTTGGAAGCTATGCTGCTCCACGTTCATACCATGATTCACACCATTTCTGCAGGGCGCCCAACATCTTTACCCGCCGGCAAAGCCATCGAACCACTTCTGGATCATGTTCGGCACGAAGGACTTTCATCACAAACTCCGCCCGACCGGGACACAAACGATATTGTAACGACCAATCTCCGAGCACTTCACGCCCTCTTCTACGCCGTCGCCATCACATTGATTCGATGGCAAGATACCACACTGCAAATCTTGGACACTCTTCATGATCACGCCAACTTGCTCTTCGACATGTACGAGTCTCTACCGACGCATCTTCCCGAACCACTTGACAACGCGTTCAGTATGCCATGTACTCCACTCCAATACACCGGGAGCATGTTCCATCATTACCAACTCATCAACATCTGGCGGTCGTGGCGTTGCTGGCTCCTCTCCCCAACCGCGACATCCTGGACGTCTCCTCACCTCGTCCGTCGTCTCACCAACAATGAAGCCTACCGCATCCGTCACCATGCTCTTCCCGATCTCCATTCCTTCCTCGACCGCATGTCCATGTCCAACTCCAGCACCGATAACGCAGCATCTTTCGCTACCTCCCTGTGGAAAAGCATGATGCCATGGTCCGCCGACGTTGTTTCTTCTTCTTCTCCAGAGAAGTATCTACTCATCAAACTCCCGGAGCAGCCGGAGCAAGGCACGACAAAGGACGAGCATGACCTCATCACCCGGCAGCAACAAATCTTGGGCATCACAGACGCCGATGCCACGCGTTTCAATCGTCTGCTTCGTTTGGTCTACGAGGACATGTACAACCAATTCGGCATCGCGCCGACTTCGCACTCGCCATTGTCTCGAGGCATCGTTACATTTCGCATGGCGCACGGGAAGGAGGAGGATGACGAGCAACAACAACAACAGTCAGCGACCCTCCTCTTTCCTTGGCAGGGTCGAATCCCAGTCGCCATCGATACGTTTATGAATAAATCCTTTTTCGGTCCGGGCTGCCGCTACCACAGAACCGACACCACCACCAGCAGCAGCAGCACCCTCTGTCCTGTCCAGTGTATCACGACTTTGCTACAACATCCCGTTCGAGGATTCCGTGTCACTCGTGGCTGGAAAGATGGAGAGACGAGGCGAATTGTTTTGGAGGCGAGGGGGAGGGCTAATGTCGCGAGGCAGATGTGGAGGGTAAAACGGTTGGGGGGAGGGGAGGGGAGGTGAGGTGGGGGGGAGGATTGATGTTGTTGTTGAGAGATTTCACGTCAGATCTGTTGTTCTGTCATGCGACATAGTAATGCTTGCCGACATGCATAATACTCTTGTGGTGGAATCTCGTGGCCAAAATAATACATGGCTACCTCGCAACATCGGATGTTCTTGGCGATTCCATGTCAGAAGATGTCACCTCCGCTTCCACCGCCCATGACTTCCCACCTCCTTCATCTCACTTTGCTCGGAGCTGCAGTCATCCATCATACGATTCCGACAACACCTCCTCCGACCAAGTATCGTGACGTCGTCGCACGCCCTACCGAATCTCGATGAGGAATTGAAGGGCAGGAAGTTCGGTCTTGGAGGGTCGAGAGGAAGAGGAAGGGGAAGGATGATCGATGTGGAGATGCTGTGGGTGTTTGGCTGTGACGCAAACTGGATACGGGCCTCTTCAAGCAGGATACTGCGATATCCAAGCTGCTGGATACCCGTCTTCTTCTGGCGGCAACAACACCCCAATTCCTGATCATCCTTCTCCAGCCATTTACGGTCCTTCTTCACGCTGATAACCCGCTGCTCGTCCATCTACTACGGGGAGCAATCCTACGTCGTAGCGATATGACAGCTGGCCATGAATATCCCTCTGCGCCGTCTGGATGTGCATCTCCTCCGGGCATCTTCTTCTCAACGGCAACATACAAACAACTGGACATGGACATCTTCCTTGCCACGGCGATACCTCAGCATGCACCTCCTCCACTAGTCATCCACGGATCTGCTTCGGCTATTTACAGCCATTCCTCTGCCGAATGCGGATGCCATCCGTGACTCACACACTGGCTCTTTCCCGCAATTGAAGCAGATCAACGTCAACGACATCAACAACAACGTCGCTGCAGCTATTGGCAATTCATCGGTTTGAAAGATCGAGCAGTCAAACAAGCACCAAGCAACCCGATACTAATACCGACCGCTACCGATCGCTACCGCCGTTGAGTCAACTGTTCTCCTCCGACAAGGTTCATCTCAGCGTAGCATCTTCGGATGAAGGGTTGAGTTGACATGATGGAGAGCGGCCAATGCAGCTGGAGCAGTATGGCTAAGCTACCACATCAACGTCAATACTCACCATGCATTCATTGGCACATGCCTCGCCTCGATACTCATCTCGGCATTTTCTTCACATCTCGCGTTTCCTACATCTCAGCATTGAGCCTCATGCACAGTAATTCGGTCCAGCATTGGCAACTGCAGCTGCCAGAATCATCGAATCGGTATCGACTCGATACATCAGTCGCCGACCGACCAATATAGCGTACCTCGTGAAGGCCAACATATGCACGATGCAGCTACACAGCACCTTCGATCGTTTATTCACTCATTCACATCACGATCGTTTCGGTTTTATGCGCGGCAGGACTCTTGACTACTGTCAGGGTAGCTGCCCAGACAGTACAAACGCAGCTACCCTGCTATTCGGAGTTGAGTTGGCTCAGCGCCAAGCCTGCACAAGCCGATACTGCCTTTCTCTAATCGCTCGCCAACCATCATAACTCGACAACTAGAGGAGTTGCCGGCACCTAACAAACATCATTCGAATCGCCTCATCAAGGAGAACAAATCACGCCTATTCAGAGACATACAACGACCCAAACTGCATGTCAAGAACAACCTGCAGGACAATGGAAGAGACAATGGTGGGAGCAAACAGATGTCCAAGACAAAGAGGTTTGCACACATGAAATACACCACGACGCGCTTGCTGGACTGCGCTCGAACGTACAGCCCTTTGTCGAGATGTCTGAGACATTTGTATGAACTATCTCAACAAGACGAACTGCGAAGGAAAGAAGAAGGGCGAGCTTAGAGAGAGACTCTGCCATGAAATACACCACGACGCGCTTGCTAGACTACGCTCGAACGTACAGCCCTTTGTCGAGATGTCTGAGACATTTGTATGTCTGTTTGTGCAAACCTCTTTGTCTCGGACATCTGTTTACTTCCACCATTGTCTCTTCCATTGTCCTGCAGGTTGAGAGGCCCGCGCCAAGTTTCGGATATTGTGTACACCATCGAGTCCACCTTCTCGCTGTAGACACTAGTAGAGACAGCCTCGGTGATCAGTAAGTCCTTTGTTACAGACCGATGAGGAGATGAGCGACATCTGCCAAGGAAGCAGCTACTTCGAAAGCTTTGGGGCGTGGCTGGAGTTGACATTGAACGACAATGTGGACACACGGGAAACGGAGCTTCTGAGCATCTCATTCGTGGAACCCCCCGGGAGAGAGCGTTGGGGCTCGAGGACTTGCAATATTGAGGGTGATTCTTGCTAGACTGGTCCCGGTCACGATCTTCGCCCCCCGGGCTCTTGCTTCGGTCCGAGCATCTCAGCGCCAAAGAGACCGTTACGGTTCTCTAGAGAATACTCTGCTAGCGCTTTTGGGTGAGGATGCTAAGCGGTGTCGCAAAGCATTGGGTCCAGACCCGAAAACGAAAGACTAAGCAACGACGACTTCACTTCTAGCATCCGCCAGAGAGGCGGTCCGGCTTTCACCGCCAACGATAATGACACTTGCTCCTTGGTGGTAAGATGGCTAAATCTCTCGCTCTAGACACGATCACGGAGCGGTCAACTTGGCACTGCAGCTCTCGTTTACCGACTGAGTTCCAACACAAAAAGGAATGCAGTACGTCTCTCTGTTATGTTCCTTGCTTTTCCTGGAACGGTCTCTGCACTGCGGACAATGCGACTGGAGCTGGCATCCAACGTCAGCTTAGACTATCTCCCATGAGTTGTATATCCAGTTAATGACACGAGCTACTCGGCCCGGCTCGAATAGGATGACGTTAGGCAAGACGACACATCCTGCACCTTGTCATTGTTGCTCATGGAGATGGTCATGATGGCGGAACGAGCAGTCTAAGACGTGGTCCGGAGCTTGTCGATAGAGCCGAGGGGCGTGGTGATGGCTTACCTTTGGCACCAGATGGATGTGTTCCCGAGGAATGTATATAGGAGTGATGTCTTCATTCCGCGGCTTCCATGCCAGAGCCAGCCTACATGTAGTTATCAAAAGGCACGCGAATGGCAAGGACCTTCGCGCGCCGACGGCAACATTACCGCCCCTCCACGACACCGCCAGCCATCTACGCTACCACAAAATGGACCCTACCAATCTCGCCGCCCTCACATCCGACAAAGGCTTCTCCTCCGCCATCCTTGGAGAGCAGAGTGGCGAGTCTAACTAAGGACATTGTCTCGAGAGCAGGAGAGAGTCCGGCTTTGGAGAGGAAGAACGCAGAGGGCAAGTCGGCTGAGAATTGGAGAGAAAAGATCGAGATACAGCGTCGGTCGAGTTGGACTCGGTCGAGTTGCGGAGGGACGATGTAGGTGGACAGCTGCCTTTAGGGAGAAGTTTCTAAGAGCATCGGGTCGAGAGCCGCAGAGAGCATGGCTTAGTTGCGTCTGCAAATCACGAGCTAGATGACGGCAAGGAAGATATTTACGTGCACAGCTGCCTTGCCGATCGCCTCGTCCACATACACGACAATAATGATAGATCGGTTCGAGCGTTTGGCGAGCACACTGCAACCTCCGTCCAGGAGCCCAACTCCCAATCTCTCGAGGACGAGGCTATGGACAGTATCAGGATGGAGAGCCAAGACACTACGAACAAATGGTGGGCAAATTCGACTAAAACGATCAGCGACCTGATTGCTCAAGAGTCTTCATCTGATGGTCCTGCCAACGGGCCTTGCCTGGTCACATCGACAAAACACTCCTTGCTCTTGCCTTTTCTTCCACGACTTTCTGCTCTGGACGTCAACAAGACTCAACTTGGCTTGTCTTCGATCGCTTCGGCTAATACCTGGGGGAGGAGAGTCTCACAAGCAAGCCCGACATTCTTCGCCATGATTGGGGCTTTGGTGACGCTGCTGTATAACAAATTAGATTAGACGAGGAAGTACGGATCACTTCATCACCGTCACCGCCGCTACTCACGACTTGAGAGTACGGACCACCACGCCAGAAATGCCGTCGTGACGGTGTCGCTAACACCCAACCCCACATCCCTTCCACCCAACTCGCGCAAGCGCACAGCGGAGAGCGATTTCGGCGGCAGCGAAGATGACGACGACGACGAGATTCCTTTTGCCAACCAGCTTCTGAGTCAGAGAAGGGCAGAAACCCAATCACATACGGCAAGAGCCGCCAAAACAGCATTTCTTCGGACCTCCTCGTCTTCCCGAACAATCCAGAACTGGAGTGCCCTCCGCAGCCTTCCCCATAAATCTGCGGGGTGTTAATGGTTGATCGGTCAATTGGTACGGAAGCAGCCTCGACATCATTGGAACTTTCAACCCATAACCTTCCACTTCTCATTAATCACCTTCTGCCTGCTATGGCTGCTGCACACACAGGCGTATGCTCATCTCCCCACACCACATCGCCTTTCGACCGCCATCCGAAGAGACGGCTCTCATCACCGTCGCCGCATCCTGCTACAGCCAAGAGGAAGCGCAAACCAAAGGACCTCGGACGGGAACCACAACTAACATGGCAGCAGAAACGGCCACGATTTCAATCATCGTCCTCCTCCGCTTCAGCTCCATGGTAGTTGAGAACCTTTGACATGACCAGGCCTCCACGTCCTGTAAAGTAAGGGTGTTTGCTTTCTTCACAACAACAACAACATGTTGTTGTTGTGATGAAAGAAGAAGAGGATAACTGGGGGGCGATGGGGCGCCCATATCGGTTGAACAGATGGTAGGAAGCTAAAGCCCAGCCGACCGCCGCTATATAGCATCAATCTCATGAACTAGCTTAACTGTCATTCGCCCCATGTATAGCTAATCAAGCAAGATCTTCAAGGCGTCGCGGAGACCGGTGTCCTACTTCTCCCACTTCTCCTACTTCTTGTACTCGATCTTCTGAAAGCAGGCTCCCCAGCCGGGCATAGGCTCCGTACTCGACGAGAGATTTTGCTATCGAACCAGTCTTGGGGTAGATAGTTAAGGAGGTAGTAGTTTAGGCTAGAGCTGGGATCTTAGTAGTAGAGGAGATGACTATTTCGATGAAACTTCTTCGTACGCATTAGACGCATCTACCGTTTTCTACAACCCTAGGCCGCCTCCCATTGCCTCCTCTCCTATACCCGTGTTCTTCGCTTACCAGCAAGAACAGCTTGCTCCCCCATTCCCTAATTAGATTTGTTTTTATGTTTGTGGTTGGTATTGCTCGCTCGTCGTTCCATTATGCCCATTCTAGCTTACTACCTACGCCAAAGTTCTATTGCTTCAAAGTTCCGCAAGAAAGCGCCCTCCCTACACATACACAGAGCTTGTCGAATGCCGACCTTCAAGGCCACAGAGAAACATGCATTCCTCTCTCTCCCTGTCCGCCCTCACGGCCGGCGGAATCGCGGAAGACGATGGCAGTGGAAAGATCCTTCCTGCTCGTTCGACTCGGGCTGCAGCTGCGCTTTCGCCGCTGCCTTTACGTGCCGTGATACCTTACGGCGGCGCGGAGGCTGAGACTGCTGCTCCAGATCTGCATTTCCAGGAGTAGTACTCTGATGTCGAGCCGATGAGCGACGCAGGTTGGCACGGGACCGGATTCGGTTCAGGCGAGTTGGACGAGGCGTTGGCGACGTCGTCGAAGGGTCTGTCTCAAACGGCGATGACTGGGTAGTGGTGGAAGTTGCTAGCCTCTGCTGGAATGCGTCGCTGTGCGCGAATAGTGGTGTTGAAGCCTGTCTGCGGAGATGTGCGGTTGGTACCAGCGGAGAAGATGCAATGAACGAGTTCGACGCAAGAAAGGGAGAGGATTGAGGCTGAGGGGATGAAGACGACCAGAGCATTGAGGATGTTTGCAGCGCAGGACCAGACCGAGTGTTACGAAGACCTCCATAGTGTCGAGGAAGCGGCATAGTCATAGGGTGACCAGTCGTCGAGTTTGGCATACCTTGATGCCTGGATGTGACTCGGCCAGACTGATGCACCAGCGTTGATGGGGTATATGGGTGTGGCGAGGAGCCATGCTGGTTTGGTAGCGCCAACGGATCGTAGGGATGCTGCAAGAAGCCGTATGTGCTCGGTGGCGTTGATGTCGATCCGAGAGGTTGAGGATGCTGAGCAGTAGGGCCGAGTGTCAGCGGTTCTGCAAAGGTGGTGGAGCTACCAAATCCTGGAACAGAATAATGATGATCCACAGAGAGGCGGCCATTGTTGGCCGTGCTTGGAGCAGTCGGCCTCGCAGAGGAGGTGTTAGTCGGGCGCGCAGAGGAGGCGTTCGTGAAGTCGAAAGCTCCTAGATTGGAAGTGAAGTCGTCCAGGACGGAGGTGTCGAAGTCGGAGTCGTTTACGCCGGAGAAGAGAGCATTGACGGGTGTACTTGAAGTAGCAGGTCCTGCAGAGGCAGTGCTGTAGTTTTCGACATTCGAAGCATTTGCGAAATCGAAGGCGTCAAGGTCGAAGTCGTTCACGTCGTCGAGTAGCAAAGGGTTGCCGTCGATGTCCAGGCCGGAGGAGTATACGCCATAATCCAAGTCAAAGTCGAAGCCAGTCACATCGTCTAGCACAGGCTGATTGCCATGATACGGAGTGAAGTCCGGGGCTGCGGCATGGGTCTGAAATGGGTTTGGCTGCGGCGGAGAGCTATCATCAGGAAGTATCAGCAGTGCGACGGCAAGGGGTTTCCGGTAACTCACCTTGCAAATTCCCTGGAGTTCATCCTGTATGCCGCATGCGCAGACTATATGGATGGCGTGGTACGAGTGCACGATGGCGTGGTACACGTACACGAGGTGAAGGCACAGGGGATGAGGAGACAGGAAGTTGTTGACTTACATGACTGCCATGGCGACAGTTGCCCATCGATATCGCATGTTGCTATACAAACGAAGGGAAATTTGGGCGCGGATGCGGGATACGGAGACGGATGCGCACTGCCCACGGGAGTAAAGCCCATGGCATAGAGCTGCTGAATGTTACAAAGGCTTGAAGGCCAGTGAAGATGATAGGGATAGGGATAGCAATACTCGTGCAGTGCAGCCTGATGGGATGCAGCCTGATGGTTTTGCGTGGGCGATGAAGGAAGTCTTCGTTCCTCAGGCTTCAACTAAGTACACAGCAGCCACCCCGCATCCCACCTTCGGATCGAACCGCGCCACGGTCCGCCACCCCGCTTGCCGCACCTGGCCCCAGCTCTGATGTTCATCACTCCATAGCTTCTCCTGTCTCCCATTCTGCCACCTCAGCTTCTGCCGCCTCCGCCGCCGCCGCCGCCTCCTGCGCCTGCCTCGCGAGCTCCGCAACCAACCGATCCCACTCCCTGATCCCCGCATGACTTCGAGCACCAGCGTGCAAGCCACCTCGACACAATGGACACGGCACAAAGAAGAGCAAGCGATCGGCAGGACGGGCTCGCGCCACGAATTCGATATCAGGTGCGTTATCGTAGGCATCCACCATCTGCTGAAAACAGCGGTCCTTGATCGCGCCGTCGCATGTTCGACACATGACGCGGTCATCGGCGAGCTCGAATTCTTCGGTACAAATGGGACACGCGGGTGGTGCTTCCGACGAAGGCGTGGAGCTTATCGTCGAGGCTGGTGATGCTGGGCTCGAGTTGGATGGGTGTGCTTCGACTTCGTCTTGGGGGGAGCTCGGGGGAGGAGTAATACCGAGCATATCGTAGACTTCCCAGTCCAATTGCGTTCTGCCTGGAGCTGGTCCTTGTCCTGCTTCTTGTTCGTCTTCTTGAACTTGAACCTGCATAACGCTTAGCAAGAGGGCATACGTAGATCTGACATGTGGGTAGCAATCCTGGTATGCTTACTTTATCGTGCGTGTCCGAGGCTTCCTCGTCGTCATCCAGCTCGATGTAAGGCTCCGGAAACTTCTCCATGTTGATTGCAAGAGGCTGAACGACAGTGAGCACAAGAGGAGTGTCAAATGAGTGGGAAGCAGCCTCCTCGTCTTACCTTGTATGAGCACAGATTGAGGCATTGTTCATTGAATTTCATGACAATGCTCCGACAAATGGGGCGGCTGTGTTGAATTCGACAATCGATACAGTAGACTGAGCGATAAAGATGCTCTGATGTTGTTTCGAAGTCGCCAGGGCTATGCGGGCAATGTCCGTCGTGGGCAGAATGTTCCAGTTGGAGTCGAAGGACCAGTGTTCTGATGCGGCGGATGGCTGACTTTTGTCTTGTGGGATGAGGGTCAGAGAGTGGCTTGAGACAGCCGGGGCACACGAAGGTTTGGAGTGTTCCATTACTCAGAAGCACATCAGCGACATGTTGGGTGTCGAGCCTGGATGCCATTGGTGCTGAGATTTCGAACAGATCGACGCAACGTCCAAGAATTCGGATGGGTTGCTATGCTGATGAAGTGAGAAAGGAGCAACAGAGGGCGGAGACATGTTTGCCTTGGCTCTCACGTCTGTCCCCGAGCGAGGCTGGTAATACAAACAGATGGGACATCACTCTCAAATGAAGCTCATACCATGCGCTGGGATCATGATATGCGGCAGTCATCCCAGCGGGTGCGACGGGCATGTACTGTAGATGCAGGTACGTGTGCAGGGATCTATGTGCATAAGCCGGGAGTGATGTGACGTTGCCGCACGTGGGCAGTAGCATCCCAGTCCCTGTGAAATCCGAACACGGAAGGCTGGATATGTACATACATAGACCAAGAGACAAGGCAAGCCAATAAGTTTGGTCCGCTTTCAGGAGTGTCTACCTATCCAAAACACGGGCTACCGCATGCCGAGGGCGATGCGATGCGATGCGATGCGGATGAGGTCGAAAAGCCCGAGGAACGGTAGGCTACATGCATGCATGCATGTAGGCATGTATGTATGTATGTATGCAAGCAGGTGGCCAGCTTGATCGTTTACTTCGTGCGCAAACGCTTAGCGAATGCCCGCACGACCGCACGCACATTGGTGACTCTAGAGTCTTTTTTTCTTCTGCTATTGCGCATTTGTAAAGAAGACGACAACGACAACATTCAAAGAGACGAGGAAGGAGACGAAGGAGACGAAGAAGCAAAAGGAGAAAAAGAAGAAGCAAACAGAGCGGACGAGAAAGCTCGATGGAGAAGAATCCACAAACCATCAACGCCGCCATGGGGATACCCAACAACAACGCCGGCACCGCCCTCTCCCGCAGCCTCCGCAATTATCTCGACTCTTCCATGCTCTACCTCCTTCCAACTCCCCAGACATACAACAAATATCAGTCGACCCCGATCGCCCGTCGCATCCACCGCGGCACCGCCTTCAAGCTCTGCAACTCATGTTCCCGCTCTTGTCCTCCCAACCACTTCGACCGACATGGCAAGGAACTGAAGACGTGCGCGCGCTGTCGTCGTACCGCGAGGTGGAACAAGGCACGCAAGACGTCGGGCAAGTTGAAGGCTTGGTGCCAGGAGTATCCGCTGCCTATTGTCGTGGTGCTGGTGGTGCTGGTGGTGCTGGGATTCGTCTTCATGAGGACGTCAAGGATGCCAGAGGGCAGAGAGGTCCCACAGCAACAGCCCGCGGCTGCAACGACCAGGCCGCCGACACGGACGGAGCAGCTGGATCGCAAGACGACCGAGATCGAATGGGTTGTCTATGAGACGGTGACGAGGGATGGCTTTGCACATATCGGTAGCAGTACTCACACGGTGACCAAGTTCTTGATTGAGTGAGAGATGTGGAGCAGAAGGCGGGGCGGCAAGCTAGGTGTCGCCAACTGGGGCGCACCCACGCGGAGGACATCCAGGAGCGGAGTGGCAGGCATCGTGACAGCATTATACCTCCTACACAGCCTGATGCGGTTGGCATTGAGCTGTTGTGAATCAGTCACCATGCCAAGGTCAGCATGCCAAGAGACATGGGTGTCTCACACACTTGATAAATTGCGAGGTGGCTTCTCCTTCTTTCTGTTTTGTTTTGTATGCAATTCAATAGGCAAGAAATATCAATGTCTCGTTCTGTGCAATTAGTTTACAACATGAGCCGCATGTGCACGCGTGGCATCCAATGCTGGCCGGGCTGATGGTATGACATACTTATGCACGGTCCATCACACGGGCGCCCGTATGATGGACCGTGCGTGACAGCTTCGGCGCTTTCTACGAGACCGGTAGCGGTACGAGATACGTCGATTAAGCATATTTCTAGTAAATAGCGCTAATAGAAGTGTCTAATACGAGAATATAGATATATAATAGGGATTTCGCTATAGTACTAAATTTATATACTATAGCTAAAATAACATTATTACCGACCTTAGTATTCGGAACGCACGTAATCTAGTAAGATCTCCGTCGTACACAATTTCCTTCTATTACTATGAACTATATACTACTAACTAACTCGTATCCGAGATACTATACTACGCTAAATTCGCGCTATGATACTATAGTAAAATCGACTATATTACTAACGCGTCGTAGTAGATCTAAGACTCTCTTAAAAGTACGAGAAATAACCCGGCCTAGGATTAATATCGGCTAACATTATGCCGTAATCTAACGGATTATTAATACCGAATACCCGCGTACCTATTCGCTACTACGTACTCGCGTCCTAGAAGAAATAGGTGTCGCTATTAATAAGCGTCTATTAAAACATCGGTACCTAGAATAGGGTATTTCTATTATTAGTAGGCCGATTACTAGGGATAACTATCTTAAGGCATATATCGAGAATAACTTTTAGCGATACTATAGCCTAGGCGATAGGAGGATAGTAGATATACTACGCGCGGAGGACTTTAAAATATCGATATAGTAATACTAGCGCCTATAGCGGAAGATAGGTCTTCTACGAAGGGTCGCGCCTAAAAAAAGAGAGCGCTAAATAAAGCGATTAAGCGTATACTAAAGACCGTAATCGCTTCTAGTATAAAATACGACGGTAGATACGGTACTATTACGAGATATCTACGGAGGAAGAACTATTTTATCGGTAGGTTAGTATATATATGCTTTACTAATTTCCTACTCGCCTACGCCTTATCTCTACCGATTATAGAGACGGGGTTCGATTTCGCTATAGTATAAGTAGTATACTAATTATTATATAGAGACCGGATGTATAAGATCGCCCGTAGCCTCGACGAAATACTATTTATCGAGCGCCGACTCTATAAACTACGTTTCTAGCTAGTACATAGTCTACCTAAAGCTATTACTCCTAATAACGTCTAGTCGGTAGATGTATACTACAAGTTTAAGGCCTTCTTCGGCATTTAGATCTACGTCTATATCGATGTTTTCTCCCGGATAATCGTCTAGTATTATACTAGTAACCTCGCTAAGACTAAGTTTTCTACTTTTAATTAATACCTCGACATATTCGTAAACTATAGGTTCTAACTAAGGGTTATACGATCCGACATAGGTGTTAGTAAGCGATCTAGTATTCTAAGGAATTAGCTATAGCACGCGACTTAGTCTACTATAGTAAATTTTACCGAATTACTCTTTATGCTAACCTAACGACTAGAAACCCCGATAATAGTTGTTATGGAGGCCATACCTGGCAGGTAGGCACGTGCCTAGCAGGACTACCTTCTCTTCCTAGGCAGATAGACTTACATCATGCACAATACAATGAACTGAACCACCCCATAACAATAGTAGACGCGCATCTTAAGATCCGGGAGCTCTTTAAGGGTCGATAACGCCCTTACGAGCTACTTTACTAGCGAGCTTCGGGCCCGTATAGCGGCTCGCGGATAAAGGATCTAACTGCCCTTACGAGCCTAAGCTTTAACATAAGCTTTACTTCGATAATCCGATAGATCCTTCTCTTTAATCCGTATTAAGCGTTGACCTTTAACGTACTTCTACCTACATCTCCTTTAATAACGACCGCACGCCGCTACTCGCCTAAGGTCGCCTTCTCTTATCTCCTAGCATTTACTTGATACTACTAACCGATAACATCATGAACCTAAATACTATGTCTATCTCCTAATCTCTAATTGCTCTAGCTAAGCTCGCGGACGGTAAAACGTTAATAATCTAGCTACCTTTACGAGCTATATCTTCGATGCGATAGTACATAAGCGGCTATTCGCGAAAGGGCCGCCTCTCACTACGCCTCGGGCCCGTATAGCGCATAGATTTTGAATAATGACTATTTAGTATTCAGCTAAATATGACTTTAAATATCGATTCTCTGAATAGTAGGTCTATTCATATTTAGTCGGATATACCCCGGAGGACAGTATACTAAGGGAGGTCTAGTCTTTTAGAGCGAGTAGCCTCGGTCTAGAAGATTTATAGCATCTAGGCGCTAAGCGGGATAGGTTTTAGACTAATATAGAGGGCTTAACCTCGATACTGTTACGGGCGACGTAACATGTGACAGCCGGCTCGGCACGGCCCGGGCCGAGACGAGCCTAGTGCCTCCTAGAGCCCTACCTAGACCCCCCGGTGGGTTGGGTTAGGTTGGGTTGGGTTCCAAAAACCAACCCAACCCGACTAGTCGGTTTCCCCGCCAAGAAACCGTCCTTAGCGTCGGTTTCTTGGCATCAATATAGAATAATAGCCTCTAACGGACTATATGTAGGAATTAGGGGGCATTTCGTGGCTTATAGCTTACTATAAGCCTCTAGGCAAAATGTAGCTACTAATGTAGCTACCCGATTATTATAATTTTTTTTTCGTTCCCGATGCTAAGAAACCGTCCTTAGCGTTGGGTTATAAAACCTAACCTAACCCGAGCGGTCGGTTTACGCTAAAAAAACCTAACCCAACCTAACCCATTCGGTTTTAACCCAACCCACCGGGGGGTCTAGCCCTACCCAACTACCTGTCTTAGTATCGCCAAGAAATTAGATTGAATATTGAATATTCACCTAAATATTTACTAGACCCATATTCAGAACACTGAATATATCTGCTAAGGACTAAATATTCATTATTCAAAATCTATGGTATAGCGGCTCGCGGATAGTATACTACCCTTACGAGCCATGTCTTCGATGCGTACTATACGAGCGGTTACGCCTCTTGCTACGCCCTTACGAGCTACTTTACTAGCGAACTTCGGGTCCGTATAGCAGCTCGCAGATAATAGACTACCCTTACGAGCCATCCTCGATGCGATGGTATACGAGCGGTAGATAGGGCTATCTATAAGCGCGCGATACTATTATAGAGATACGGGTTAAGGAATTTGTAGATTACATTGCGCTTATACTAGGATTATTATTAAAATCTACGCTTCTAGCTTACTAACCCTCCTATATCCCTCTATGCCTCGGCTTATCTTCTAATATTTAAGGATCCTGTAGTAGTAGCACCAATTAAGGATACTATTAGCAATAAGAAGCCGCGTTCTTTATAGAGGAGCCCTCGAGTACTAGAAACCGCTTTATAAGCGCGCGACACTATCGTAGCGATGCTTAAGGTAATACGTAATTAAGAGAAGGTTCAAGGAATAAGATTATACGAGAGGATAAGCTTTTCTAGTAGCTCGGTATAGACAACAATCCTATAGATGCGCTCAAGGATTTTAAGGATCATATTCTCGCATTAGTACGGATAGTCCTATAGAAGCGCTTAAGGAATTTCAGGATTATATCCTCTCGCGTAGAATATCTACTCTATAGTCCGTATAGGCTATATATACGCCCCGACCTAAGGACGTAGTCGAGGTACTCTATCAACCGGGAACGAGAGTCTAGAATCCTGTTTCTTAATATCGCTCTTGCTTACGACATCTACTCTATAGTCCCCGGCTTAACCTAAGGACGTAGTTAAAGTAGTCTATCCCGGGAACTAGAGGGTATAAGCTTTCGAAGTAACCTAAAAGGTAGTAAATAGCAGACTTCTAACACCTTAAGACTCTCTCTTCCTTTACCCCTAACATTAATAGGAAGAGAAAACTACTAGATTCCGAACCTACTGGAACGGCTCTCTCTTCGGGTTTTACTTTATCTTAAATTATTCTTCCCTATACTTTTACCTTTACTCTTAACTTTAGACTCTACGGAGCTTCGTAAATACCGTATAGTCTTCTAGTAAATATTTATAGTATCTACGTAAATTAGAAGCCTTTACCGACTTTTATAGTAATAGAAGTTACATTAATCGCTATACGACCTTATATACGCCGATAATAGATATTATCGATTTAACCTCCGATGTAGTTACTATCGAAAGTCCTTAATACGTTTAAGCCGCGGAAAAAGACTCGTAAAGAGCCAGACTAACTAGAAATACGACGCAACGTAAATAGCTAACTTATACCTTAGAGTAGTAGCTTAGGGTTATTTGCCGACTTTTATAGTAATAGAAGTTATATTAATCGCTTTAAGACCTTATACGGGCCGATAATAGATGTTATCGATTTAACCTCCGATGTAGAAGACGAGTTCCTATCGATTAACCTCCGATGTAGAAGACGAGTTACTATCGATTAACGTCCGACATAGAAGACGAGTTACTATCGAAAGTTCTTAACACGTTTAAGCCGCGGAAAGAAAGAGCGATTCTAATACCCTAAGACTCTCTCTTCCTTTACTCTCGGCGTAAATAGGAAGAAAAAATCGCTAGATTCCGAACCTACTAGAACGGTAGTAACACTCTTACTTCCCGCATAAATAGGAAGAGGACGTTACGGGCTCTGTCGCTTATCGCTCTCGCTTATAGCATGTACTCTATAGTCCCTACGGGGTTTCCTAATGTCGCTCTCGCTTATAATACTAGGAGGCGACTTAGTAAGTAGAGATATAATACTTATTAGTATCTTTCGAATATACTAGCGAAACGATCCTTAGTATTTTACTATCCGCGAGCCGTAGGTCGGGCCGTATATATAGCCTATACGGACTATAGAGTAAATATTATAAGCGAGAGCGACATTAAGAAGGCGTGCTAAAGCGCCTACTTTAGTATCGGTTAAAATAGCTAGCTAAACCGTAGTACCTTAAGCATCTCCGCGATAGTACTAGGTTTACTATTTAAGTATTTACCTAGTTGTTTTAGCTATAGTACTAGATTTCTATGCTATAGCGAAATTCTACATATCGATAAACGCGATTTACTAGATTGTCGATATCGGGGATCTACTATAGGTTAATCGTTAGAGGCGTATTCGAGATAAGGAGTAGAGGTAGGTAGAGGTAGGGAGGACTAGCCTAATTAGAGATAGCGGAATACGCCGAATTACGTATAGTACGGTATATTGCGTACTATAGCTAAATACTATTATATAGGGGACCTATATATCGATAAACGCGATTAACTAGATTTTCGAGATATCGAAAAATCGGGAAAACGGAAAAATCGGGCAAAACAAAAAAATCTAGAATCCGGGATTCGAAGTTATTTGTCTACAGGGTATGGCCAAATCCGATGCCAACTCATACTTCCCGATAACAACCTTTACAATATTGCTAGGCTATCTATGTCCATTACATCTTAATCGTTATAACACTATCCGATTAGCGGCGTCGCATACCTCATTACTAACCCCTATTACAAGAAGCCTCCTACAACTACTAATACTACTAATACTACTAATACTTCTATTTCTAGCCCTATACTAGCATCGCTACTACGCTAACGACATAAGAGCAATGTCCGCCGCCTCCGGATGAGTAGAAAGGAGATGTTTTAATGCAAGGTAGGCGCGTAAGAGCCATGTAAATAATGGGCGAGAAAAGGGGTATAAAGAGCTAGTAAAGGGAGTAGAGAGAGAGAGAGAAAGACGTCCTACTTAGCGCGCTCGTTTAGAACACATAAGAGCTTAGTTTAAGCCTTCTACACTTATTTCTACACTATAATTATAGCTCGGAAGCTTCTATGGATTCTTTAAACGCCTACTAACGAGGATACCTCCTCCTCCGAGTCTTCCCCTTCCCTAATATCCCCTCCTTTTACACCTATTCTTAAGGCTACTATTCCAACGTAACTACTACATAATCCATTCGATCTATCGCCTCTTTAGCACTTATTTAAAGAGTCCTTTAGCACTATTGCCGAGCCTACGTTACCCTCGCTATTTACATAATCTAGTAACGTTGCTAGACCGTTAACTAGACCGTTAACTAGACCGTTAACTGTACCGTTAACTAGACCGCTTCATAGGTCGTTCTTCTAGAGGCTTATCGACACTACTAAGCAATAGACTACAACTAGCGACTCTTAGCTATAAGACATACTCTAACTCTTAGACTATTACTAACAGACTATAGATGTAAGCCTCATTAACGAGACCGCCTATTAGTTTACCTAGCGTAGGTAGAGAGATAACCTTCTTAAGCGTTATCGGTATAGGGCTTGTGCTAAGGAGCTATATAATCGTAACTAGACTATTAACGACATTGCTAGCTTCTTAGGCCGTAACTATAAAGACATCTCTCGCATTATTAGTAAGGTTGTTACGCCATTAAAGTTAAGGCCGAGTTATGTAGGCCCTAAGCGTAAGGTGCGCTTCTTACTAGACGACATCGATGAGCTATAGCTAACACTAAAGGACCGTGTAGAAGAGGCTCTTAAAGGTTAGTGCCTAGCTTACCTCGAGTTACCCTTTACTAATAGATAGACATAGGCAATGCTAACGGTAGGCGCATATCTTATAGTCAACTTAGAGACTATTTAAACTTGCCTTGCTCGGTAAGGATAATAAGGCGCATCTACGTAGCCGCAGGTTATCGTCGCTATGTTACAGTTGCTAGACTATAGCTTAGTAATCGGACTAAGGCATAGAGGCTTTAATAGGCACTAGCACATCGCTCTTAGAAGCTAGCTAACTAGAACAACGTGTCCTTCTCGGATAAGTTTGCCTATTACCGAGGTAGATACTAACGGCTCTATATTACTCGCAGACTAACTAAATTGTTCGACGACGACTGCCTAGCACCTAAGTTCAAAGAGATCCCTTATATACTATTCTAGGGTGCTATTTCTAGACGTACTAGACGGTCTAACATTATTCTATAGTAGCGGAAGGAATAGGGTACTATTAACGCTACTTCTTACATTAAACATATACTACCTACTATCTAAGAACACATCTAATTAATTAACGACACTATCTCTAATAAAGCTACTAAGCGAGACATGCTATTCCTTAACTTAGGCAACGACGAGGACCTTCTATTCGATAGGTACGAGTTCCTTAGATACGCACTCTTCTAACAAGATAATGCTCCTACCTATAATGCTAAGAAGACTAAGGCCTAGCTTACTATACACGGTATACCCTTTATAACATAGCTACTAAACAGTCCGGACCTTAATCCTATCGAGAATGTATAGGCAGCTATTAAGAAGGTACTCTATGCTAGTAGAGTACCTACTAAACGAGCTAACATAGAAGCTAGGGTTACCTAGCTATGGACTAACATAGTTACTATTAACTATATTAAAGAGCTTGTTAGTAGTATGCTAGCGAGGGTTAAAGTAGTAATTGCTACTAATGGTAGCTCTATTCCTTACTAACCTTATGTTTAGATTAATTAGATTAGCCTCTTATTATATTTCCATTATCTCCTATATCTATGGAGGGTTAAAGGCACTTATTATATTTCTATTATCTCCTATGTCTATAGAGGTTTAAATGCACTAGCTCTAGCTCTTATAATTAGCTAATTAGCTGCTTCTACACGTAGTATTTAATCCTTTTTAACTAGTCTACTTAGCGCTTCTTATATGCTATAATTACTACCATCATTAGTAGCAATTAATCACCTACTACAATAGGTAGCAGCTGAAGTTACTCACTCTTAGCAACGCTAAACCGCTTTTATATGCGCCTAGATATGCCCTTGTTGACAACTCTAACCTTCACTTGGCCCGAAACAAGGGGGGGACCCTGTAGTGCTACGATTACGCCATCGCCGATGCAAGTGGACACCTCGGCCGAGCTGTGCCGCCGCCGCCTCTGCAGACTTGGCATTGGCGCTAGCGATCTGAACTTCTGGGGAACCGTGCTATTTTTATTTTCTTCCATCTTCACGTCTTCTACCCTCATACAGCCGTCTCATGTCAACACGTTGATGCGACAAGTCTTCTATTGGGGTAAACAACTTTGAAAGAATGCCAAAAACTCCACTAGAACACAACCGGATGCACGCATATGCCAAGATATCACATCACACTACACCACACGGACACCCACACGGACACCTACAACACTCTGGACAGAACTCCTCAAACTTCAACATGGTAGTCCGCTGACACCTCCGGGGGAACTACATATCGTACAGATTCCTTCCCCCCGACTTCGTCCTTTGTGGACACCAATGGGCTCTTCTCCTTTGGATTGACCTCAACGCCATTATCCTTCTTCTCATCGCCACTGTGAGCCGTTATCAAGTGGAAGGCTCGACAGCAAAATCTGCCCAAGGAGAAACGAGCAGACGAAAAAAAGCGCTGTGGCTGAAGTGCGCGACTGTGCTCTCAGACAGGTGCAAGATAGCGATGCCAGGCGGCACCTGAAAGGAATCGCAAATCATGGCCGCTGGGACATGGCCGTGCTAGATTTACTCTGCCATTGCGGCCGTCTCTTTTTCTTCAGCAAGAGATTCGCACAGGCGTTTTGATACCTGGGCCAGGACTACAAACCTTCCGACGAGCCTTGGACGGAGCTGTTGCGAGTGCGGCATGGGCTGTACTCGACGCCTAGCTAGCTTTTCAACGCGCGACGCACCTCAACCGCGCCACCAAGAAGACCAGCAGCGTGAGCTGCAGTCAGGAGAGCAAACGCGAGAGGAGCGCGTACACAATGGAGAAGAAGATGAGCATGACCATAATAAGCCGCGCTTAGGAGAAGACACTCGCCGCGGTGAAGACGATAAGCATAGCTAGGGTGAGCTGCGCTCAGAAGAAGACATTCGCCACGGAGAAGACACCGGAGAGGGTAGATACGGACACCAACAGCCAGCAGATGGAGCGAATGCATATGGTTCCTTCACTCCACCCCATTCCTCATCGCTGCCACGCCTCTCCACTGGGAAATCAGCAACAACAGCAGCAGCAGCAGTTCCCATACTGCGGCCGTCGCCAACATGGCCACGCTCGAACGCATCCCACCTCAGACTGATCTTGGCCCGCCCCTGCTGACCATCGGCTCTACCGTCCGAGAGTACATTGATCACCTTCCCCGCCCAGCTCCTGCACGCTTTCACTGGTTGGTCTTCCCCGCTCAGCGCCATAACAGCGGTTCGGAAGACGCAACTTCCTCATGGGCCCTGCTTGATGTCAACCACACCGGCATTACACGCGTCATCCACTTGCCAGGGACAGATGGTCTCACGGAATCTGCTCCTTTTGTTCCGCATCTCCTGGGTCGCATCGGAAGCGGCAAGGGAGTTGACAACTCCGTCCCAGCATGAACACTGCACAATCATTCTTCTTCCACGACGCATACGCTCCCGGTTGATGGCGATTTGTGTCCGACCTCTTGAGCATGCACCGACAGTCCGACATCCACGAGGATTCCGAAAGAGATGAAACTCCAAGCTTCATCGAACTCGCGCCGATTGACTTGGACGTGTGGGAGAGCCAACTCTGTCAGGGCACAGCAACCGACGAGCAATCTGCTCGTCCTCTCCATGTCGCATTACTCTTGTTCCTGGTTCAACAGCGTCCTCTCGATGGACTTGCGGAGCTGGTAAGCGATTCTAACTTGCCGTGGACCAAGCCTGGATGTTGCATACAATGCTTCAGGCTGGTATGAGGGACTCGTCTCGCGAATTGAAAACTATTGACAACGATCATCGTGCCACACACTGGAAGGACTGCAATGCCGAACTGGAGGAAGAAATGGTCACAGCACCCGACTCAGAGCGGGACAGGGCTAGGGAGGCTATCGAGAAGCAACGACCTTACTACGAAGAGCAGCTGCAGAACGCCATGAAGAACGCTTAGGCTAAGCTTCTCGAATTGCCTATCAATCTTTCTATGCCGGTTGCCACCGCTGCTGTCAAGGCTTGGGAGGCTGAACTCTCCGTCAAGGCACCGGTAGAGAGAGCGAAGAAGGATTGTTAACAACCCCTCCGCCCTGGCACCCAGCCCGAACCCGCCTTGACTTCCTCAGCCAAATACACCATGGTACGTGAGCTCCCTCTTCAAGTGTGCCTCACCTTCCCACACGCTGTTGCTGACTTTTCAACAGGTCTTCTACGACCTCATACTCGGTACATTGAGTAGCCAATCCACCACCTCCGACGGCTGCGTCTCCACCATCAAGTGGACCGCTGAAGCCAAAGCCCAGGTATGTGCTTTCGAACCTCTCATCCTCCTAAAAGTGATTGATTGCTTGACATTGTCTATAGATCAACGCCGTCTACGCCAAGCATGGCCTCGACGAGAACCGCGATCCCGATACAGAGCTGTGTATTCGACTCTTGGGTAAGCTCGGCATTCCCGTCAAGTATGGGCGAGCCATCCTCCGCGCATGTCTCACACCTATGCTCGCCGCCATCGACGGGCACGGTACCGATTCTACCCCTTCGCCCTCCTTGACCGACATGGGTCACACTTCCATCTCATATGTCCACATCGGAAAAGAATGGCATAAATCAACGTCTCAGGTCAATGCCGTTATTGTCGAAATTGCGGCTACCAAGATCAGGGATGTCAACCCTCTCGCTCCTCCCTCTCGATCCGAGCCTGTGACTCCCAAGCCTGGCAATGCTCTAGTTATTCTTCCAGGCCCAGCCCGCCAGGCCCGTCCTGTCGGCGGTGTCTTCACACCACCACTGACCCCAGTCACTCCGACTATGGGCATCGGTGGTGATGCAGACAACATTCGCAGCTTGATAGGAAAGGCTACCCATTATGGCGACTAAATTAACCGCATCAAGTCCAAAGTTGAGATTATCCGAAACCTACAGAAGGAGCGCGAGACTCGTATCACTTCCAATGCCGACCATCCCGGCGATCACGAGGGTTGTATCACCTCCAACACCAATAATCTGCACAACTAGGCGCATCACTTCCACCCACCAGCTCGGCGATTACGAGGGCCGTATCACCTCCAACACTAATGATCTCTGCAACCACGAGACCCGCATGACCTCCAACAGCAAAACCCTTCATGATCAGAGCGCCCAAATCAAGAACCTCAACCCCGACGTTAAGACCCACGGCACCCGCATTAGAGAACTCGAGAGGCTTCTCTCCACTACCTCGACATCCTCCGGACTTTCCAACGCCATCGCCCTATCTAACCTCAAGAAGCAAATCGCCGACTACTACGCCGAGCAAGAGACCATGCGCGGCAACATTGAGCAACTCACCTCTAACCAAAACTACCTTGGTCAATTTCCCCTCGCCACATCCAAAGCCCACGAGAAGCGTATCACAGCCCTCGAGAAGCAACCATCCACCGCCGTCGCTGACACCCATTGGGACACATTACCGATCTCCACAGAGGCCATCGACGCCGTCACCAAGAGCACCACCCGCCAAATCGTCTCCGATCAAAACTACCTCCGCACCAGCACAACCATACTGGACAAGAGTCTGGAGGTCCTCGCCCGGTATGCCTTTGATTCAATAGTCAAGACGAGTTTGGTCAATCAATCAATCAATCAATCAGTCAGTTAGTCAGTCAGTCAGTCAGTCAGGCTTGAGCTTGGTACTTGACAGCGGTGACATGGGGAGCTGTGGCCGCAGGATGTATCTGTACGTGAGAAACGTCGATGGTTACACAATCTCCATTCTCACCCTCACTATGACATTCGTCTTCTTAGGCCCATGTATCCCTCCTATCGTTGTACGCGAGGTGCTCAAGTTTCTGGTGGGGACGGCAGTGGTGCGGAGGTTTGTGGTGGTGTAGCGGGATGAAGGAGGGGCGATGATGGTGAGAGGGTAGTTGGATAGGAGAAGGGCAAGTGGAAAGATTTGAAGATGGAGAAGAAGTCAGGAGTCGAGAAGAGGATGAGAAAGGGATGGGCGATTTGGGCAATCTTTCTAGAATTGTAGGGTGGGTATTGTTCGCCGGGTTTTTTGGGTTTTTGCATGTGGAGGGGATATATGAACGATGTCGGGAAGCCTGCATCATCATCATCATCATCAT
Source organism: Pseudocercospora eumusae (assembly GCA_001578235.1). Classification (NCBI taxonomy): domain Eukaryota; kingdom Fungi; phylum Ascomycota; class Dothideomycetes; order Mycosphaerellales; family Mycosphaerellaceae; genus Pseudocercospora; species Pseudocercospora eumusae. The sequence continues at coordinate 11,340 of LFZN01000122.1, read as the reverse complement.
CATCATCATCATCATCCACGAACGAACTTCCTAGAGAATACATTGAACGACGCCTACCACCGCGTCATCGATGCATAGTATTATCAGACGGGTTTCTCGACAGAGCTTTGTGTGTTGGGGACGGGTGGGGATGATATGAAGAGGGTGAGTGTGAATGGTCGGTGGGAGGTGGTGGTAGATGCACTGCGCGAGAGCCGGTGGTTATATGCAGTGGGGGAGGAGCGAGGACACCCACAGCACCTGTCCGCCAGCTTGCTATACATCCGCGATACAGTATAGGATCTTGCCCACACTCTTACACTTATATAGCCAGCGACGGCCATAGCGATGCCGGCGGGCGTGTGCGGTTTAATCGAATTGATGGGATCGTGGGTGCAGACTCGGATGTAGTTGGCGCGGATAATGTGTCTTTAGAAGCTCACCTTCACCTTCTACAGCGGAGCAACCAACACTCGCCTTCGTAATCCCTCTCGACCCCTCCCAACCTCCTCCGCCTACCCTCGACGCCGCCTTCACAACACCCGAAATTCCACGCACGTCAACCCAAGCCAACGCAATGCGCTAGTCACCAAAACCTAGGCAGCGCACATGGTCCGCTCTCTCCTCGACTCGAATCTGTCTCCCACCGGCTTCTACGCCACCAAAATTGATGATGATGATGATGATGATGATGATGATGATGATGATGAGGGCTAGGGCAAAGTGCAACATCTGGCATATGTTGTTTCGGGGCTGCAGAAACGCTGTGCCGAAGATAAGGTCAACTTGGAGTTGTTCGTCATGCATGCCGGATGATCAGTTGGACAGTAACTCACTGCGAGTTCAGCAGCTCATGGGCAGTACGTGCAGCTTACAGGGAGTTCGGCACAGGGAGTTGGGCAGCTCACGGCCAGTTTAGCTGGTCAAGTGAGCTCAGCAGGTGATAGTAAGTTTAGCAGCTTACAGGGAGGTTAGCAGCTCACAGCAGTGTTTCCATCTTCTCTCCCACCAAGATCGGACCGCCTTCATCCACTGTTTCCTTTTCGGGAAGATCCGCTCCATGCTTTGTATCGGGCCTAATATCTCTTCAATAGGTAAGTCTTTAGTACATGTCCCTATGCTCGACGGACATTCTTCCTTCCTTTCTCGCCTCGGCCTACTAATATCGTAGATCGTCTTAGATTCTTTATTTCTTATCTTAACCTCCTTATTATACATTCCTCTCGTCTTCGTTAGAAAGAGTATTCTTAGTAGCTAAACGCTAGTAAGAAGGGCTTTTCCAGTAGCTAAAAGCTAGTAAGAAGGACTTTCTCGGCGGCTAAAAGCTAGTAAGAAGGGCGCCGGAGTAGGATTAACTTCTCCAGCGAAGATTACTTCTACGAGAATCTAGATAAAGCCGCTCGCGCCTTAGACCCTACGGACGAGTGTTACTCTTAGATTGTCGACGTTGCCAACCTTGTGGCTTGGAATCTGAGGAACCATCCCAGCCTCAAGCATCTAGAGTGGAGCATATAGGCCAAGAGCTTGCTCGATCAATCAATGGTAGTAGGCCAAGCTGCGATGGACGGTACTTCGCTCTCCCCCGTTGACAAACATAGTCGTCCAATGAACGGTGGTTCAACTTCCATGGACCGACCGGACAGTGTATTAAAGTCCTGCGGCCCTTCAGTTACACGCAATCTTTCCTTCCCAGACAATGCTCTCCTCACAGGCAATGCTTTATTCCTGCTTTCGACACCGCGCCAAATGACAAATGGTACTCCAAACTTCGCCACGCTATTCCTATGACCACGAAGCGCGAGCATATAAGCGCCATACGCACACAAACAACGCTTAGTCTCAACACACGACGCACATGTCTCGACAATGCAATCCTGTTGCGCATCTACCAGGCTCACCAGCCTTTTAGCAGATCGACTACCCGGGCTCAGGGCTGCCAGATATTCCAGGAATCCCATACGATTCACCCAATAATTCCAAGGGCCTTCAAGGGCGACGCTGAGGATGAATCCAAGAGGGTCACGGACCTATTCGACTAGAAAATTGAACCATGGCTAAGGATCTCGAAGATTGTACTTCCTCCACTCACAAAGACAGAGTCATTCGAGATCCACGTGCGCCCCTACCCTTCAAGACCCTTGCTGGCAATTAATACTCACGTCCCGTAGGACATATTCTAGCGCTGTCTATAGAAGACCATCACGTTGTCAACCACGTTCAGCTCGATGTCGTGACCCAAGTGCTAGAGGTGGAAGAGGAAGCCCGCCTACGCCGTGGGATCTCACCGCCCGACGAACAAGACGATGCTAATGAAGCACGAGTCCTTAACCATCCTATAAATGGAGCTCTCCTATTCACGACGACTCTCGGCCTGCCCAACTTCTCCTCCGCTACGTCACCCGTATGCTTGGTATTGTAAAGCAGCTAGGTCTCAGCCTGGGCACCTTCAACTCGAACCGGCTGTGTCTTCCTTCATAGATCACCCGCCTGAGCACCGAAACCTAGCATTCATCTCCACTTCGTCCATCATAACGCACACAAAGACTATGCCGTGCCGTAGATCCTCCCTGGCAGATTCTCACAGTCCGTCGTTCGTAGAAGTCAACACGAACGCAATGCTCGGCAAGTACTTCGGCGAAAGTAGCAAGCCCATTGGTAACCTTTTCGAGATGATGTACGCTACGGCATAGTTATCAAGCACCTTGTGTGCGTCAAGTTGGTGTCTTCCGTGGAGGCTTCTCCTCCGATAGACACGCCGATTAGAATAATCCAAGAGAGCGAGGTGGAAGGAGGGAGGGCCTGGTGCTACTCTTGTGGGCAACGAGGAGGGTGGAGAAGAAGGAGTATGTTAATAACGATGATGAGGTGATGGAGATGAGTGTCCCGAAGTTTATTATTATTAAGCAGTAAGGACAGCTTGAGAAGGAAAGGATACGAGGTGGTAGAGAAGAAGAAAATAAAGATGAGATGGAACAGAGTCTACTGTCTGTATGTACAATTTAAGATTCACAAATGGGATCTAATAAGACGGGACGAGGTTCGCCAGCGTCTAGTTCGGAAGGGCCGCGGTTGACGTGGCGCCAATAACTAGGCTGCTCCTTGGCCGCGCGAAGCTGTGAGTGCATATGTAGGAAGATTTCTATAGAGTGGGTGTTAATGGGTCTGGAGCACCATGTGTTCACCCACATAGATCACTGTCTTTCACGCTACTAGACAGTGTCTTATGTACGCCTATATAGGCTATAGTTTGATCAGATAGTTCTTAGAACAATTCAAGCGATCTTTGATCAACAGTGGGACGTCTGCTTTGTAGTAGTCCCAGTACTTGGCGTCCGCCGTTTATGGAGCGAGTGCGGTCTTGCGATTGTAAAGACGGGGGGGCTATGGAAGGAAGCATAAGCAGAGAGGGTAACATATCTAGCTGATGGTTGGTAGTGGTACGAGTATAGCAGAAGAATGGATGCCATCTTGCATATATAATGAGTGGGATTCTGCGGAGGGAACGTTACATACGATGGAGAAGCATGGAGAAGCCGTACACCCGGATTAGTCACAGGCAAAGAAGTGCCCGAGGTAACGGCCGCCAGGAACTCATCAACATTGACGACGGTGCCAAGGGCGAAGCGTATGTAGCGAGCCAGGAGCAAAAGCGGAATCTTAATCGTCATGCGCTGCAGCATTGGTCAGTTTTAGTTGACGAAACGCAAAGACGACCATCAGTCGAAGCCAGCTTCATCGTCATGTTTCAATCATCAGCTCACTCACCGACTTCTTCTATGTTGCCAGCCCAGACGCATGGATGACCGACCTATCTTGCGGGAGAGCCAGACAGAACCAGAAGCGAGCCCTCTTCGAGCCTGGATATCAGGCGACCTGTCAACTAGACGTTGTAGGTTCGATATCTTCTAAGCACTTCTTGAATGCCGTTATGGAAGCTCGACAATGCAAGTTACCGAGATAAGTTGTAACGTCGAGATCTCTTCGTAGCTGTTCAATTTTGTGCAGATGTAGAAGATCCCGCGGCCAGGTATGAAGAGATATACATCATCGCACTGCGCGAGGATGTTGCACGCACGCCTCCAAACGGCGTCCGGAAAGCTCACATTCTTCCACGTAGACCATAGTGTCTATATGGTATGGAGACTTTCCTCTTACCATAGGCTGCGATTTGAGGCGGTTTCGAGTATTCGAATCTTCGTCCGCACGGCGATAAAGCACCGATTGCGCAGAGTAGATCTTGTGAGTACAGCTTCCATTCCCTGGTTCTTGATGTAGGGAGCGATGATGGCCGTGTTTGCCCATACTTAGGCTTGGGAGAGAGTTTCTACGCATGAGATGTCAATCGTTGCACACAATCGAGAGTGTATCCTACTGAATATTCCGTCGCAAAGCCTTGTTCGCTGCAGGCTGCCTGACAAGGTTCTCTCTGCAGCCGCAAAGCGAAGCAATCAAGATCGCCACACGAGACTGTTTGAGGCTTATGCAGTAACGCGAGAATTCCGAGGAGGTGGAAGAGATCGGTACTTGTCAGCATAATCTATCATTCTACAATATGGCTCGCATACTCTTATGGTCTCCACAGACCGGAGCCGTCCCAGTTATGAACCCCATTTTCGGCAGCAACTTTGAAGTTACCCTCAGCTCTTCCACGCCGCCCTTCCTCTGAACCTCCTTGTCCTCTTCCCGGGCTTCGCTGTATGGCAGTGGTGTTCGTAACAGCAGTCGAGCAGTACGAGTTCCCGCGGCCGAGCTTTGCGTTCAATCGAAGGCCGAAGCACGATACCAATTGTGGCAGTAAAGTCCTCGTGGATGTTGCGAGAATGTTTGATGCTGCAGGTATAACACAAGACGCCTCTTCGCATTCCCGATGCCGCCGAAAGCAAGCATGGTTCGTTGGTCTTCCAAAGTGTACCGTAGAAGTCATCCACAGAGAGGTTCCTAAGCGACAGCCTCGAGAGGTCGGTAGTGGCAGATGGACGGCCGTAATCCTGACGTGAGATGGTACCTCTGTCTGTATGAGACGGTCAGCAGGTGCCACAGCGCAGATTTCGGTCGCACTCGCCATGGTCGACACAGATGCGATTTGAGATGGTCAGCTCCGCTCAGGACGGGAGCTTGGGAGAATGTCGGTGGTGGCAGTGAAAGGAAGGGCATTGTTGGAAGCACGCTTTGTCTTCAGAAAGACAGCTATCTAAACACGTGCAGCCAACCTGCTTGTCGTGCTACTTCGCTGCCCATCAATGCACCTCTCGAAGTTCGCCGGAAAGTTCCAAGGCTTGAGCTTGAGAGCATAAGACGGTGAAGCGTCACCGGCCCGCTCGGAGTCTTCGACATGGGGCGGTGTGATCAGACGGATCTCGTCTCTTTTTCCATGTCCGCCTTTTCCTTCTTGGCCGCTTCCAACCTCTTCTCTTCCTCTACGCGCGCGTTCTTGTACCACTCCTTGTGCGCCTTGAGCACCTCCGGATTTGACGAAGCAAGAGCATCCTCCATTTGCCAGTGTATGGTGTACGAGGTAGCGTTGTTGGGTGTTCGGTAGGTTCGGCGCGTGGAAGTAGGCTCCCCGGAGAGCGGTGTCAAAGACTGTTTTCGGTGTCTCTTCGCGTGTCGCGGTGGGCAAGGCGCTGATGACTTGGTGTGGGGGGACAAATGAATTGCGTGCGAGGATGAAAGAGATGTTGAAGCACGAGCTAGAATTGCGACCGTGTGAGTTCAGGGCACGTGTTCTCGCGTTGAAAGCGTGTTCGGAAAGTAAAGCGACTCGGAATAGCCATGTACGAGGCCACCAAAATCGCCGTGTCTGGACGTTCGTTGTCTATACCGAGCCGTGGCCGTGGAAACTCGTGAGTGCTACGCTTCGAGATCCCTCGTTGTAGGCCCGTGGCTATTCTATGCATGACTCCCCGTGCAATTTTCTGAGGTCTACTTACACAAAGTAGTCCAGTTCTCTAGGTTCGCCCTCACATGGGAGCCCCGAAGACCGCGTGGCAAAGCTATAGCGGTGCGTGAACCGATCATTCCTGTAATTCGGGATTCAGCATGTGCGGGTTGCATTTGTCGTGGACGCCGCCGTTCACATCGGCTTTCGCTTATTCGCTGCAAGACGGCTGAAGTCGTATGCTGCACCTTCAGCCTCTATGCGAAGGGAGTACACGCAGGGAAAGTTCCATGAAGCCGTCTTGCGCGTACGGGTGCAGAAAGGAAGCCAAACCGAACAGCTTATAGCATCTAGAGATCAAATTCCACGGCACAGAGTCGGAAAGTGAGAGTCGTAGCTAAGCGGCAACGACTTATCAACGACGACTTCGATGAGCATAGTCTTGCGACAATCCTGAACGGTGAAGAGCTCGATTCCGATATCTTTGTTGGGTGGCAAAAGCTCACGCTTGTAGAACTAGACGTTGATATGTGACATACTTGAGCACGGTCCATCTCACGAACGGTTTGGAGTTCGTGCGGTGGACCGTGCGTCTCGGCTTCGGCACTTTCTGGGATGTAGTAGAACTACCTTGTCGCCGCTCTTCGTTCGAGTATCAGAAGGAGCTAACGTTGGTGCAAAGATAGGCACCGAAACTTATCTTCCACAAACGAGCGAGCATCAGGTAGATGATGCTACAATGTGTGACTTGAACGCGTTCTTTGCGGCAGTCATCGAGACGAACGGGAAGAATTTCGTACTTAGTCATTGTGAACTCTCAAGGTCATGCAATCTCGCTCGGGACATGTAGGTCCAGGATATTAGTAATGCTGCCACATGAATCGAAGGAAAGCGAGTACGGCTGCACAGCGGCTGTCATAGTTAGTTCATTAAGTGCGATATTTCATCAAAATAGCACTTCTAGTAAAGTAGATTTGATCAAATGCCTTGCTACTTGATTAAGCAAGGCCGCTTTATCAAGATACACGTTTTTAATGAAATATAGCGCCCGAGTATATAGTTTTAATAAAGGAACACTAATATCGCTAGAGATACTATAGATTCCTTATACCTAGCTTTATAACTTTACATCCCTCTTAATAACTACTATAACATAATAATAGATAGATCTTTCATTTGCCTATTTTAGTGCCTATCGGCCTATATAGGTCTAAAGCTATGTTGTAAGGATATCGTTAGAAGTAAGGGTATATAGAACGAGTATTAGGTTTATGTAACGATATAATAGCCTCTATTTCGTATATTAGAATAATCTTAGAGATTCTAAAAGAGTAAGAGACCGGGGGCCTTCTATATCCCTATACTTCGAGGACCGCCGCCTATCCGCCTATACGGCTTATCGCGATCCCTATCGGAACGGGCGATCGCTATTAGTACGAGCGCTCTCGGCTTATCGCGATCCCTATCGTACCGCCGTCTATCCGCCGTCTATCTACGTAGTATACGCTCGGCTTATCGCGACCCCTATCGCGATAGGCCGCCCCTATTAGCCCGTAAGCGAACTAATACTAGGATTCTTATATACGCCTCCTCTCTAGGCTAATATCCTTAGTAGCCTAAATCGCCTAGTAAATATATCGCTTTTACGAGGCTAAGTTAGTACTATAATATTACTCTTATATTCGTAGGCGTACCGCCTACGGTATAACTAAGTAGTACCTAAGGTTAGGCTTTCGGGCTATCCCGCTAGCCTTAACTAATGCCGAGCCGCTAAGTCTTTATAGGGAGGCGCTCGGGCTACCTACGCGACTTTACTCGCTCTATAAATGCGATACGCGTAGTCTATTCGCCTACTTTAACTCTATTCTTACCTTAACTCTTCTCTTTTTACTTAAGCGTATACGGGGCGCGTATAGTAATTGTTTTAGTTACGACGCGCAGCTTATTTATTTTAACTAAGTAGTTACTAGGTTAGCTAGTACTCCCGCCCTTTATCCGTAGGCGGTATTTTTAAACTTTAAAACATCCTTCTACCTTTAAAAATTCTTTCTTCGCGCGTAATAACTTCCTTTACTACTACCTTCGTACCGTAGCTACTCCTTTTAGCTTACTATACTTCTTCGTTTATCTTTATAACCTTACTAATCCTCTATTATAGTCGACCCGCATTATAGTAGGTGCCTATTAGATTAGCTATCGCCTAGGTAGCCGGTCTAGCTACTAGGAGATCCGTAAGTTAGCTAAGATGCTCTTAGAAGATAATAATTATTAGTAGAGACTAAAAGACTTATATACTACCGCCGTAGTTATTACGATCGCCTATAAGCGTTATATAAAGTCGCTCGCGACGGGCGCCCTCTATTAGCGGGCGACCTATAAAGCGTGCGATAAATATAGAAACCTTTATAAAGGCGCTTACGAGGTAGTAAGTTATCTACCGACCGCCTTCGGTACGTATACTAATAACGTAATAGCTAGGGCCGGAATAGTAAGGCCGTATTAACCGCGTTAGATAATTATATAAAGAATTCCGTAGTATTCTAGTCGACCTCTTAGAGATAGTAGAAGACGAACGCGAGCTACGTAAGCTAGTACGCTCTTCTAGTAATACTACGCGCGCTACGCGTACTCTATATCTAGCTACCCGAACTCTTAATCGCTCGCTTAAAGCCGAGGAGGTCGAACTCGCGCGACGTAGCCTAAAATAGGGCGTCCCGACGTCGGCTCCTCGCTCGGTATAAGATTTTTAAGCCCTCGCTCTCGACTAGTAGTTACGAGACGTAGGTAATTATCTATCCTAACGTACTTCCTCTCGCCTAGGAGGTTCGCTTACTATAAGTACTACCTTCTCTCCGCCGTCTATCTACGTACTAACCTAAATAGTATCCTTCCGAATACGTAGTACGAGATAATAGTCGCCTCGACTATACTATTATTAATAAAGCGAATAACTAGCTACCTACTATACCGTCTAAGCGTCGACCTCGCTCTAATTAGGGTACTCCTTTACCCTTATTTACGTTAAACGCTACCTTAGCCTTATAGGCGGGGCACCGTCGGGCTCGCGTAGAAGCCTTTTCTAACGATAATAAGTATCTAAATTTAGCCTACCGTAGCTACTACCTATCCGTTCGCGGCCCTCGCTTAATCCTACGCCGCTCTAGCTCGGGATCTAGGTCCGGCTCTAGTAATTCTATCCGCTAGCGGGACGCTCTTAGTAGTAAGCTAACTATTTAATCGGGCCGAGAGAGTAACGTTCCTCGTCGTAACCTTACGTAGGACTTTTAACGCGTACGAGACACCTTCGGCGTAGGTATAAGCTCCGACGGCGACTAATATTCTAGCGAAGAGCTTTCTTTAGGCGAGATCGACGGTAGTAACGCTCTACTAGATATGTTTACCGATAACTTCCGCCGCCGCTAAGAGGAGCGTACCCGCTCTACCGTCGCGCCCTCTACGCGCCTTACTTAGACTATTAGTCCTCTCTCCGTTACTAAGCGCGCCCGGTTATTCGACTAAGGCGGTCTTAAAGCTATTCGTCGCGAGTAGTAACGCCGCGAGTAAGCTAATAACTTATCTAAGTAGAAAGCCGCTACTAAAGCGTAGCGTACTCGATTTACTATTAGTACTACTATCGCTTCTCCTACATGTAGCCGCTCTACTCTACGCCGTCGTCGTCGCATAGGCGCGACGCCTACTCTAGTATACTACGAAGGTAATAGCGAAGTATCGATAGACTTACCGGATCCCGTACTTATGTCTAGCGTATTACTTAATACCTCTCTATTACTACCTACGCGACATAGCCGCGACCCTCGTCCTATTAATAATACTCGCCGTCGCACCGCTAGCGGGGTCGAGGAGCTTAGCGACGACTTAGTTAAAATACATACTACGCGGTATTAGACTCCTCGCTGTCGCCGTCGTAGTAGCGATAGCGGCGTACGCGTTTAGCTTACGCTAGTATACGTTATCTTAGATAATAAGGAGGGTAGTATTACCCTTCCGACTATACTAGTACCGCCTACTACACCCGCTCTAGTAGCTACGCTATAGTAGCTAACTCCTACGCCTTCTACGGTTAGTAGCGCCTTAAAGGCTACTAGGGAGATACTAAGTTTTAGAGTTAGCGCTTATAACGCGTATCGCGCCTTTAAAGGCTAAGGGTTACTTTTTACCTACGTATTTACATCTTTTAGTAGACCCGCCGGGGGTCCGCCTACTATCTAGGTTTTTTAGAGTTTATGTATTTTTGTTTTTTAGTACTCTATAGTAATAGAAACGCGACTCTATACTTATTCTTTTCCTTTTATTTTCTTCTTATCTTTCCTCCGCCTACTATCCGCCTTCTCCTAGTCTTTAAGAAGCTTATCTATATTCTCGAAGTCCTCTTTACCTTCCTAGGTATTATATGTCTCGTTATAGCCCTTCTAGCGTAATCGATACTACGTCTATCCGTCTCGGCTTCTTTTATCGACGATCTTTTCTACTTCCTATACCTCGGTACTATCTAGAAGAATCTCGGGAGCCGCGATATTCGCTTACTCCTCGCCGGCTCTTCCGTAGTATAGATAAAGTAAGGATATATAGAAGATATTATAGATCTAGTAGGTTATTAGGAGGGTTAGGCGGTACGCCTACGTACCGATAGCTTTTTCTACCCTAAAAGGTCCTACGAATTATATACTAAGCTTATAGCTAGGCTAACGCAACTTTAGGTTCTTAGTACTTAGGAGTACGAGGTTACCCTTATTAAACGTTACTATAGTATACCGCTTATTATACGCCTTCTATTAATAGGCTTACGCTCGCTATAAGTACTTTATCGTAATCTTACGCGCATTCCTTAACTATTCGACTCTATCTATCGCTACTAGTACCTCCCTCTCTCGCTATACGTCCTCGTATAGTTCGGACTACCTCGGGTATTCTCTATAAATAAGGAAGAAAGGCGTTTCGCCTATACTAGAGTATTTAGAGTTATTATAGGTAAACTCTACGAAGGGTAGTTACCGTACCTACTCCGCCTACGCTTTACTAATAAAGGAACGTAGGTAACCTTCTAACGTCCTATTCTAGATTTCCGTTTAGCTATCGGTTTAAGGGTAGTACGCCGTCGATAGACGTCGTTTTATCTAGTACTAAAAATATAGCTTAGTCTAGAAACCCGATGTAAATAGCGAACCTCTATCGCTAACGATCCCTTTAGGCATCCTAAATCTCGATACGACCCTTTCGAAGAAGTATTCCGTAAAGTCTAGCGTCTTCTATATTTCTTATACTAGGATATATAGCGCTATCTTAGAGAACCTATTAACGATAACGAGGATGCTATTATAGACTACGCCCTTATGCTTTACCGGCGGTAGCTTAGTAATAAAGTCTAAGCTAATCTCCGACTAGATTTTAGAGGGGATCGGTAGACTCGTAAGCGTACCGTACGGTAGTTATCGACTCGATTTTATCTTTTAGTAAATAGGGTA
>LFZN01000121.1:0-159495 GCA_001578235.1 Pseudocercospora eumusae | reverse complement strand
AGACATATAGCTCTAGGCCGTAAGTATAAGGTAGGTAAGTATAACTAAGGTTATCGAAGGGGATAGGGTTTAATTATAAGCTCTAGAAGTCTACCTTCTCGGCGGTTATCTTTAGTCGCTTATAGCTTATCGGCGTAGACGGATTGCTACTAAATAGGAGTCGTCGCCGCTTCGTTAGTGTTAGTGTAGTAGGTAGTACTTTAGTAGGTTGCTATCGTAGTTCTTATAGCGGAGGTCTCCTTCTTAGTGTTAGTAATAGTCCCTCGATAACTATCCTCGCTACCGGCGGAGTGTCGATAGGTAACGACGAAAGGATATATTAGTCTCGTTATAGCTAGCCTCGCTTTAGAGGTAGAGGTATTATTAGACGAGTAAATGCTTTCGGCAGCTTACTAAGCACTCTCTCAGCATCGACTAGATTAACGCCTATGCCCTCGAAGGCCTTAATAATCGTCTTAGGGGTGAAGATAGTGTCGTGTAGGTCCGAGTAGATCTCTATAAAGTTAGTCTTCGTTACTATTACGAGTCCGTACTCGGCATAGCGCTACATTAGTATACTCGAGTAGGCTAACTTACACGGTCTAAACATACTATAATCTAGAGGTTAATAGTAAGCGGTCGAGTAGCTTAGTAGACATAGACACAGTATCCGATTAGCTAAGGCATACTATAGAAAAGCGAAGGACTTATAACTATCGTGACTATCTATAATTAGTAGCCGCTACTTACCTAGTTTACTCGGAGGGTAGCGTATATTAAAATGTTATATCTACTATACTACTACTTCGGTGTTAGACTAGCCGTTATTAGTAATAGTAAACCCTATACACATATACTAGAATTAGCGCTAGAATTGTCGTAACAAGGCCTTAGTAACCTACCTCGCTTTAAACACGAAGAATAGGGGTACATAGTAGCCGTCGGCTCGAATAGCCTTAATAGCCGTAATCTACTTACGACCGCTAGGTTATCGTATAAAGGTGCACTTAGCCTCTCGTGCGAGAATAATAACCTAGAAGTTACGCTCGTAATAGCTACTAAGGTATCCGGCTTCGTCGAAATTACTAATATCTTCCACGGCTATATCGTACTTAGTAATCGTGTCCTTTAGCTTCTTATAGTACTTAACTAGTACTTCCGGATTATTAGTAACACTTCGGCGGTAGTAGTCTATCGTAGTAGTCTACCTAAGGCGTAGATCTAGGTCTTTATCGATAAACCTAGTAGGCTAGTAGACGCCTATAGGAGGCGTTATAAGAGCGTTATAATCCGGATCTAGTACTAGTATCTATTCCGCCTATCTACGAATAGTCTTATACCTCGGTAGAAAGCCTATACTAATTATTCTTAATATTATCTCTTTTAATATAGCTCGTTACATGCTACTTAGTCGATTCTAGCCCTCTCTAAATTGTAATATGCTACCGTAGAAGCTACGGACTCGGTCGTTAAATGTTATGTACGGAATTTCGAAGTCCTCGTAGTAGGCGACTTTAGTGTTATATTTACTAGCGCGGAAGCGCTCGATAGCCCTTCGGAGCTTCGCATCTCGTTTAGATGTAGATAGAGCGTTCTAAGATGGGTATTTAGACTTTATAGTATCGTTATTATAGGCGTTATTATCGTGTAGAAGCAATCTAATAGTATACCTAGAATTTGCGATAGAGGAGGTGTTACTTGTTATAATTCGCGGGAGCTACCGCTTTGTAATTAATTCTAAACTAACTGTTAATCGATTAGTGCCTACTAGAAACGGCTAAAGGCGGTCTGTTCCCGCGCGCTAACGAAAGGGGTGGCATCACGAAAGCCTCCTTGCACACGTTACTAGCTCTTGCCTTTGCGAGGTTCGCCTACTCAGCACCAAATGATTTTACAGTAGCATGAGGATTCTTAGTTGACTTGCATTACAGCTCCACATGGGCCTGCCAATGTCGCACTAACGGCGCTGCAAAAGGTTGTTTCAGCAGCAAAGCGACTGAAGTGGCTTGCAATAAAAGCGGAGGAACTCTCACTCCAAATGGCGTAGGATCAAGTTTAGAGGTATAACACCTTTGCATACTATGTAAGAGCTTCACTTACGCGCAACAGTGCTCTAAAGTCGACCATCAAGTTTTCAACGCCGAATGTGTCTCACTTTCAGGAAACTATGATAAATGCGAAAGTCTTGAGTCGACTTGCGGCACGCACTAGCCTTTACCACATGCGGACGGATGTTGTATGCCATCAAGTTGCATCAACGAGGTCGGAATTGAAATTCAGCGAGCGGTGGTGGGTCACACAGGGAGCCCTTGCAAGTGCCAGCCCCTAGCGCGATCTGAGATGTGTCCGAAAAGCACTCCATCAACGAATGTACTGTAGAAAGGAAAGGCTATTTGCGTAAAGGCTTCAAAGGATCAAGACTCAAGAGACCACGGCCTCCGAAAGATGGGTCACGGCCCGAATACGGTAGCGACATGACTCCATTCCTCCATTCACCTTACATCTCTCCTGAGCTCGTGCATAAGTTTAGAAGCGAGTGTCAAGGATGTAAAGTGCATCAGCGTCGCACTGCTTCTATCTTCAGCGCCACCTCGCAGACTGTCGTATCGATACAGTGGAAGACCTCAGCCTCTTCCGGCATCAGGATCTTTCTGATACGCGCCGCAACAATCGATATTCTCCACCATGTGCGGTATAGATTGAATGCCCTCCTGGCATCGTAACCAGAATTTCTCGAGTAGGTTCACTTGTCTCAGATTTTCATACCTTCCTTCACTCGTCTGCGAAGCATTTAATCACTTCTCTTTTGCGGCAGTCCTTCGCGGGTCGACAATATGCCGTTGCACTACTATTCTTTCTTTAATTTGCTAGCTTTGGCGACTGCCTCGGTCATTCCAACTGAGACGTTACACGAGAATGGGGCCACGATAAGCAGAAGAGGCGCAGACCTCACATCGAGACAGGCAGACACCGTCTCGATAACATTCGATGAGCTGGTGACCACATTATGGGGCGAGTCTATCCTGCTTTGCGGTTCGATCGAAGCGCTGGGTAATTGGGATACAAGCAGCTGTCCGAGTCTCGATGCAAGCGGCTACACAAATGACAATCCGTTGTGGTCTACGACGTTGAACTTGAGAATTGGGACAGACTTTCAGTATAAGTATGTCAAGGTCGGCACAGATGGGACATTTACTTGGGAACAAGACCCAAATCACAGCTATACTGTGCCCAGCAGCGGCAGCAGAGTTAGCGCCACTTGGCAGCAAGCCTCGACGGCGACTACGACCACACAACCCGTACGCGCAGTAACCTCGACTGCAGCTCCGACACCAACCTGCACCAACGGACCGAACTCACGCGATTGCTGGAGCCAAGGCTTCTCAATCGAGACCGATTTCGATGATGATTGGCCCGTGACTGGCAACACAGTCTCCTACGAACTCACGATCAGGAATACCACAATCTCGCCAGATGGCTACGAGCGCCAAGGGTTCACGATCAACGGGCAGTATCCAGGTCCTACGATCTATGCCAACTGGGGTGACACCATTCAGGTGACTGTCAACAATGAGATGGAAAATAATGGAACAACAATTCACTGGCATGGCATGCGATTGTATCACAACAATGGACAAGACGGAGTTCCTGGCGTCACCGAGTGTCCAATCGCGCCAGGTTCAAGCAAGACCTATGATTTGACCGCCACACAGTACGGAACGAGCTGGTACCATTCACACTTTTCTGCGCAGTATGGTGATGGTGTTTGGGGACCAATTGTCGTTCATGGACCAGCGTCAGCAGACTATGACGAGGACCTCGGGCCACTTCCAATCACTGACTGGTACTATCCTGGCGTCTTTGTAGTCTCTGCCCGAGCTCAACATCAGAACGCTCTGGCACCTACCGCGGATAACGGCCTCATCAATGGGACAATGGTCTCGAACTCAGGCGGCTCGTATGCTCGCACAACACTCAAGGCTGGCAAGAAGCATCGAGTCCGCTTCATCAACACTGCAGTAGACAATCACTTCCAAGTCTCGCTCGACGACCACATCATGACGGTCATCTCCGCCGACTTCGTTCCCATCAAGCCCTACAACGCATCTTGGATCTTCATCGGCATCGGTGAACGCTACGACGTGATCATCACCGCCAACCAAGCCCCAGGAAGCTACTGGTTCCGCGCCGAAGTCCAAGACACCGCAGGCTGCGGCTCAAACTTCCAAAACGGAAACATCAAATCCATTTTCTCCTACCAAGGTTTCGAAGACGAAGAACCAACCACTTCCGCCACGTCCTACACCCAACGCTGCACCGACGAGACGACTCTCGTCCCGTACTGGAACTCCTACGTCCCATCAGGCGGCATCGTCCGCAGCAACGACTTCACTCACCTCGACACAGCAATCAACCAGTCCACAGCCGCCGACGGCTCTCTAACTCTCTACTGGCAAGTAAACGGCACCCCTCTCCGCGTAAACTGGTCCGAGCCCACCGTCGGCACAATCAGCAAAGACTCATCCCACGACTCCTGGTCTGAACGAGCAGGCGTCATCTCCCTCTCTTCCGAATCAAAGTGGACATACTGGGTCATAACCGAAGGCCTCGGATCACCTTTCACAGTAAACATCCCACATCCGATCCACCTCCATGGCCATGATTTTTATGTTTTGGGTTGGGGAACGACGGCTTGGACGGACGCTGATGCCGAGACTTTGAATTTCGAGAATCCGTCGCGAAGGGATGTGGCTATGTTGCCGACGAATGGGTGGTTGGCGTTGGCTTTCGAGACGAATAATCCTGGGGCCTGGTTGATGCATTGCCATATCGTGAGTTTCTCTAATACCCATCAAAGAGAAAGATATCTATTCGTGGAATGGGTCTTTGCTGACTTGACGTTTTGACACAGGCTTGGCACGCGGACGAAGGTTTTGCGGTGCAGTTTGTGGAATCGCAGAGTACCATGTTGGATGTTGATCCTTTGCCTTTGGATTATGATTCGCAGTGTGATGCTTGGAAAGAGTATTACCCGACTTCTGCGGCTTTCTTGCAGAGCGACTCGGGGATTTAGTGAAGGATGACTGGTGTCATCTATTAATGTTGAATGTACAGGACAAATGCCTGGAGCACCACTGTTGCTAGATCTCATTCTGCTGGTGAGACTTTTCCTTCAATGCCTGGAAGAAGTACTGTTTTAGCATGTGCGGTGTTGACTTTGGCCTCTAGTGGGAAATCCAGGAGACTGACGGTGAGACGTATGTGACTACCACCAAAGGGCGCAGCTTGCCTGGGGACGATCATCAACTCCTTGCTTGCCTTCAGAATCAGATGGGAACAAAGCTTCAGGGGGATAGCAATGCAGGGAAAGCTTGAACAAACATTGCTTCCATAGGCAATACTCGTCCTCCCCTAAGAATCTAAGATGCTCGGCCTCATTTCACTCAAAAGAGTGTGGTCGTGTCCAAGTTGATAATGCTCCTGCGTCCCACCGGGCTTCTTCTTCGTGACTCCTCTCTTGACGTTCTCAAAAGCCCAGTCTCTAGGATCACCCAAACTCCTACGTGCTTCCAACTCACGAATTCGGGAATCAGTGAGTCAAATAGTGCCGCTTGATTCATATCGAAAGATGCACCCCTTATGCCAATACCAGAGAAAGCTGTATTTCGAAGAAATCGAGCCCAGGAATACCTGTCCATGCTGATATTCGACTTCCGTCGTCTGCATAGACGCTTGGCAGCTAAAGGCAGGTTGAGGATGCGAAGGACCAAGTCCAACTTTTCCGTCTGCCATTAGAAGCATAGAAGCGACTCGTCATGTGAAATCCCGCATCGTTGAGTCTTGACGGAGTCTTGGTCGATATTAACAGCGTCTGAACTCTGAACTAGTTCCATCAGCTCCCCGGCTCTGGGAAACTTACTAGAATATCGACAGGGTGACGCGATAGGCTTCTCGAGATTCATCCACTGTCAGCGCATATGAGAGAGCAGTGGAGATACCCAGCGTAGTGTGCTACCCCCAACGTCCGAGCACTAGTCTCGACTGCAAATCACAAGAAGCCTCCAGCTCGGCCGTTGATCCTCTCTAACGAATGACTGAATGTCCACTTAGGTAAATGTATCCAGCTAAGCAGTAAAAGCCCCTTGTACTCCATCACGAAGCCAAAGAACTCGAGATCGAGATCCGACTATACTTGATGCACAGACAGACTATTCTAGTGCTTAGAGTAAGTAATCGGCCTATGCTTGCGAACCACAGTCGACCCCGTTCATTCACTTAATCTCATTTCATCGAGAAGACTCCAGTCAGAGCAATTGATACAATAAGCGTGCGTCGAAACTTCAAATGTCTTGCAGACCAAGCAACCTCGAAATTTCTACACGCTTTCTCTTGATATGCGAGTCGTATCTCGATTCTCGATTTTCCTGACAGCTAATCAGTTTTCTTTTTTTGTTGGGGAAGCAGTGCTCCAGTCGAATGCCCCTTGTGTATATCCTGAAGCTGGACCCAACCATTTTTGCAGCAGCTCCGTCTACCCAGCGCGTCCACGGCCATAAATCCCCAACAAAGCAATGCCTTTCGCTTTGTCGACTGAAGGACTAACAAGAAGTACCGCAACAAGATTGCGAGCCATGATGAATGAATTACTTTTCATAGCCGCTTCGCCTTCATGACTGCGGAGCTCTGAATGCTGGCAGCGTGGAGATGTTCGAGGTTCGGATTAGATACTGTAGAATAGAGTCGTGTTTTCGACAGCCTCAGAAGCTGCAAGAGGGTTAATCAGCTGAGATCGCATTCCACCCACCCATCCACCTCATAGCACGAAAACCGTATCCCTGGGCAAAGCCGTTCCCAGGATATGAGTGAGTAGAGAAGATGGCGACAAGGCCTACGTGTACACAACTGCATGCATGTCTTTGTATATTCATAATTCATAACCAGTCTTTCCCCCAAATCAATCCTCCTTATTACAAAATCTCCAATTTATAAGTAGCAATCTCAAAAGCCCTCAACTCAACCTCCACCCCTTCATAGCCAACCTTAGCCTCCTCAAGAACATCCTCAAGCACATTCACCTTCCAAGCCTTACCGACCTTGACACTTCCGAGACCGATGGTGCCGCGGCTAGTACCACCCAGACTGTCATAGACTCTCAAAACCACATGCCTACCTTCCTTGGGCGGCAGATCGCCATTCGAGACGTCCTCGTCATCTTCAGCTCGCTTGATCGTATCAACGACCAAGCTTGGAGAGGAGTCTGGGGTAAGCTTGAACGCACTCAGTAGGCCCTTCAGGCTGTTTGGGTCCCAGTGCCGGTGCACCTTGAGAGGATGATTGAACTCGAAACCTGCTCGGACTGTGCGCTCGTCAAGTGGACCCGCGTGAGGTAGAATGGCCCACTTAATGTGGTGACGACCCATGTCAGCGTGAGCATCTGGTGCTTTCGGTGCGCGGAGAAGTGAAAGGCGCATCAGACTGCCGGTTGTGGCGAAGCCATACTTGGAGTCATTGAGGATCGAGACACCGTAGCCGTGCTCGCTTAAATCGGCGAATTTGTGACAGCACACTTCGAATTTGGCCATGTCCCAACTGGTGTTGTAATGTGTTGGTCGCTTGACGAGACCAAACTGTGTCTCGTAGGTAGCTTCGTTGTTGCGGATGTTCGTAGGGAATTCGACCTTGAGGAACTTCATGGTCTCGTGCCATTCAACCTCCGCCTCGACTTCGACTTGGCTGGTCCGAGAATCGTTAGAGCTAGCGTGAAGGCTGATTGTAGTCTTGATCCAACTCTTCTCTGAGATCTGAGTTTGGGTCGTCACAGCCACAGCATGAGGAGAGTTTGTAGTGATCTCGGTCTTGCTTGATGCCTTAAGTTCCTTACGCGATTCAAGATGGAACACTTCGACATCCCAAGCTTGCCAGTAGAGCGGCTTGTCGTCAAATATAACGAGCTGGTTGGCGCTCTTGCCTTCGGGCACGACTTCTCGCTTGGCCACCTTGTCGTAGAGCGAGGTGATCACACCACCAGCGACCTTGACAGAAAGCTTGTAGTTCTCGAGCAGGAATGCGCCATCTTCAAGCTCCTTCACAGTTACCACATCGAGAGCTTGGTAAGGTGACCACACTCCAGCGGGCTGGCCAATGATCGGAATGCTTGTAACATGCTGCTGTCTCGCATTGTGCAGGCAGTAGAGAGACTCTCGCTTCCAGCCCAGAGTGTTGAGAGCAACCATCTGCGCACTGCTGTTGTCATTGAAGCCAAGGGCGTCCATCGCACATTCGAGAGCGATCTTACCGATCTTGAACACTTTGGCGTACTCCTTGTCGGAGTCATCGTAACACATCTCAATCGAAGAGCCGGGCAGACAATCATGGAATTGGCACAGGAGCACACTCTCCCAAATCTCGTCGATTTCGGCCTTTGGGTACTTGTAGTCCTTGTTGTGGAGCGTGGCTAGTGTCGCGAGATACTCGAGGTCGTGCAGCAGGATTTCTGACTTTCGGTTGTTCCTCTTGTTGTTCGCCTGTGTCGTGTATGTACCACGGTGCAATTCGAAATATAGCTCGCCATACCAGGTGGTGAACTCGGTCTTCTTCGTTGCAGCATTATGCTCCAGTCTGTCAAAAAAGTCCTCTACACTCCAGCCCATGTGCACTCGCGGAAGTGCGTTGCCGATCTTGTCGCTGATGCCACGGCACCGACGCAGTTTCTCAATGTGTTCCCGTGTTGGTCCACCGCCGCCATCACCCTTACCGAAGACCAGCAGCGAGGTCGGGTCTTGATCCATGCTCTTGTGTTGTGTCACAGACCTCTTGACATCGCCAAAGTGTGCCTCGGCAGTGTATGTCTCTGATGGCGCCATGTGGCAGATAACCTGGCTACCATCCAAGCTGACCCAGTTGAAGGTGGTGTGTGGGAAGTTGTTGATGTTGTTCCAGCTCAGCTTCTGGGTGAAGAAGCGATTCATGCCTGCTAAGCGGCATATTTGGGGGATCTGTGATGAGTAGCCGAATGTATCTGGCAGCCAGAAGGTCTTGCATCGCTGGCCAAATCGCGATTCAAAGAATCGTTGTCCGTACAAGAACTGTCGTACCAGCGACTCTCCAGAAGGTAAATTTGTGTCGTGCTCAACCCAGCTACCACCGATAGGCTGGAAGTTGCCCTTCTTGACGTGCGCCTTGACCCGGTCAAAAGCATATGGGTAGAGCTGCTCCAACCACTTGTACTGCTGAGCCTGTGATGCGCAAAAGCGGTGCTCAGCATATCTGTCCAGCAGATCGCACTGATTGCTCCAGCTTCTCGCCACCTTCCTCTTGGTCTCATCCCACGGCCACAGCCAGCACGTATCAATGTGACAGTGGCCAATACCGCTGACAAGCACCTCTCTCAGCGGATCATCTTTCGTCAAATCATAAACCTCCGGCCCATCTACCTTCTCACCAACATATTTCTTCGCGACCTTCCTACACTCCTTGATCGCCTCACGACTTCCATTCCCCTTGATGAAAATATCCATAATATCATTACAGATCTGCAACGCATAATGTTCCTCCCAACTATCCTCGGAAAACTCCCTTGCCGCATCCCCAATAATCCAAAAGTCATAATACAAAGCCCTCGCATCCTCATTCACAGCCACAAGATCCGCAGTCTTGAGCTGAAAATACCGATTCGGGTCAGGAGGCTGAATGCTGTCACCTCCCGGCGCATTGCCAAACATGCCATTACACGCAACCTCAATATAAATCGTCTCTTCTTTACCACTTCGGTACGCCTCAGGCACAATCCACTCGACCCTCTCCCCATTCCCAGTCAAACCCTGCAAAGGCTTCCCATCTTCCGTCCAAACCATACCCTCCGAGCTCGAATCCCAATGCAATTCCACAAGATTCTCATCCTCCCACTCACTCGGCACAGTAAACTGAACTCGAAACCAATGCGTGCTCCAGCTCGGACCAAAGAAAGCTCCTTTCTCAGTCTTCTTATATTCGTTCTTGCTATCCGTAGCTTCCTTGAACGTGGGACGTGTCAGGTCCGGAGCATCCCATACCGACAATTTCACATTCTCGCCGCCGGAGACTCTGCCATTGTAGAGCTTGCCGAGGAGTCCCTGTTCTCGGTATTGACCTCCATCGGTGAATTGGCGGAGACGAGAGGTGTAGATGTCGTGGATCAGTTTGCCTTTCGGCCGCTCCGCGAGTTGCGGGTATTTGGGCGTTGCGGAAGCCATGAGGTGGTGAGTCTCGCCGCCCATTCTTGATAGGAATTGTTATATCGAGATGTGCAATGGGAGAGTTGTTGATTTGGAGAGGTCAGGAGCTCTGGTCAGCTGCAGCTGTCGTGAAACGTGTTCCAGCTCTCGATCGTTCCTGCAGCCCTGGAAGCTCCGGGCAGGGATGTCCCAGCCTCGACGAAAGCTTGTCCAAGAATAGCACTCATACTGTCATACATGTACTGGTATAGTCGACTTCATCAAATTTTGCTTCGTGAGTTCTATATTGCTTGAGTCAAGCGGAGGAACTATGATGAGAAACAATCACAATGTACCAAGAAGATATTTCCATTTGAGTGTCCAAACCCTCTGCACTTTAAGCACCAATGACCTGACCATGAAACGCCATTATCACGACTACCACTTAGCACATGCACAGCAGGCCTCTTTCTAAAGATGTGTCGTGCATTGAACCATTCGCGCAGACGGAAAAGCCACAGCAACTCCTGGAATCAAGACAGACCGAGTGTCTTCCAGGTGGTGTATTGCTGTTTGACACAAGGGAGGCCGTCACCTGCGGTGTTGGTGAAGCTGTAGCAGGATGAGATGTCGTAGCTTGCACCGTTGTAGGTCGTTAATGAGACGGTGGTGTAGCTGTCGTCCTAAGCTTGCTTGTATATAGTACAGTACTGTTCATATGCCTGTCCGTTCTTACTGATCACATATGTGTTGGAGAATTTGCATGGCGAGCTCGTCTCGTCTCAAATGGCTATCCGTCGTCGGAGCTGAAATGGCACGACGGCCCAGGAAGCTGGGTCCATTGTAGGCTTCGCAGTAGTCGACTGTCTGGTTGACATGGCCGTTGGAGCCGGTAATCACCACATGACAGTCGTTACGATACTGGGCATCATTGACGGCATTTTACAGAGTGGTAGTCGGAGTCCGCTCCTCGTCATGATATCGCGCAGTACCGGCGTTGATTTCGGGTAGGGCAATAACGCTCTCATCTCATCTTCTTCTTCTTACCACTCTGCGATGGATCTCATCTTCGTTGCATCGCCAAGTGCGTGTAAGTTGACGATCTGAGTGTATGACGAAGGTGCAGGCTGACGATGAGAAAGCGATCGGGATGGAAATTAGAAATTATTAGATACGAATCGCTACGCGGTCGCAATGTCCGCGAGTGGTTCGTAGGTGCGCTGTTCCAAGTTTCAAGTGTTCGCAGTTGCTGCGCAGACGGAGCAAAAGACTTGGAAGATCCCTGACAATTGTTGGCACTCACGTTGTCCGATCGGTATGCTCCTCAGAAATTGAGCATCTGAGATGAATCATGCTGCCGTACTAATAATAAGATAACACATCTCTCTCTGCCTCTCCATCCTCGAACTTCAACCACCGACCAGCCGCCGCCTCGCCTCCTTCACTTTACCTGTCCATGCCACCGCCAGGCCGACCCATCGTCGCCAATCGACGGTGACGACGACCATGGATTTCGCCGCGACCGCTTCCTCACATGCATACCGCATGGCTTTGCAGTACATCAAGGCGTTGTTCCTGCAGGAGCAGTATCGAAAGTGCATCCAAGTCTGCCGCGATACGCTTAACATGACCGGCCGCGACAACCAGCTGCCTCTCCAACGGACATACATCAGCCTCTACCTCGCTCTCTCCTACGATGCCATCGCTCGGCTCATGCACCACAACTCGGTAGCAAAGCTTCCGGCTTTCGACTCGGCCGAACAGCACTTCTATGACGCTCTAGCCGGCCTCCCATCAACTGAACAGGCTCGAGAACTGTGCACGCGACTTGCTGGCGAGCGACGGGAGGACCCATTTCTCCGAGATGCACGAAAGCGCTACGGCATGCATTCGCAACTGCCAGAATCTCAGTCACACCATCGGACACCATCCAGAGTAAGCTCAATATGCTTCTCTTCTCCTCCGCAATTCGATGGTGAACGCATTCCTTGCTCTCCAGCCCAGACAGCATCAGAGCTTGATGATATCGAGAGCCATGCCAGCCTTGATCCAGCCACACCGAAGCCTCTGCCACGCGAGCAATCCCGAATGTCGCTCCTCGACTCTTCGCCGCTTGACCAGCGTGCTCCCGTGGCTTCTATGACGTCGCTCTCAGTGCAGCGCCAAAAGTCTGTCGCCGGTCTCATGCGCCCAATCAGACCGGGCTCACCTGCCAAAGCCTTTCACATCCCGCCAAAGCTTCCATACTCCGAGTCTGCCTCGCGCAGACGGTCGATGCTGCCGAGATTGTCCATTGCACAGCAGACCAGCTCAAGTCCAGCTTCATCATACCTGTCCTACGCTTCCATGCAGTCAGAAGACATTCGATCTCCTGTGTCGCCTGTATCACCGATCTCGCGGGCCGGCTCAGATAGTCACTCGGACGACACCCCGGTATCTCCAATCTCGCCTCAGACACCACATCCGCCAGCGCCACCACCAGTGTATCACGAGCCAGCATATAATGAGCCGATCTACTCAACCGCCGTGATTCAGGAGGAACCAGAGGAAGGCCTGGATGAGGCAGCACTGCTACGCTTCATAGATCATCTCAATGCCATGCGATGTCAGATTGAAGCGCACCTAACAATGCTCTACAACTCGAAGGATCAGCTCTATCAACTTCAAAAGGACAAGAAAGCTGCAGCCGAAGCTCGCATGGGTGCAGCAATGCCGGACAATGCTCGTGATAGTGGCAAGTACTTCTTCAGCAGTCCCGCACCTTCGAGGGACAGAAGCCCTGAAGCAAAACCAATCCCACAGTCGAGAAGCTACTGGTCTTTCGTACCAGGAGACGTCAAAGTGGATGAGAAGAAGAAGCGAGTCGAAGCCGGTCGCGGGCGGAAGTGGGCGAGAAAGCGCTTCGATCCCACACGCTACCAGGAACTGGCCGAGAAGGCATTGGCCGAATTGTAAAAGTATCGCGCAAACGCTACGGTAATGTGTAATGAGCGAGGAAGTATCAGGATTCACTGAAATTCACCCCAGAGATAGATACCCCAGGGCGTACGTACGTAGTATTTTGGCATAACGGAACGGAACAGCAGCAGCATCTTGTACATCGGTATGCAACACAGTCATAATGCCTTACTCACCTAGTCCCCAAGCATCATCAAGTCGCACTCACATTAGCCTCTTCATATTCCTTTTGATCCACTTCCTCATGCCAAGACGTTTCTACACAGCCCAAAATCAGCACCGAACGGAAACAGAACCTCTGCAAATCTCTGCAATACTCACTCCCCAAACTTATCGCCAAATGCCCCATCACAGTCGAACAACTCCCTCCATGCCAATGCATCTCGCCGCCAGGCACATGCACCACATCTCCCACTTCTAATCTCCTCGCCTTCTGCCCTTTCGAACAAATCAGTCCCGTGCCCATTGTCACGCTGAGAATTTGTCCGTGTTCGTGCGTGTGCCAGAAGGTTCGGGCTCCGGGGGTGAAGATGACGTTGTTGCCCACTTTGATGGTAAGTTTTTTTTTTGTTGGAAGATGTTGTGTTTTCTTTTTATGTACTTACTGCAGGAATTGTCTGAGGCGGTGAAGACGGGGTCCATGTGGACTGTTCCCGTAAAGGTTTCTGTGGGGGTTTTGGAGGGGGTGTTGGGTTTATGTGAGGATTTTGAGATGAGCATTTTTGATGGTGGTGGTGGAGAGGAGAGGGAAGATGGTGTGAGGACAGACAGCTCCCTCCACATGGGGTAGATATTTAGCCACCGATCTCGGGCAAGTCGCTTTGCCCGAGAACATCCAGATCCAATTGCATGTACATTGCGCCCTCGACCGGGTTCGGGTTCTCAGAGTCGTATGCTTGCACGGGCAGGAATCCGAGGAGTTTGTACAATTTCCTCGCGCTTGTCATGTTGGCTAACGTATCTAGCACCATATGTTGATAGCCCAGCCGGTTTGCCTCGTCAATCGCAGTCTCGGCCAAGGCCTTTCCAATACCCATTCCCCGGCCCTTGGGGTCGACGTAGAGACGCTTCATTTCGCAGAATTTTGTCCCGGCGGAAGGCAGTGGTCGGAGTCCAACGCAGCCTACGACTTGGTCTTCTGAATTATGCGCCAGGAAAAGAGCGCCTTCTGGGCCTGCGTATTGGCCGGGCATTTGCGCCATTTCGGAAGCGAAAAGGGTCAGATCTATGTCTAGGGATTCGGCGTAGGTCTTGAAGAGGGCCTTTGTGCTTTCTAGGTCATCTTTGCTCCGGACTGGTGCGATGAAGTAGGTTGCTTCTGTAACGGTTTTGGTGAATTCGATCGGTTCTCCCATCTTGGTCGCTGATCGATTGGTATTGTGCTTACAGATGAGGTATGAGAATGAGAATGAGAAGAAGAAAAAAATGTGTTGTTTACCTGGTATTCATTATCGCCCTGGTTACTGTTCTCCACTGACTAGCAGGGAGCGTGACTCAAAGATGGAGATGGCGATGGAATAGCATCTGTAGGACGTGCTTTGCATTCAACGGTGTCAGTGTTGCGAGACAGCATGTAAGCAGCGACATAGAGAGCTCGAAGTCTTGTAGGTAGACGTTCGAGTTGTCAAGAGGATAGATAGGAGACGTTCTTCGCGCAGATTCCGCAGAGAATGGTATTTCGAGGCCGCCTACCTTGATGGTTACCCTCTGGATGCCAAGCATACCACTACTAAAGCACGCGTCTGTGTTGCAGATAGATGTCGCTTCCAATGCCGACTTCATCATTATGATTGTTTGATTGTAATCAGCAGGCGATGCGCACTCAAAGCAATACCGGTAATTGAAAAACGATGCTGTGACACGACGACAGCCGCCCTCCCACAATCCGAGCCGAGTTTTCCACACACACACCACAACTACCATGCGGCCGCCAGCGATACAACAACATTTCGAACTGTCTCACACTAAAAATCGGCCATGTCGATGCAAGAGACGGAAAAAGGCTTGTCCGCTATTATACATATGAACGATTAGCATACGGACGCGAGGACGCCATTCGGGCGAATCCGTGCATCATGTGCCTGCATAACAAATAATTCCTGGTTGTCCCAGACTCCCAGCCTCCCAGGGCCTGATGTTTCTTTGACCGGCAATTTTGGATCTCATCGTACCCGAAGCCCTACATCGCGCTGACCTGGATCATTCGTCTAAATATGGAAACCTTACGAATCAGGGGCATCCAGAGTTCTGTTACACACTCCACGCCTTTGCACTTGACGAAGCCGGCCACTGAACCAATACGGGACGGTACCATACATGTAGCCACGAGGTTGCTGTAACTTGAATGGCCTCACAGCACTGACGAGACAGCGTAGCAGCAGCCAGACCATCACTGCGAGAGAGTGAGAGATCTCCTTGAAATGCGACCCCGCTCGCTCTCGACATGGCATCCTGTCACTCCTCCGCCCCTGACCCTGGTATGTTATCATTATTTCTGCACCCCTTGGTCAACATGAATTGTTGCAAGCTTCTTGCCTGCTTTCACGCTTCGGCACGTGTTTATCAGCATTCAATGCGAGATCCTCATCTTTTGCTCATCATGAACTTCACGCTCGGGCATCAAACTGAGCCGCCCCTTCATCATGCGACATACATTTATTTTATATGGCTTCCTGGCGTTAGTCGGAATTTGCAGCGCGTCCGCAGATCAGCAGCTCTTCGATAGAGTCATCTGTAGAGACGTCGCCATCATAGGAGGAGGCGCTTCCGGAACCTTTGCAGCCTTCCGACTCCGAGAAGACTTCAACAAGAGTGTCGTGGTCATCGAGCGCAGTGGGCGAATAGGTGGTCATGTTGCCACCTTTGATGACCACGCCACGAACGCATCAATTGACTACGGCGTACAAACATATATCAAATATGGGCCCGCCGAATCATTCTTTACGAGACTCGGATTGCAAATAGGCCCAGGCAGGTCAGATCCGGCCTCGCTTCACAGCTTCGTCAACTCAGCCAATGGAGAATTACTCAGCAAATATAAGGCACCTGAGTTTCCTGAGATACTTCCAGCGCTGAAGAGATATATGGAGCAAGTGAAGAAATACAATCAATATCTAACACCCGGCCTTTGGGACTTTCCTGCTCCCAACAACATCCCCAGCGACCTGCTGCTGCCCTTTGAGGACTTTGCAAAGAAGTACGACTTCGAAGTCGCGGTTCCCAATATTCAGGTTGTCGCAAATCCCGGAGTGGGTGGCTTTCAGGGCATTCTGGCTATTCATGTGCTGTAAGTAAAGCATCTCGAAGATGCGACGCTGTGCTCACCAACGCTTTCCAGGGCATTTGCATTCGGATACCCAGTCCTCGACGGCATACTCAACACTGGGTTCTTCAACGCCGTCAATGCATCTAATTCGGCACTTTATGAAAAAGCTTACAACTTGCTCAAGAAAGACATCCTTCTCAAGACTGCTGTACAGAGCGCAGAGCGATCATCGAATGGTATCAGATTGATCGTGAAAGCGGCAGACGGCAAGCAGACCGCGATCGACGCCAAACAATTACTCATCGCAATTCCGCCAAGCGAATCAAACTTGGGCGTTCTCAAACTTGACCAGAAGGAACAGGATGTCTTCTGTCAACTCACACCAACGTACTCGTTTGTCGGTATCGTGAGGACATCAGTTCTACCAAGGAACCACACAGTAAACTTCATCTCACAGGAAGCGGTTCCAGACCATTACCTGGACCTGTGGAAACAACCAGTCGCCTTGACTTTCAATCCGAAGGGAGCGCCGGAGGAACAACTGTGGCAGTTCTTGATTGCCTCGAACAAGACCATGAATTCAGATCAGGCCAAGGCGAAAGTGCTCGAAGGTCTGAAGCTGTTGGTATCGAGTCACACGTTCAAGAATGAGACTTATGCAGACGCGGACGTGGCGGCAGAGACCGAGATTCTGGCCTTTGCGGATCATAGCTCGGTCTTGCA
Organism: Pseudocercospora eumusae; assembly: GCA_001578235.1. Taxonomy (NCBI): domain Eukaryota; kingdom Fungi; phylum Ascomycota; class Dothideomycetes; order Mycosphaerellales; family Mycosphaerellaceae; genus Pseudocercospora; species Pseudocercospora eumusae. Next base: position 142,377 of record LFZN01000121.1, on the reverse strand, counting down.
CCGCGAATCCGCAGAGTCATACAAGAAGGGCTTCATTCAGGACTTTTACTCGTTACAAGGCCATCGATCTACTTGGTACACGGGATCGCTCTGGACGGAAGACTTTTCTAGTACAGTGTGGGCATTCACCGATACGGTGCTTGATAAGATGATCAAGGCAATGAAATAGAACCGTCATGTCGCCCCCACGAGAATTGTCTACTTATGTCACGTTGTATGTGCACTCTGAAAGTCCATGCCACCGCCGCCACCATCGACTGCTTCCTCCTCTTCGCATCGATCGCAGCAAGCATCTCGAAGAAGTCTTGCCTGAAACTCACAACGTTAGTGATGGCACCTCAAAAACTAGCAGATATACTCACGCATCATTCCCACGGAGTTCCATCAAGCGTAGTTAACTCGTTCAGATCCAAAGTCATCGACATCTCTATCCTCGCCTCCTAACGGCATAAGGATAAGGATGGCCTCATCCGGCACAGAAACATTCAAGAACCCACCCCTGCATAACATCAACAATTTACTCTCGTGATTTGACCATCCGGATCACTAGAACTATACACAGCAGCATTGAAGATTGCGATGCACGCAATAATGGCTCATTGTGAGTATAGCTGACGAACATGGCACGAGTTTCGCTAGCGTGCAGGTGGAATTGATTCTAATGTGGAACACATGCACTGCAATGTGTAATAGACTTTCCTTTCGGACCTGTTAGATTACTAAACGCTGTGTCAACGTTCGCCTGATCTGGTCACCGCCGAGGTTTGGCTTCTGCTCTATGAAAGCTCAGCTGCTCATATATCAATCTTGACTTGTTTACTGACAGCATTCTCAAGCAAATAGGCGACCCCGACCCACTTGATCATCAAGATGGACCTCTTCAACTCTACCAATTTCGACACTCACGTCAACGATCTCATTTCGGAATGGAAGATACCTGGTCTAGCAATTGCTGTTAGTGAAGGTGAAGACATGCAATCAAAAGGTTATGGACTCGCGACTCTCGATCCTCCAAAACCATGTACTGCCGACACTATCTTCGACCTGGCCTCCAGCTCCAAATCGCTCACAGCAGCATCGGTAGGACTTCTCGTCGCCGATGAAGAGAAGTATCCGAATGTGAGATGGACAGCCAAGATGCAAGATCTACTACCAGATGACTTTGTGATGTCTGAAGACAGCTATACAAAAGATATCACTGTCGAAGACACATTAGGTCATCGGACCGGGCTTCCACGACACGATCTGTCCTACTTTGGAGTTCGCTCGAACCATACCGACACTCCACAATCTGTGACTCGCAACCTGCGGAACCTGCAACTGAATGCTCCCATAAGGACGAAGTACCAGTACAACAACATCTTCTATACAGTCGCAACACATCTCGTAGAGACAATGACGGGTAGAACCTTTTCAGACTTTCTTCAAAGCAACTTCTTCCGCCCACTCGAAATGTCCGACACGCATCTGCAGCCTGATGCCGCGAAAGCAGCCGGTCTCGGCGATCGTCTTGCTACACCGTACTACTGGGTCGATGAGCACAAATCCTACAGAGCTGTCCCGTATCAGCAATGTCCAGAAGCACAAGGCGCAGGCTCCGTCATGACTAGTGTTAACGACTACATCAAGTGGGTGCGAGCACTAATGCACCAACATGAGCCAATTACCCAAGAAGTCTTTGAAGGCATGACCAAAATCCGCATCCCTATCGATCCGAATGTCGAGGACGAAGAGCGACTTCCTTTTACGTCGTTCGAAGGCTACGCTGCCGGACTGGGTGTCAAGTACTATCGAGGCGCGCAAATCCTTAGCCATGATGGCGTTGTTCCTGGTTTCGGGAGTACGCATTTGTTGATGCCAGGACAGGATTTTGCGCTTGTCGTCCTGGGTAATACCGGGGAAGCTGGACCGATCTGTGAAGTTGTTGCGATGGAACTCATCGATGCTGTGCTCAAGGTGCCACAGACGGAACGAGTGGACTGGTTTGCTAGAGCGAAGGCATTGAGGGAGAAATCTGAAAAGGAGGAGACGGCGAGGAAGCAGCTGATGTCTGATGTCCAAGAGCTAGAACCTTTGAAGATGCCACTTGAGACTTATGCTGGAGAGTACTGGAATGTCGGGTATCGGGGAGTTGAAGTGCAGATCAAAGACGGGAAGCTTTTCGTTGATGCGAGTGATCGGTCGATGGGATTCTATCTTAGTCTAGAGCATGTGAAAGGCCAGACGCTGTTTGAGGGTAAGATGGAGGATTACTTTGATGGCTCGGAAGGCGACATGGCCGCGGAGTTCAAGTTTGACAATGACAAAGTTGTGAAGCTGGGTCTAGATATGGAGAGTGATCTTGGGCACTATATCTGGTTCGACAGAGTTGAAGAGCCGAGGAAGAGCTTGCTTACCAGGTAGTCATTCGTTTGCTGTCTTCCAAGATCCGGTCCTAGGGAAGATCTGGAAAGAGCTTGTGAATGCACGCCAAAGAATACATTTACGAACGAGTGCGTGAATAGCAAACAAATGACCATACTTAGCTAAATCTGCCAACTCTAGCCCTCCTGTCCCTCTAGCGAAGAGGAAGCAAGCATCATGTCCAGCGAAAAGACTACAAAAGACAAGACTAAGCGCAACTCTAGTTCTAGCGACAAGACCAAGTCAAGCTCTGACAACGGACTCGAAGAAAACTGGCAAAACGTGGAATTGAACGAGCAGGTAAGAGTCAACAACCCGAACACCCTCGTATTAACACTTACCTACATACAACGCACAGGGAGACCCTGAGGCTGTTTCAGACGGTTCCCTCAGAGAGTCGCCGGAACTCATCACCGAGGAAGAAGCTACGGAGGAGTTCACAGAGATTGACCGCAAAGACATCCCGAGCGAGGAGAATTTGGAGGCGAATGGCAAGCCGTATGGTGGATTTGTGTCGACGTCGAAGCCCATGCGAAGAGGTGGTTTGAAGGGCGGCCAGAAATAAGGGACGAGGCTGAAGTTCGGCGGTGAAAGGCTGCCTGCAGTCATCAGGATGTATCCATCTCTACTCCCAGACTTGATGGAACAGTGCAGGGAATGCAGGCTTGGCGAAAGGAGTTGGGAATGTCTTGATCTGTGGACGAATGCTAGATCTTCGTGGCCGAGATGAGCGTTTCTGTGGCAGCGGCAGCGTGTGATGAGTGTGGTATGATACATATAGAAAGGAGGCGAGCAGCGGTGTCCTGGTAGAAGTATTTGGATGCGGCCTTGGCAGCGAGCAGGGTCGTCGTATGGTCATCAGAAATTGAAGGAGGCTGCCATCAATATTCATTCACCCTGCTAAGCGAGCGAGCACTTATAGATTTGGCTTCTGAGCCGCCAAAGTTAGTTCTAGATTAGACTTCATGATGTGCCGTGGCTAGTTAGTAGGCTGACGACGGCGCGCACACGCAATGATGTCGCAGACTCTTCAACATCTCCTTTGCCATTCGCGACACACCTCTTCCAGCTCATCACACACGACGCCACAGCCAGCACATCCTCACCGAGATAGAATACATGCAGCATGACGCCCGACACCACCACCACCACCAACATTCCATAGTCTGGTTTGGATATCCTACAGCTCGGCCGTGGCGGAAGCCGAAACATGCTGGATACGAGGTGGCTGTTCGTATTGCTGTGTAGTCTGTTTTACCTCTGTCCATTCCATACAGCAGCGCAGCAGCATCAGCCTAGACAAAATGGGACTGGATCTGGCAGCGCATATGCATCGGCGTGCAACGAAGCAAAACAGAGCTGGCTTGCGAAAGGCGGTATGACGTTCGCTTCGACTTCCGTGTACAACACCACGAGAACAGCAGTCTTTCCTAGTACCACGTATACGACCATCACATATCTCAGCGACAGTGGCACACCATATACGCTTTGCGATGGCTTCCCTCGGATCAATGGCAGCCGAACCATTGCCACGATCGAAATTCCACACACAGTCACCAATACATTTGCTGTGACGACTTCCATTTCTACCGCTGTTCCTCAGCCAAATTGCACGTTTGCACCGAGCGACTGCGCTTCTCTGCTCACTGCTTGGCGGGAAGCAACTGCAGCACGTGACAGCTATGCAGACGCGGGTCGACCTGCCACACCACCGCCATACGTCCCATCACCAATATGCGGCTCTGCAACTGCTCCGATTCCATCTTCGGCCCTGGCTGACCCTGTTTGTGCCATGAAGGAGGCTTCTGTCCAACTACTCTACTGGCCAGTGCAGACAGTGACGCCTTGCGATGCTTGTCATCGCAGTCTGAGTGACTGTCCGACGACCACTATAGGTCCTACCATAACTGGCACACCTAACACGGTCGTCTGGCGCAACCAAACATTGACAAGTCCCACGGCATATATTGCCTTTGAAGGGTCCTGGACATACACCCGTGGTGACATTACTCACACAAAGCCGCAGACTTTGGTCATTCCTCAGGATCCTGCTTCTGTGTCTACTTATTGTGGCCGACCAGGCGGAGGCTACAGCAAGCCAAAAAGTGTCAACTACAACAATTTCAACAGCCCGATCCCTGCGGACGTGTATCGGTGCCAACCAAGCTGCTTCGTCAACCCACTGCCATGGTCAACACAACCTGTCACATATACGCTTACTTATACCGATTACGGCACTACAACTCTGTTAACGGCGACACAAAGCTCATTGGTATCGCATGCTACAGAGAATCTGTGCTCCACAATCTGGAACGACTATGCACCGGTGCTCTCAATTCCCGAAGCTTTCAAAACAATCAATCCTGCTGGATTTGTTGATTCATTCGGCGTGCCCAGTCTTTGCAACTTCCGGTTCGATGAAGATGCTGTACTCTTCGACCCTCCCATCGCACTCACACAGGTTGACAGCGCTGCAAAGCCTACATTACCGAATGGCAACAGTGCTCAGCCGACTCCCACGCAGGCATATACCATGCCCAATGCTCCAACAGTGCCGACTGCGCCAACTCCCAACCAGCCGACGGTGCCCACACCAACAGCCGTCGCTCTGAGTCAAATCGCCCCTACGAGCAATCACCCTCCGCCATACAATCCCGATTCTGATATTGCGAGCCAGCTCCCGCCAAGCAAGACATCGCCAAGTGTGGCAGATATCATTGCTTCAGTCATGGGCATGACCCCGCCCGATAATGGAAGACCGGGCACTCCAGTGACGCTGGCATATGCCACTGATGGGTCCGCTATCGTCGTGAACGGGGCGACTGCGTCTCTGGGCAATGCAAACACCGATTCCGGTGGTTCTGTACGTGAAGGCACAATCTCCGTCGCTCGAAACACGTACTCTTGGTCTCAGCTCGGCTCTACAGTGCTCATCAATGGCCAATCACTCCCACCTGGCGCCAGAATCGCGATCAATGGGCAGACGATCAGCTTAGTAGGCGCGTCACAGGTGGTAGCAATTTCAGGAGATACAACATCGACCGTGAATCTACAAGCGACTGCCACAAGCGCTCTAAGCGAAGGTGCAGGCGGTGTGATTACCGGCGTGAGCAATACGCTAAGCTATACAACATCAGGAGGCACGTTGGTCATAGGTGGACATACTCTGACTCCCGGCGAGACGATCACACTTGGCGAAGGGTCTCCGAGAACAACTCAGCACACATCTTCAAAGACTGGACCAGCTGCTCATTCAACAGCAACTACGACATCTGGATCATCATCATCATCAAAAGTCTCGATTTTTTCTGCGAAATGGCATGGATTGCTGATAACGACTTCCTTGTTCGCTGCATTTTTTCTTGTAGGATAGATAGATCGATTTATGACTTGATGATTTGTAAAAATAATAATGTAATAAAATGCCGAACCGAGAAAAAAAATTCAAAATTTCTTGTAGGTCTGCTTTATTACTTGCTATACATTTCGAATTGCTTTTCGCCTTTCGCCCTACCGTCGTAGCTGGCAAGGCATCCTCATCGCGTGGAGCTGGAGTAATCGCCGTAACTAATGCCGTTCTCGAGACGAACTTGAACATTCGATTTCTTCGATCGACCCTCCCCATGCCGGCTGTCCCATTTCCCGATATTTATGTTGTTGCGGTCTGCGAGCTCTTCGATCATCGACTTTAGGTCGTAGGGGAAAGATCACATCAGTCCCGGGAGGCGTTTCAATCTATGTATGTATCTTGTTGTGTTTCTTGAATTCTGTTAAATGCCACCGCCATCTTCCTTCCCATCACCGTCGTCCTTGAGTGAAGCGTTCAGAGGTAGTGAGATTCAAGAGCATCGTCGGACGATATTTATTAATTACTACGGAGGCCCGATAAGTCTTTTTGTTCCATGTTTCTACTTATCCAATCAAAGTCCCCGACGGAGGTCTAATTTATCGTTTCATTTCTGGCTGGCAAGGGAAAAGCGTCAAGGACACACAGATCCCGAAGAGAAGCCGGCCATCGAGCTCTAGTCTAGCTGTCTATCAATTTCTAAGCAATACTAATAAGTGAATGAGGGTATCGCACTTCGTCGCTAGAACTATCGCTCGTACCTCGCTGCTCCGAGTACTTACTTCGCTCGCAAGCTCGCCTCGCTTTTCTAAAGCCAAGTCAAATTCCTACTGTGAGGGCTAGTTCTAATCAAAGCCTAGGGCTCGGGCGGGAAGCGATGTGGCATTGACTGCTTAAAGCATGGTCGTCCAGGATGGCCAGAAAGCTAACAGATCTGACTATTCTGGTACCTGGTAGAAAAGGGAGAGGTAGGTACGGCATCTGAAGTTTCGAACGCATCGGAAGGCTACCAATTTCTCCCCATCTCTGGTCAGTAGGGGTTTGGGCCAATGAAAGTCTCGGCCTGACTGTTATAAGCGTAAAGAGAATTAGCCCTCCGATGCGTGAAGGTGCTGTAAGCCTGTAACAACAACGACTAGTTACCTGGTAGCAACCTGAGATGAGAGCGTACATATAACCTACATACAACTCGTATTGGAACCCCCATCGAAGCAGAAATCCTAACACTGGAAATAGCGAACTCACATCGCCAACCCAATCCACAGCAGCGGCACACGCAAATGCGCTTCTCAACCCTCGCTACCCTCTTCGCCTTCACGGCAGGAGCTCTCGCTCAACGAGGAGGCTGGGTATGATAAATAATGACAACATCCTCCAACCCGTATGTACTAACATATCGCCAGAACTGCGATGTCTCGTCAGGCTATTGTTATCAATCAGACAGCATTGGAAAATATCGATGCAACACGGTAAGTTAGTTTGTTAAGAAAACCTCTTCCTCATGATTTCTCGGCTTCGCTTACTTACAATACCTACACACGCAGAATCACCCTTGCAGACGCCAAGGCAATGGCTGTATCCCGATTTTAAACAAGAAGATTGGAATTTATGATTCTGCGAACTGCTCTTGAGACGCACACGGTGCTGGTATTATTGAAAACGACGACGTATGCATGCTACGTAAGGATAGGTTAGGAGGCAGTGATGACAGCTGTCCTTACATGTATGTATGAAATCCCATCTCAACATCAAGCTTGACAAAAAACCGAGACTACTTATTGAGAAGTCTGGATTTTTTTTTTTGGACGACGACCCCTCGATCGGCGGTATTGCTCAGCCGCTATATTTTTATCCATCGCTCTTATCATCGCTTCGGAATGGACGTCGGAAACATGATCAGCTGCGCTCGACATCTGGCCAGCGTCCGTCCATTGCACTGTCTTGGTCCTGAAAGGCAGCGAACCAGCCTAGCAGAAAAGCTGCCACGATGAGGTTGGCAATATGAAAGCCAGCCGTATTCGATGCATGCTTGGTCTTGGGTCTTGAAAACGGAGAACTTCGTATCTGGGTAAGTGATGCTATTCCCTTGGCTTTCACGCTCATAACTCATCGAGAATCTCTCTTTCGACGTCTGGCCTCAGCATACTAGGCTAGCCTTTGCGAGGACTCTCTAGTCCTGCAGAGATAGCAAGGACCAGATTGTACCCGCGATACGATATGGCCTCGCTGTCGTCACAATTGGGTGTCTGGATGTGGACAGCACTCTCCGTACAATGGATAATAAAGAGCCCAGCCTCGCGTTATTTGAGACTATGTATGGAAGATCGACGTGTGCTTCGGGTTGCAATACAGGTGCAACTTAGGGCTGTGAGGAAGAAGTATTCCTCTTCTTGAGTCTCGCTTCAATTGCCTCATCACATCAGCTTATGGACCGCAAAGACAGATCTGGCTTGTATTGTATCGAGGCACTCCGATGCCCTAAAAACAGTAAACATCATCTTAGATATCTTATCAAACCAAGCCAACGCACATAGCAGCCTCTGCTATTCTTGTTCTCCAGCCCTACAGGTCTTTCGGAGTTCAATTCCAAGGATTGTGCAGTGTGGCACGCAATCGTTATCTTATCGTGGGAAAAACAAATCTCAATGGCGGTCGCTCGATAGTCTCGCACGAGAAATCCGAAGCGCCGGAGCTTGTGATGTGCTTTCTATATGAATTCTTTCTTCTTGAAGCAGCGCATTGGCCCAGGCTGACATCCCAGTTCATATGTAGAACTACAGCGTGGTCCGAAAGATCCAAACAAGCGCACGGGTTTCCAGGCGCTCGGGATTGAGGAGTGTTCAAAAATCTCATCGATTGGGAACCCCCTGGAGCGCGGTGCTCATACCATTGGTTTGAAAATAGGTCGTGTACAGTACAAGATACATAATGCTTAGAAGACACTTGTCCTCTGCTGTTGATGCTTCGGGCAAGCTCATCCGAGGGGTACATGTAGACCCCGTCTGCTCGCGGTGCGCAGATAGAAACCTGTGCGACATGAGACGAAGGCAGAGGAGAGGGTACGAGAAAATTCTCAGAGATTGTAGTAAAAATGCTCGGAGATTGTAGAGGAATGAGTCTACTACACACTTATCATCAGCGATATAAACCCACAACTAAATGCCTCATATACCAAAAAGTTTCACCCCTCTTATAACATCTCGTCTTTCCATATTGTTTCACGAGACCGCAGAATCAAGGACCAGCTGATTTCCTCGGTTCTCACATACACCTTGCTCTTGCTCTTGCGCTTGCTCCTGCTCCTCGTAATCATACTCATAATCCTCCTCTTCAGCATCGTCGTCGTACCATTCCCCGTTGACGTCGATCTCCGTCCAGATATTGAGCCCGATTTTGACGCCGTCGTGCGCAGGCAGGCCCGCATGCATAACGTCGGGTCTTGGGATACCCCAGGGATCCAAGTTTCTCCAGAACAATGCGGCGCCTGGCTTGTTGAGACTGGTGAAGTTCTCTGCAGTGCAGTTGATTCTGGTGCACCACCTGGTGTCCAACGACTCAGCATCGATCTGAATTTGGAGGAATTCAGTGCCGCAGTTTGTACAGTTAGCCTCGAGGATCGCGAAGAAAGTGGAAAAGCGGTTGCGTCCGCTCTCGTTTGGTTGCGGAAACCAGTCGTAGTGACCTTTGTATTCTTGGCCAGGCTGGTAGGCTGTGACTTGCATGTCCATCTGGTCTGTGTCTATGTATCCTTGGAATTCCGAGGCTCGTAGTAAGACGTGCTTTACGACTGGGTTGTTGTTTGGAAGGAATGCTGTGGAGCTCGTCCGATTCGGCGAATCGACTCTGGTGCCATTTCTCAGCCTGACTTGGGATTTTTCTAGAAGGGGACCTCTGAGCTAGATGTCAGCCATGTATGCTAGCTGACCTTTTAGACCAGACATACGCAAGCTTGAGCAGGTACTGACGTTCTTCGTATGAAATGAAGTCTTCAAGGTGCGCTATGAGTGGATCATACGACATGAACCGCGATTTTGGCATGAATGTCTCCAGCTTAGGCACTTTTAGTTCTCCATCTGATGAATTCCCAAAAGGTGTGCGGTCGACCAGTGTGAGATCGATCAGGCGCTGTATATGATCAAGTGGATGGTACAATGGCACGAGCATGGCGAGAATCGCTGCAGATAGCGCGAGCTGAAGGTACATGTACTTGTCCATTGTGAATGGCCAGCGCCTCTGCTTCTTCGTCTGATGTGGTGGTGGAGATGATGTCGGCTTTTCCGTGGCGAACAGGAGGTGCAACTGTAACCCTGAGTGGATTAGTCTGCACTTCAGAGGGTACTTGCTTCGGACTTAATCCCGCCGGGCACCCTGAGTTGGTGTAGGGATTGAACTCGTTCCTGACTAGGCCCAAGGTCGCACGATCGATGGTAGACGCACTCCAATTCGTGGTCTCTGTGGAAGAGGAGGCCGCGTAGCTGAAGCATACAGGTCAATCCTTTGAACAGATTGCTTTTGCTGAAACTAACGCGTTGTACTGAATGCACCGTCGGATCTACTACGAGGAATGGTTAGCGATAGGTTGTTGGTGTCAACTGTCAAGTTGGCCGCTCGTGACGTACACGGACAGCGGCAATGGGGTGGCCCGCTCGGATGGAGAAAATGGACGTTGGTACCGGCAGACGAATCGTCATACAGAATAATGGGATACTTATTCATACATGTCCTCCTATAATTTCCTCTCGCCAGTGATAGCCCTACTGGCTTCAACTGTGGGGGATACCGCAGCATTCGTCGCCACGCGTTATTCGTAGAATCAGGCATGGATGCAGTGCAATGTATATGTTTCAGACTTTTTCGCCCGGGTAAACGCCTGGTAGCTACGAGGATACGGGATCCGATGTGCGCGGGTTGGTAGGGTTTGTGGTAAGATAAAGAGCCCTGGAGATGTGGCAACTATAGGCAGTAGGCACAACCCTGAACGAGGAAGCGGTTTGATTCGTTGTGCTTGGTAAGGTTGTGTGGCCCTTCACACTCATTCTATGGTGATATTGCTGCGAATCTGCGATCGCGTAAAAGGTTCATCATCAAAGAAGGTTTATTGGAAAAGAGCCAGCTTATATAAAGACCAAGTAGTCGCCGCCAGGATCATCCTGGAGCGCACATGGGTCTTGGCTGTTCTTATCGCGGGAACAAGCCTAAGGCATAACTTTCCGTTGCTTGCCAAGCCAAGGTCGAACAGCGGCTTGAGTGGGCGATGACTACAATATGTAGTATAGGTCGGCCTCGATACGCCGACTGCCCGTGATACTGGACATATCACAGTAATGTACCAAAGAGGCCCAACATTGACGATTCCCGAGATGTATCAGGCTTCGCAATATTCGATGGGCTACGCGTCGCACGACTCCTGATTCGTAGGCGCGGAGCATACGTGAAAGGACGAGCTGGGCGGGATCGAAGAATGGTGAGCATCAGATCACGCCGATGAGTTGACTTTGATACGCTTCGATGACTTCTCGACACTTCATCAGCACTCCAGCAGCCAAAGTTCGGACTCTCGTCTCTTCCGTGCTCCCCTCAACGACTAATTGTCCGCCTCCAGTGCGCTCGAACACGAGTTCGACCCACTGCTGTGTCTCCATAAGCTGCTTCGGGTTCTCGGAAGCCAGCCGCTGGAAGCCGCCATGCTCGGCGTTGATCTCAAGAAGTGTGAGCAGCGCGAACAGCACTGCCTCCAGTATGCTTATGTCGGAAGCCGCCTGTACTCTGAGCGCAAGCAAAAGCTCCCAAAATGCTGTAGTGACTTCAGGAAGTTGTAAAGTAGTAGGACCTGAAGCATGAAGGAGCAGAGCTAGAGTTTTGAGGAAGGTCACCTGCACGAAAGGCGTCGATGCGAATACTGAGCCTTGACCATAAGCTGCAAGTTCTTGTTGGTACCGGCCGACCAGCGGATACAAGAATGCTGTCGCGAAGACCTTTGCTAGCTGATTCGGGGTAGGCTTCCGCTTCGTTCGATTGTCGGACGTCAGGCGCGAGGAGAAAGTTCTTACTTTGACGGCGTTGAGATCGGAAGTGGCTTTATCGACCGCGCTTAGAGCGAGTGGCTTGATGAGCTGATGCTCGACTGAACTGCTCGCTGCTTCCAGACGCTTGACTGGAGGGGACTGGGGATCATATATTGCTTGCAGTCTTCCGGTCAGCCTTTTGCTCGGGAAGGAGTCACTCGCCGGCAGTGCTGGATTGAGCTCAACATCCTGATCTCTCAGGCCAGCAACTTCCCGACCAGCTAAACCAAGCGCAGAGAGCATAATGCATCGCTGTGATACGCTGTAGTCACCTGCGAATACTTGACGGCTAAGCCAAGGAGCCATCTTCGGTATGTCACTCAGGAGTATAGCAATCAGAGCTTGTAGTCTGCGCTCGTCGAAGTCATCGATGTCGAAAGGGTCTTGTAGATCGCAGAACATCAAGGCTAGCTCTTCTGCATGATCGCGCACCTCACCTCCAAAAGTGAGTTTGCGTCGTATGAGACCAGCTGCGTGCTTGATGCCCATCTCGAATTTGTCAGGCTTCTCCGTGTCACGCAACATGCGCATCAGATCGCGGATGTAAACTGGTGGCCGAGGCTTGTCGCGATTGACTAGCGTGGCATCTTCGTCGCTGTCTTCTGGGTCGTCATCCGGTTTGGCGTATGGCTTCAGGTCATCGTCATCGTCTTCGCTGTCATCGCCAAGCTCCGTCACTCTCTCCCCGACCACTTCCGTCTGCGCTGGCGGACGAACCGGTCCGAAGGTTTGTTTTCCGTTGATGATGGGCAGTCGCTCTGAGGGAATGTGCCTTTTCTTGAGCTTTGGCTTGGTCACGACATTCTCCGTTTCTGCAAATTGCTTAAAGTCGGCCAAAGAGCCCACCGGAGGCTCCAGATCCACGAGTCCAAGATACCACCTTGCTTCCTCGGTCTGCATGTCTTCCGTACCAAAGTCCATCTTTGCGCCTTCCTTGTCAACCAGACTAGAAATAGCTGTGCCCACGATCATCCCAAGCCAACGTGCTCGTGAGTTGCTGCTGTGAAGTCGATCACTTACGCCTTGCATGTGTCCAGATGATCTGGCTGTCATCAGGACTGCTATGGGTGTACGGCGATGCAAAGCCCCTGCCACCAAAAGCAATGTCTGGGCGAGACCTTCCTGCTGAATAATCGGGGCATGGTTGATGAAGAGGTGGTTGCCGAATGAAGTCAAGAGTGTCTCGAAAAGGGATTCTAGGTCGTCAGAGGCTGTCTTGGCAATCGCTGCAATGCATGCCACCCGAATGGAAATGGAAAGCGTGCTATTCAGCGCAGGATCGCAAAGATAAGAGATGAAAGCTTGCTTCGCAGGCTCACTTGTGTCGATGAGCCAGCTCGTCAAGCCAGAAAAGGCACGCACATTCTTGGACCCAAATTCTGTCGCCTCATCCCCACTGTTTGATATTGCAGACAGGTGTTGCAGTACAGCTTCTACAAGCTGACGTGACGAGTGTGTCGGCAGTCGAGCTAGCATAGATGAGAAGTTCTTGTTCTGGGCGCCGGCCATCAGAGCTTTCACAATAGACTGATTGTAGCCGAGACTGAAGCTCTTTGACAGAAGTGTTGCGGCGGGCACGCTCGAATCTGGTGCATCCAGCAGATTGACAATAGCAGTACCAAGCCACGCGGCATACTCGGAACCTTTGCTGAGCCAGGGGATGCGGAATGTTTGATCGTGTTGCTGAAGTACATCTTCCGCTCGTGCGATGGTGGCAATCACCTTGCCCGAGCCGAGCAAATGGACGAGTTCCTTCCACGCAAGCTGTCTTTTCACATTATCCTCGACGGCCTCTTTCAAGTTTGACCAGATCTTATGCAGAGGCAGCTTCTCAGGAAGCACCAATCTCGCGGTTTGTAGAAGTGTTTGGAGTTCATGTGGGTTTGCCGCGGCCTGCTTGGGTGATGCAAGGCCGTCGGATAGCAATCTCGTCCTGGCAAGCAGCACACTGATGCCAGCGACATTTTGAAGACAATCAGCCAAACTCCTTTGAGAGGCTGCTTCCACGGCATCGAAGCACGTCGGGATCACGCTGGTGACGAGGGCGTTGATGATTTGGGCCTGCCGCGGGCCAGGAGCAGAGAGGTTGAAGTCGTTTGGTTTAGCATGATTGCTGAGTGTCTTCGCAATATCGGCTACAGTGGGTAGGTCAGGCTGAGCTCGCAGCACCTGTATTATCTCTTCTGGGCTGTTGCAGCCTTGTTTGTGTGCCTTGCTCGCGGCGACGGCGACGGCGACGGCGACGTGGGTCGATTCGGTGCGGCCTTCTCCTCGGCGATGGCCTTCGACGGTTGATACAGACCTCACTGCGGTAAGAAGATCAGTCATGTCTTTTGCACGCATGCTATTATCACATGTGAGCGTGGCATTTTCGTGGGATCCTTATCGATAAGAGGTGTCTGGTAGAAGCATTCAACCACAGCTATCACTGCGCACTCCTCCCCACCACACCTCCACCTCCGAGCGCCCAGCAAAGTCGTTCCTCTCCGCTCCGCCCTCATCGCCCATATGGCGGCGACGATGCAGGCCGAGGTAGTCGCGCCCGTCACGAACGGCACATCCACGTACACTTCACGCGCTCGATATGCGTGGATGGACAAGATTCTCAGTCGGCCAAGCCCAAACACCGATCCCGAGTGGGAAGCAGGCCAGGCGGTCATTGATACACTCGAACAATGGCGTATTCTGGTCATTGGCGCTGGCGGATTGGGCTGCGAAATCCTGAAGAACCTGGCGCTGAGCGGATTCAAGAATATCGATGTGATAGACATGGATACCATCGACCTATCGAACCTCAATCGCCAGTTCCTTTTTCGTCACAGCGATGTGGGTAAGCCAAAGGCAACCGTCGCGGCCAACTTCGTGATGAAGCGTGTGCCAGGCTGCACCATCAATGCATATGTGGGCAAGATTCAAGACAAGGACGAAGACTACTACATGCAATTCAACAGCGTCATTTGCGGCCTGGACTCCATCGAGGCTCGACGCTGGATAAATGCAACACTGGTCGGCATGGTCGATATGGAGAACCCAGACTCTCTCAAGCCGCTGATTGATGGTGGCACTGAGGGCTTTAAGGGCCAGTCGCGTGTCATCTTTCCGACCATGACTTCGTGTATTGAGTGCCAACTGGACATGCACGCTCCACGAGCTGCTGTGCCACTGTGCACGCTGGCCACCATTCCTCGCCAGCCGCAGCACTGTATTGAGTGGGCACACATTATCAAGTGGGAAGAGGATCGGAAAGACATCACGTTGGATACCGATGATCCAGAGCATATTACTTGGCTTTACCAGACGGCATTGAAGCGAGCCCAGGAGTTTGGCATTCAGGGTGTCACGTACAGCATGACTCAGGGCGTTGTCAAGAACATCATTCCTGCCATCGCTTCCACTAATGCTATCATCGCAGCTTCGTGCTGTAATGAGGTGAGCTCACTCCTCTAGACCTCACTTTGCCAGTCGAGTGCTAACGATGGCCTAGGCCTTTAAAATTGCCACCAATTCCGCTGCTTTCCTGGCCAACCCAGCCGTCATTCCTCCAGGCGTCGACCCAGAGACTTACGACCCAGACGATGAGTTTGCGCCTGCTCCAAACAATTATATGCTGTACACCGGTGACAACAGCATCTACACTTACACATTCGGCCACAAGCAGAAGTCAGACTGCCCAGTCTGCGGCAACCTGCCCAAGGATCTCTCTCTTGGCAAAGATACAACGCTTGGCGATCTGGTCGACAGCTTAGCGGAGCGACCAGAGGCGCAGCTCAAGAAGCCAAACCTAAGGACGGGATCAAAGTCCCTCTACTACTCGTCACCGGACTCGTTGCGTGAGCAGACTGAACCAAACCTCAAGAAGAAGCTAAGCGAGCTCATCGAAGAGGGCGAGGAGGTGGCTGTCAGCGATCCTGCGCTGGCTGGCATCAATCTCCGGTATAGAGTGCGCTTCATGTAGAGACTTTCGCCGTGAGAATGATTCTTATTTTCCGCTCGGAAAGAGCTCGGATTCTGCTTGGTTGCATAGCGAAAGGCGCCCGGTGGCACGTGATACGCAGATGATGAGACATGTGACCATGAATGAGGTGGTTACTTGATCGCTATGGCCCTTATGCTCTCCCCCGGAAAGCCAAAAGATAGCCCAAGAAGTTTCATCAGTAGGGGAGAAATATCTGGATCTTTTCTCGACCAGCAAACATGGATTCCTCCCGCCTTCTTGATTCTCCTGTCACGACGCACGCCAATTGCATTACGCCAGTTTCAATATTCGGAATGAAGATCCTCATGACCGGCTTCACGCGAGGGCAAGCTCAGCGATACTTCCACAGACAATCTCAGCTCGAGGTAGTACCATCGCACTACTCTCTTGTCAATTGTCTCTTAGCCATGGGTCACGAAGTCGAACAGCGAGTGGTCGAACCCGGAGATGACCTCTCGATGTACGACGAAGCCATCATCTACCTCTCAAACCCGAATTCCATTTGCTCCGTCCATACCTATGGGGCACTGTACGCCATAAGTCAGCACCCGGACTGCATCTTCGCTGTGGATGATTGGCCTGTCAAGCAGACATTCCAAGGCCTCATCAAGGGCCGGCTCGACAAAGTCGTCTTTCATCACTTCTGGTTGAGGAACTGCCACAAATCTTTGGAGAAACTCCAGCCATACCAGGCATGCTTTGAGAAGGCCTTTGAAACATTAGCCGCCAAAAGGAATCGGCTTCTCATCTCAGCATTCTCGACTGACCACCTCAATCCCCACAACAAGTCAGATCACGGAATCCACATCATCACCGACAAAATCTCCTACCCACGCGACCGCGTCTTTACATTCAACCCAAACCCCTACCACCGCAATCGAACCTGGGAAAATCCTCACCACTCCGGCCCAGAAGATCCCACATACCTCCCTCCACCCACACCACCACACCCAATCCTGCCCCGCCCCCAAAAATCCCACAACTTCAACTTCGCCTCCCTAGCCCCACAACACACCCAAAAATTCCTCAAATCTCAACACCTCACCGGAAACCCCAACAAAGACCCCCCGACCTCCCTCGCCATCTCAACCTGGCCCGTCCACCTCTACGGCAAAAGACCCTCTCCCAAACGACCCTCCTCATCCGGCCGTCTCAAAGAATCCGAAATGATCCGCACCATCACGCGCGATTGGGGCTGTTTGATGCCCGGCTACGAACACGCGGGTTCTGGATGGTGGAGAGCTCGACCATTGCAATGCGCTGATGCGGGCAGTATTCTGATTGGCGAGGAGAAGGAACTCAGAGTGCTGTATGGGGAAGGTTATAAATTTTTTGGCTTGAAGGCGAGGGATTTGACGAGCATGATGGAGAGGGAATTGCAGGATGTGGCGG
Organism: Pseudocercospora eumusae; assembly: GCA_001578235.1. Taxonomy (NCBI): domain Eukaryota; kingdom Fungi; phylum Ascomycota; class Dothideomycetes; order Mycosphaerellales; family Mycosphaerellaceae; genus Pseudocercospora; species Pseudocercospora eumusae. The sequence continues at coordinate 125,195 of LFZN01000121.1, read as the reverse complement.
CGGAGCAGAGAGCTTGTTTGGATTTCTGTCATCCGATTGATAGGGAGGTGCAGAAGGGGGAGGTTGGGGCGTGTTTGGGGGCGGAGAGGTAGATAATAAGAAACGAGAACTATGTGTTCGATGAGTCGAAATGTGAGGGTTTTCTCCTTTTTTAACCATTCCGTAGGTCTTGAAAATGCGAGAAGGCGGAGTCAGGTCCGTAGAAGCTTGGCAACGCTCTTCACATCGACTCATCATAAATTTCTTCATGTGACTCAAAATGTCAACGCATATAACAAGACAAACATCCACCCACCGTCAACCAATCAGAGCCCGGATCGTATAATGGTTAGTACATAGGTCTCATAGCTTCGAGCGTATGACTTGAACATCAGTTCAGGCGATCCTATAATCTCAGTTCGATTCTGAGTCCAGGCATTTTCTTTTGCTGTTCGTACGCTGCTGATCTGCTCATACGCATGTGAAAGTGCGGCCCGACTTTTTTGCGCGTCCTCACTTGACGGAAATTTATCTTCATGAGGTCTTAATTCGACTAGCACTCCTCCCTCAGGACAGTCCTCAAGGCCACATCCCCCTCGGAATCCGATGCTCATGGAACTCATCCCGTCCGATAATCCTACTCAGCCCATCGTCAAAAGCCACACCAACCTCACTATGCTGCACCCTCCAAGGATCAACCACCCTCCCCTGATCCTCCAACCACTGATTCCTCGTTATAGCAATATTATAAGCAAAACTACTCTTCACAATCCCAGCAAACCGACTACACCTCAAAAGCACCTCATAATCAACAAGCGCCTGCTGATCCCAACTCATACTCTCCAACTTCGCCAGCTCATTCGCAGGCAACAAGTCCAGCTTCGACGTCACCGTAACCGGAGGTTTATGCATGGCAGCCTTCTGTCGAAATCGTTCCAGATCCGTCGAGTTTCCCGAAGCAACATACATAACGCCCAAGCCCGACCTCACCGCCTCTCGAATATACGCATCAGTCTGATTTTCAAACGTCATCGGCCCATCCACCCACCCAACAGCCTTCGCATCCGCCTCGGTCCTCAAATGCGCCCCAAAAAACGCATCCCTGGGAATCGCATCGCTCGGATCAATCTCAACCTCCACCGCATACCTCTCCCCCAACCTCTGCACAACAACAGCACTCAACCTCCTCATCTCCGCACGAATCCTCAAAACCCCTCCAAAATTCCTCCTCAACCCCCTCACCCCAATGCCCCCCCTCGTATCCACATCCCACAACGTCCTCTCAACATTCACAACCCTCACCCCTCCTTCCTCCCCCTCCCCTTCCTCTTTCCCAGCACTCTCAAGAAACTCCCTCAAACTCCCCACCAACCCCACCCGATCATTCCCCCCATCCACATCCGTCCTCCGACTCCTCGGCACCCACCTCCCCTCCACAACCCCCACCATCTCCATGTTCTCCTCTTCTTCAAACTTATAAACCTTAAACCCATCACCACACGTCTCCCCCAAAACCTTCAAAAACCACTCCTCATCGAAAACCTCCCCAAATTTCACTCTTTCATTGCCCCAAACATTCCCCAAGTTCCCTTTTTCCCGCCCCGCCATGCTGGGCAGCATGATGCCCGAGGCGCCGACTTCGAGGGCTTGGAAGAGAAAATCGAGGATGTTGCCTCGAAGGTTTCCGATGCCGCCGTTTGCCGTTTCGAGGTTGAGGATGAGATTTAGGTTGGTGGTGGTGGTGGTGTTGCAGAAGGTTGTGAGGGGGGAGGGGTTGAGGGGGTGGAGGAGGGGGGTGGAGAGCCAGGAGCGGATGAAGTCTGCTTGTTGGGAGGGGTGTTTCGTGGTCGAAGAGGGAGGGTTGTATGGGTGTCGGAGGCGGTATTGGTAGGAGGTGTAGTAGAGTGGTAGAAGGGTGAGGAGAATGATGGTTGCGGACATCAGAGGTGAAAGGGTTCTGAAGTGCATTTTCGCCGCGATGGGTCGAGCTGGCAGTTGATCCTAGCATCTCTATTATAGTTCGCGCCTTATTCTATGTATGACTGCAACGATCCAAGATATCGAATCGCCTCAACGCGTTCGAGAAAACTCCCTTGCTTGATGCTGTGGAAAAGGACATTCCCTCTCGGCCAACTCCTTGCATGACGCACATACAATCAATATCATCAATCATCATCTATTATCACCACTTCTCAATATCCTATACTCCGTCGATTTGGGGTACTCTCTGGACTGGGGCTCGGGACGTTGCTTCTGGGAAGCTCACTGCTGGTCTCAGCCACTGTAGCCGCCATGCTCGAACCGTCTTTGTCCAGGATTTGCTCTTGCCTGAGCTGCGCCATTCGGTCGTGTTTGGAGAACTTCTCCATATTCTCAGCCGTCAAAGCTGTTTTTGAAGCGGCTTGCGACGGGTACTGTTCGTCGCTGACCCCTTTACCGAGCTTCGACTTTGGATCATCGCCCGCCTCAATTAATTCGTGGTCTCGTAGAGCGATCGCCTGCTCTTCCGCGCGCTGTTGTCTTTCGGCCCGCTCAGCTTCGGTCTCTGCAGAGGTCCTGAAGGTTGATTCGTGCACAAACTCCAACCTATCTATTTCTGAAGCGAGATGCTCCTGCGGCGTATGCATAGAGTTATCACTTTGTGTGGTGAAGGAGGAGTGATTTCTCGGATTGCTCGGACGCTGAAATGCTCGGGGATTTCTTCGTAGCTCTGCGCGCTTTCTCTTGCCCTCGATAGCCCATTTGACAATCATTTTCTCCAGGTTTGGCTTCTTGACAGGTTTCGACAGGTAGTCGTCCATCCCGGCATTTTGACACTTTTCTCGATCGCCCTGGATGGCAGAAGCTGTCATGGCCACAATTGGTATGCTCTGCACTTCAGGATTGTTGACAAAAGGCTTGCCGTTTCGCACCGTGTACGTGGCCTTGTAGCCATCCATGACTGTAGATGTGGCTTGTCAGTATGACCTGTGGGGACAGGAGGGACAAATCATTACTTACTCGGCATCTGAACGTCCATAAGGATGATATCTGGTCGTGGCTGCTCTTCCGACGGCGCAGCTAGATAGTCTAGAGCTTCCTGGCCATTCCACACGGCACGGACTGGGAACCCGAGCTTCCGAATTGTCTTCAACGCAATCTGCTGATTGACCGCATTGTCCTCTACGACAAGAACGTTCGTCATCTTTCTCTCGTCTGCGCTGAGATCAAGCTCGGCCATTGCTCCATCGGGCCAAGAGTTTGTAGGTGTCAGCCCAGTCGAGGGATCTCTTCGATGGCGGACAGCCGGTGTCGTTGGAGTCGTAGGCTGACTGGCATTGTCCGAACCTGGCCGAGATACCGACAGCTCAGATTGAAGTCGATCAGGTATGTTCCCAAGGTCGACCAAAGCCGACTCGTTAGACTGGTATGGCGCTTTAAGGAAAGGTATCCAGAACGTAGCCTTGGTCCCAACCCCAAGCTTTGACTCCAAAGAGATGCCGCCGCGCATGAGCTCGACCAGATTCTTCGAAATGGTGAGACCAAGACCAGTCCCGCCAAAGCGTCGAGCCGTGGAGCTGTCCGCTTGCGAGAATGGCTTGAAAAGCTTCGTACGCACTTCCTCCTCAATCCCAATACCAGTGTCTTCGACTGTGAAATGAACCTCAACCATATCCTCAGTCTCTTTCTGCGCTTTGACTCGCATCGTAACGCTGCCTTCGCTTGTGAATTTGATGGAGTTGGTCAGAAGATTTGTCATTACCTGTCGTAGCCGACCGGGATCACCCAGGACCCGCCAATTCTTAAGTTGTTGAATATCGTCGATATATTTCAGTCCCTTTCGCTCGGCCGCAAAACTCAGCATCTTGTTGACATCTCGGATGACGACTGAAAGGTCGAATTGGACTTCTTCAATGTCGAGACGACCGCTCTCAACTTTGGAGAAATCGAGGATGTCGTTGATGACGGTCAGTAGACCATTGGCGCTTCGTTGTATGTTCTCGGCACACTCGCGTTGTTCTGGGGTCAGATCGCCAGGGCCATCGTCTAGCAAAAGCTCTGACATTCCGATGACACCAGCAATAGGCGTTCGAATCTCGTGAGACATGTTCGCCAAGAATTGACTCTTCATCTTGCTTGCTTCTTTGGCAGCAACAGATTGCGCCAGAAGTCGAGAATTTTCTCGATCACGAGCCGCAACCTCTTCCGCCGCCTTCTTGAGCTCCGTAATGTCCATGCTGACGCCGACAACGCCGTCGAGATACGAATTCCCTTCAATGCCACCCTTGCGCTCTTGGCGCCAAAGGGGATATAATCTGGTCCGATACCAGCGCCCGCTAGTCGTGATCTGGCTCTCAATCGTCTCATCAATCGTGCGACCGGCGAGGATGTCTCTAACAGGTCGAGCAAAGGTCTCAATTTCGCTCCCGCGGCCCTGCATCCTGAAGATCTCCCATATGCTCTTTCCGATATATTTGCCTTTGTCTCGGTGATATCCATTCTTATCACCCGGATCGCTATGCATCGCTCGTCCCTCGGATAACGTCAACCTACATTCTGTGTCGACTGCCCAGAGCGTGATGTTAGCATGCTCTATGACTCTCGCTAGTTGAGCTCTGGTCTGTTTCGCCTCCTCACGCGCCAGAATCTGATCATGAATATCGGTGCAAGTTCCGAACCACTTCAGGATTTTGCCATTCTCATCCTTCATCGGAGTTGCTCTTCCAAGCATCCATCGCCATTCTCCATTGGCACTCTTGGCTCTGTACTCGGTGAGGTACTCATCCCCGGTGGCCAAAGAGTGCTGCCAGATCGGGACAGCGACTTTCAGATCTTCAGCATCGAAAGCATTCATCCACCCTTCGCCCTCGCTCATCTCGACTGACATGCCGGTGTAGGAATACCAAGGGTCGTTGAAGTAATCGTGCGAGCCGTCTGGCGTAGTACGCCAAATCATGATGGGCACCATGTTACAGATGTTTTCGAATTGTCGCTCGTTCTGCTCTTGCTGTCTTGAGATGGTCTGCGCATATCCCGTGACGTCGTGGAAAAGCACTACACCTCCCAGAAAGTCTCCTTTGTCATCGATAAGAGGTTCACCCGAGACATCAAACAGCATGCGACTCCCGTCTTTCACACTATACATACCGATGCGCAGGTTTTCGAAGCGCTGCCGTTCTCGCATGAGCTTCATTATTGGGAATTCCTCAAATGGGACTTCTTCCGAGAAATCGCCTCTATATAGTGTGAAGCGAGAGAGGAAGTCCTTGGCCTGTTCTGTAGAGTCGTAGCTGTCCTTGTCAGTGATCCAAGGGTAGAGCAGTCTAACGGCAGCCATGTTCGGAATACCAAAACTCTCGTCCTTCCACATGGCGTAGGCAGGTATGTTGACACTGTTTAATAGCGCATCCTTCAGCCGATTCGTTTTCGCAAACATGCTGGGAGCTGCTATGGTTGACTTGATCGGCGGTCCTCTGGGAGGGAATTCAGACACTGTAGGGCTTGCGTAGTTGGACGTAGGAGAAGACTGGTAGGTGACGCGCTTGTTGTTCGACGCTTCGCTGGAGCTGGAGTTGGAGCTGAGGCCAGAAGGAACACTGTTGGAGTAGGACGAAGTGGCCTGTCTGGACACCGTTCTGCTCGTGGTCTTGGCAGAGTCTGAGCTGGAGCTGCTTGATTCACTGCCTGTCGCAGCCGTCATGGTCAAAGTGTAGAATTGTTCGTGCTCGGTAGCCCACACGGAAACAATCATCTGGCATTGGACATGATGCGTCAATTCGGTCCTGGCAGCAAGAGGCATGCCCGTCTTGGCGTCGCGGTGGGTGGAGAAAACAACGCTGAGCGAGGCATCATGTACTTCAGTTCGAGCACCAGACGTATGACTATGCCGCGAGGAAGTGCTGGTGGCACCGGTTGATATGGAGCGCTTGTGATGTCGTTGGCGCGTCGGAGTAGTATCTTTGTCCTTGGCTCTTCCGTGATGCGTATTCAGCTGGGTGGTGCTGCACTGAGCTTTTGACGCGTCGTCGACTACCGTTTCTAGAAATTCCTCCCAAGCCACGAAGACCGGGCTTCCATTCTGCAGCAAATCGAAGCCCAGCTGGCCCAAGGTCGCGCCGTACAGGACATCTGAAGCGCTTTTGACCTCGCGACTCGCCAGACGCTGCAGCGGATGCATATGCACATCATCTTCCTCGTGCACACAATCTGGATCAATGCCCAACAGTCGGCCCATGGCTTCATTTGCAAGCACAATCTGCTTGGTGCTGGACAGTACCATGACGGGCATGGGCAGATATTGCAGAGCGGCAAAGGCCATATCGGCCTTTAGCTGTGGCGGGGGTATGCGTATTGAGAGGGAGGCTCGGCGTCGCGAGGCAGACATGGGCGACGCCGTCCCTTCTTCCAGCCCATCCTCGCTCCCGCTGGCAGTGAAGTAGTCGTCTTTATTTCCCTCCTGAAACGAGACGCGCGACCGCGACATGCTGGCTGATACGGGAGCCTCTCTTCTATGCTATGGTCTAGCCCCGGCCTCCTCCCGGCGGCTTCCAGTGTTTGCTGTGCGCGATCCTCATTCACGGCGCGCGTTCGTGTAGTATTCGCGGGTGCGATATCGATCAATGCGATGAGGGGAGGCGTAGAAATGGGATGGGTGGTATATAGGTGGTATAGTGGTGAAGCCTTCAAGTTCCAGTGCTTCCTGCTTCCTGCTGCTGCACTCCACGCAATGGCGTCAAACAGAGTTCTGCAAGCAGACTTTACACCAGAAGAAAGGTGAGACGAACGAGCGTGACGCTGCTTACTGTAGTTCTAGGTGAAGGAGGAATGGATAGAGTCGAAGGCAATCTCCGTATACCTCCTCTCTCCATTACATCTCGTTACGCCTCTACACAAACCATCTCCGTAGCGGTATCTCCTCGACGACGACGATACATACATATCCGACACATCCCTTGCTGCCGGTGTTAGCGTCCACTCCACGTGGCATGACGCAGACCGCGTCTCCGGCTCCGCGGCTATCCGACTGTTCGAGGCCATCTACTCCGTACAGGGTTCGGCGGACCCAAGTTAGCACGCATGCGATTTATTATTGTTAGCACGCCGACACGTGCTAACTAAGTTAGTTAGCACGTATAACGTTTTTCTCATATAAGTGAATAACTTTATTTTATAGTAGATAAGACAACTAAGATAATAGATTAGTAACATCGACACGCCTATAGACCTCCGCGGGCTCTTCGTAGTCGTCTTCGAAGTAGTTAGCCGTGTTAGATAACTAAAGTCGTCCGGTCTCGCCATTACTAGGGATAAGTAAGGTCTTAGGTAATGACTAAGAAAGAGCTTAGGTAGTAATAACAGCGATATTCTAAGCGACAGTAAGGTCTATAAGACTCGAAGAGATAGGTAGTACTAATAGTAGACGCGTACGGGTATAAAATAGTGTATAGGGGCTAGTTTTAACATAAGAGCATGAGTTATACCTAATGCGATTTATTATGGGATGCGTGCTATCTAAACTCCATACTAATAACCCGCATTAGGTAGCACGCACTATAATGCGTGCTATTTATCTTAAATAGCACGCATTGCCGACCCCTGACTCCGTACTCTCGTTGCGGGGAAGCTGTAGCCGGGCGCGAACCTGGCGCTGTAGGGGCGCCTGCTACGCTCTCTTACAAACTATCAACAAACAACAGAATACGGAACACACAGCACTACTGTTAGCATCGCAAACTACATACTTCTTCTAGCTCGGAATGCCTTCTTATGTTAGCACCCCACCCGACCTTCCGGCGCTTGCAGACGCGTCTCAGATTGTTACCGACAACTTCAGACGCTTTGCCAATCTACCAGCAGTAGATGGCGGTGCCGCGATCTTAACGGCTGTCAATAGTCTGCAGGAGCAGGTACAGCAGATGCAGCAGAGTCAGCAGCAGTTTCAGCAGCAGATTCAGCAGCAGATGGCGCAGATACAGCAACAGATGGCGCAGATGCAGCAGCAGATGCAGGAGATGGAAACTCGGATAATTACACGTATCTCCTCAAGGTACTATACAGCTATATAGACCCTATTCTATATCATTCGAGCTAATACATGACATCTGGAATAGCGATGCCAACAACCTTGCTCGCCTCGCCAATTCACAGCTTACTTCGCCCCAACACCCTCTTATACCGCTACGAAGTATAACAAATACTCTAATCGACAATTTTCCTGCTACGCCAGCCGCAATCGCAACATTCTCGCAAGCAAGTCTAACGAACTTGCTTACAGCATTAGGCGAGGACCCCAATGGAAGTATTGGAGTGAAACGTCAGCGCTTTCGTCGAGCTCTTGGATTAAAGGAAGCAGCTGTATAATGTACTTATACTACGAGGAACGACATTCAGTTCCGCGCGAAATTGGGAAAGGGACTACAATTATTCGATATTGTATAGTCGGCATAATGGAGCATACGAAGTAGGATCAAATAACCTAGAATGAGCCCTGTTTATACACCGCGTAAGAAAATACGCGTCTCGAATTGGCGTCGGATAACATAGAAGACGGACGCGATTTTCCTTACAACTCGAGATCCTCCGTACAGTTACATACATCTACATATAGACACACTCCATGTCTTGTGGCCCACTGTTACGAGGCATGACACTGTTCATCCTGTCTCCTAGAAGCCGCAATGCTCCGCGAACGAGCTCTATTCATAAAACAGCTATTCTGGAGCTCGCGGAGCTTCGTATTCTCGTAAAAGCCTGTTCAGGGCAGTGCATTCTATCCCTGCACTCGTAACAACCAACAAGGCTAATAAGCACTTAAAGGGAGACTGGTCCCCGCGGCGACGGCGACGAGCAGAACTGCTTCCCACCACTCCATCGCAGCCATGAGAACCAAAGCAAGCATTGTTACCCTCCTGCTAGCCACCTTCGCAGCAGCGAACCCGACTTTTCAAATAGCACCACAATGTGTCGTTGATGCCCCAGGTTGTGTCAAGGCGGGAACCTGCGCGAATGGTAAAGACATGACATCTTGTAAGACTTCCTCACTTCCGTACATGCGTACGCTTTGAAGCTGATAGTCTAGGCAACACCGCAACCCCTCCTTCAGTCAATTGCTGCTCTTGCCAATGCCAGGCCAACTTGGTTGTAGGATGCGGACCTTCGCCGGCCATTGCGGCTGGGTATGCTTGTGCTTGAAATGGAACTGAGCATTGGATTTGCAAAAGTCGGATGGCGGAAATCGAGACGTCGAGACTGATTCGCTCTAGACACGACAGGGCATTCATGTCATCCTTCCAAGTGTGATCGATTGTACAGCAATGACGAGAAAAATGCCTATCAGCGTTCCCAGGGATAGTGCCCAAAAATGTTCGAGCTCTCTGTTGATCCAAGACTTTGCATCACCCAGGAGTAGACGTTCCTTGTTCATTCTCCTCGCATGCTTCAGTGCCGGCAGCCCATCAAGACTCCTCGCATTCATTTTCATCTTGTACTCATCAAGTGCATCCTTCCTCACTTTATTCTGTATCCACTTCGTAAGCGTCTCGCGATCTCGAAAGCTGCCAGGAGTATACATAGATTCTTTCTCGCCACAACACGACACGTCCTGCGAAGTAGTAGGAACAGCATACCCACAAGCCGTCTGAACCTTCCAGATCTCAAGCATAATCACAGCACGAATCCCTTTCACCCCTTCCTCTAGCCCCGAGCCCATAATCCTCCGCATCGTCTCTACGAATTCCGCATCCTGGCTCTCTATCACACGACCCGTACAGAAAAGCCGCAAGATCCTCGGCTTTGTGCCGAAAGAGCAGAACATGATCGTAATGCGACCGTTGTCGTAGAGATGCGCGATTGTCTCGGCTCCGGAGCCGGTTGCGTCTAGATAGGCGGCATGGTTCTCGTCAAATACTGTGAATGTTGTGGATGTTAGGCCTTTGGGACTGCAGTTGATGTGCTGGCCGCGGACGGGAGCGGTGGCTGTGAAGAAGATGGGTTGTTGGAGAGCCCATTCTTGGAGATTCGAGGGGAAGTGGTCGTAGAAGTGAGGCATGATGGCGCGGGAGATTTATTATCATACCTTTGTCTTTGGAGATGTGTTGTTTGGTAGGTATCCGACACAACCGAGCATCGGGCCGAACACGATGCTCCTTCCGCTTATTATTCTATTCAAACTCAACTCCCGATTCATCCAACATGAGGAGCATTTGATTATATTCTACTAGTAGTGCGCTCAAGTGGCAGCAATGACTCCACGCGAAGAGATGCACACCGCCATACATCATAATGGCCGCAATTGTCACGAAAATGAACATGCGGTTAATATGCTCTTTCCGCCATTTCGCACCTTGGACGAATTGATGCACACAGCTCGAGCAGATGTAAACATCGTCGAGCTTGCAGGAAGACGGTAGGCGAAATTTTGGTAGATAATGGAAGAGAAAACTTCTCACCCTATCTATATCGGAGGATAGAGCAATTTCGACAAAGTAGAATAGACCGATTTCCGACATATCAGGTCATTTCGAAGAGCAGAGCGTGCAGGAGGGGGATCTTACTAATAAGTAACTATACACCCGATCTTCGTCTGGTTCATCCTCTTTGCGTATTCGACACTATCATACGGACTCCGACAAGAGATTGCGCCGCATGTGAAGAAATGAAGCTTGCTGAGACCACATTTGCCTACATTTCGACGATTGGCGAATCGAACATGTACTGCGCCATCATGACTGTGACTTCAGTCTTGAGCTCCCTCATCTCCGGATCTCCAGTCAACTTCAGCGGCGTGATGGATTAGTAAAGTTAAGTACTGCTGCTATCCGTCCAAGATCTTCCGGATATTGTAGCAGCGACGCAGCAGGACGTGAGGACGGAATCATCTTATTTATATTTCGAGGCAATGCACACACTCGTATTATGAACTGTGCAATGTCGTGCGACGTATGACGAGTGTTTCCTACATGACATACTACTACTACTGTCGTGCTGTAGAAAGTACGATGATGTGGAAGAGGGAAAAGAGTTCGAGAAATACTTGTAAACTTGCGTGTACCCGATCGTTGCGGCTGCAGCAAGCCAATAATGCGTCTCTACGCCTCACGCTGCGGGCGTCATGCTTCCAACTGCTTACGCGTCAACAACGTGGATTGCAGGTTGTGTAAACAAGATTTCTCGACTTCGGAACAGTTTTGAGAACAGAGAAGTGTGTGATGATGTGGAATCCAGAACAGTTTCGGGAAAGAAAAGAGAAGATGATTCTTTCAGCGGTCTTTGTCTCCCCAGTGCCGGCAAGTGAAATGGTTCGCCCGTTTCAGGCAAAGTGCTCGGCGTGGTGTGAGGCTGTGTGGGAAGTTTGCGTTGCGTGCCTGCGAAAGAGGTCCTTAATTTAAACCCACCCTGCTACACTGCAAGACGTCTCGTCACGCTTCGGAATGCCTTCTCACGCTACAGCCGTAAGGGGCAGTTTGACATGCCAATCTCGACGGATCGGCCACTCAACGTCGGCGGGTGTGCAGGTGTTCCTGGCAGGGAGATGCATCATGCCTTTGGGGGTTCCACCTGCATCGCCGTTTTTGAAGGGTCGAAACGTGGGCCTGGCGATGCGGCAATCATCACACTGCAATTTCTGCAATTTCATCGCTGAACAGGCTGAACTGCGGCAAGGGAAGGCCGTCTCGCCCTGCACAGATTGGTGAAGTGCATGGCAGGGAAGAGCACGCGCGACGTGAGGGACGGGAGATGGCGATAGCGTATCGTCAGATGTCTCCGTATAGTATGATGAGTTAGCAGTGCCGTGATGATAGGACGAAAGAGGGCACAGGTGGAGTCACTGGAGTGCACCTAATCTCTCGTGCCGCGAAGAGAGGAGCACCGAGCAGAGCCTGCAGCCAATACCCTAGTCGTTCTAGCCTTCTAGTGCACTGCCGTGTGTGCCTTGGCCCAGGGAACACTCTTTGCTTCTGCAAACACCTGCACTCTGCCTCTGTTCTCTCTCTCCAGCACCGCTCACCTCGCCGCCCTCACCCACCGCTCACCTCGCCGCCATCACCCACCTCCCCCCCGCCGCGCACCGCTCCGACCGCCTTCGCCGTCGACAAACCCCCAACTCGCTCGCCTGCAACGCATCCTGCACGCTGCAACTACCGCCGGCTCCGCACCCCTTTCTTCGCCCACCTTGCCTTGCGCCAATACACCACATTCGTTGAACATACTGCCTCTTTACGACTTACCGACTTACGGCCTTGTAATATCCACGCGCATTGTTTCCGCTGTCTACGAATTGAGATACCCGAGTGTCATTTGCGAGTGCGAGCAGTGGAAGACGCGCCTGCTCTTGTTCGGAAACGCCAAGCCGAACCTCCTCAGCCGCAACACAACAGCACAGTACAGTACAGCACAACACCTTGACGGTGAGCCAAGTGGTCTGGCACCATCTCTGTGGCTTTTGCATATACCACATCAAAGAACCCGTTCTTTGTTGGCGAAATAGCCGCGCCACGTGGGGTCCTTTGACCGCCGCCAGCACCTTGTGAAGTCCCAAATTACCGCCCATCACCACGCCAAATACCTCGACTGCGCGCACCTCTCCTGGCCTCTTCGACCTTTTGCCCTCGTTGTGCCAACTACCCACACTCCTTTTCGAAGACAGCAGAAACGAGCGCGGATAGGATGTTCTGAAAAATTCCCCGCTGCTTGCCCACAAGTCTTTCATCCCGTTTTGCTCGACTTCAGCAAGCATTCGATTCTGTGACAATCGTCACGTACACTCGTTTGAAATCAACTCCTCCACGGTACGCGGAACATCTAGACTTTGGCATTGCCGTCTTTGAGAGGCTGACTGAGACCAGACTTACTCTTCTCTTTCCACATCCGATCTTCGACTTTTTCCACTTCCAGACCCAAGATATTAATATTCAGCATCATGAAGACCGCATCCACCCACGCATGGTTTGCCGCACTCGCGGTCATGTCCATGCGAGGACCTGTCACGAAAGCGGAGGCTGCGCCCGCTCCCCATCACCAGGAACCGGAACGGCCCAAGTACTACTTCCCGAGGCATATCAAGAGACAGTACCCGAATTTAACATCAATCGCCGACACTTCCCCGACGTATGCTCAGCCGCTGTCGGAATCGTCGAGCTCACAGTCATCCAGCTCGAGTAGTCAGGGCTCAAGCGGCGGCTTCAACCCTTTTTCTCAGTCGTCCACTACACCCCAGTTCAACCCCAGTGCACCTAGTGTCGCCTCCACAGAACCGGATCCTTTTTACAGCAGCCTGATCGACGACTTGACAAAACCGCTCACAACCTCCACGTCGACGGAAAGCAGTACGGATTCCAGTTCCCAACTAACCACGTCCTCGAGCTCGACATCTTCTAGTCAGCCGGAGAACGAGACGTCAGGCTACACCTCACCTCCCGATTCTAGCTCGTCTTCGTCATCCTCCACTTCGCCCCAGCCTATTGTGCCAGGCATTCTTGGCGGTGCTGCATCTACGGGTTACTCTGGATCTGAGAGTGTATCGCCGACTGCACACTCGACTAGCAGCGATTCGGCCACGACATCACCACCTCCACCGTGGACCGTCAGCTCTGGACCCTCTAGCGGAGGTCTGCCAACCAGTATCCTTTCCCCAAGTGGCCAGTCTGGCTCAAGCTCGAGCAACGCGTTCACAACATTTCGACCGCAAGGCACAGTTGGAATACTACCTGGAACCGATGACTTGTCGCTTTCTTCGCCCCCAATCCCTGCTACCCCGCCCCAATCGAGCAGTTCCTCATCCAACTCCTCTGCGGGTCAATATTCCTCTTTCAACCCAAATGGACCAGGAACTGGGAACCTTGGCACCGGTACCAATGGCTACGCACCACCCAATGTGTCTCCAACGCCACCAGCTAGTGCGTCTGCAAATGCCACTGCTTCGACATCGAGCACATCAAGTGCGCCCATCATTGTGGGAGTGAACACCATCATCGAGAGCGCGACCATCTTGAGCGTGCCGTCTAGCACCAGCGAACCTGTTCCACAAGCGCCTGCGCAGAACCCAGGCCCATCTGGCACGGGGTATAAAGGACCGGCAGAAGCGACTCCACAGCCATCTCTCAACCTTACTGCCGGCATCCTGCCTTCGAGTGTCTTGCCTTCCGGTCCGATGACCTACGGCACCGCCTCTGGTAGTGTGCCTGTCTCCAGTTTGGTGTCCTCGGTCGCCTCTGAAATTTCTAGTGCCGCTTCCTCCGCTTTGTCGTCAGCATCCAACAGCGGCAATGGCACGAATCCATACGGAGCAATCAACACAGGTATCACGTCGGCCCTCTCCGGCATCGCGTCTTCGCTGAGTGCAGAGCTCTCCAGCATAGTGGCGACAGTCACTGATGCTGCTGTCTCTAGCTCGCTAGCATCTGAGTTCTCTGGTATCCTGTCTAGTGCTGCTTCATCCCTTGCAGCACAGACCACTGGTGTAGCCTCCGTTTCAGCCACTGTGACAGGGTCATCATCCACCATCAGTGGCACGGGTATCTCAAGTGGATCGTACAGCTTGAGCACATCTACTGGATCAGATGGCATCACAGTGATTCCTGTGCCAATTACGACTACCGGATCTTCAAGCTCTGCATCAGAGACTGGTTCTGCATCGTCCACCAGCAGCATCACTCTGAAGGACAATTCGACCAGTGTTCCGACAGGATATGGCAGCACCATCTCGACTTCCATCCCGCTTACCACAGGCACTGAGGTCACGCTCTCAAGCACTCCCGAGACGACAACGAGGCCATCGAACATGTCAATCATCAGCAAGACATCTACCGAATCAGCGACTCCGTCCTCCAGCGGTCCAATTTCCCTGACATACGCGCCGACCAGCACCGAAACACCCTCTTCAGTATCGGCCAGCCTCACATCGACATGGACATCACAGGCTCCAACTACCATCATCCCCACCGGAACAGACTCCGCTACTTCTTACAGCATCCCATCGTCTCTGCAGTATGCGCCAACCACAACAGCGACGCCGAGTGTGACGGAGAGCGGCAGGACCATGCCAACGGACAGCGGAACCACCTCTGCTCCCCAAGGACTGCCGACTGCCATGCCACGCATCATTCAGCCACCGGGCGGCTTCCCTGTCCCACCTCCCAACTCGACGCTCATCCAAGTGGGATTCAATTATGGATTGAATTTCCCATTCGTCGTCAGCACCGACAACTCGGCGGCTCAGATCTTCGAGTACCTGCCTCAGGGCATCGCATTTGCGCTCGACATCAACTGCGACCAAGTCAAGATGAACGCGCTGATGCCGTATGACACGACCAAGACACTCAGATACATCACCACGCTTGCCCAGGCATACATCCCCAGTGACTTGGTTGATCAGCTGGCACTCGATCTGCACACACCAGTCTCGAGAGCATACAACAACCCGACCGATGCTGTGCACATGTTGATGTCTATGATCAACCCCACCATCCCCATTGTCCCTGGTGCGAACATGGATGATGGTAGCCACACAGCCCCCAACAATCATGACAACCCGGCTGCCACCGCATCTGGCTCTGGCGGATACGGCGCACCGATTGGTGGCGACTCGGGAAGTTCACAAAAGGTCAACAGTACATCAGTTGGCATCGGTGTTGGCGCAGTAGCTGGTGCAGCCGTGTACGCCGCAGCTATGGTCTACGTTGCTCGCCGCTACCGCAAGAAGAGACAATCGCACCGCCGCGCAAGCTCTGTCCCGACTGCAGGCGAAATGAGTCAAAGATCACCCGGCACTCCTGGCACTCTCAGTGGAGGCGGCATGGGTAGCTACTTCATGTCTGGCGCTAACGGAGCACGAGAATCTGGCTCGGGTTCTCATAGCGGACGTAGCAGTGGCCGTATAGGCCGAGGAAGCAGAAACTCTGCTGGCAGCAGCAATGGACGAAGTGTGCGAGAAGCAGGCATCTCCAACCCTATCATGGCGGAAAACAGCTTGGGGTGGAATTAGATGTGTGTACAGTTTATTGAAAAAAAAAGAACAGAAAAAAGTTTCTTTTTGACACGATCAACTGCTATCCCCCATGTATATTGACGATGACTTTCATGCCCTGTTTGCTTGCGCGAGATGATCCCATTATTATGCGATGATGATGATGAAGAAGAAGAAGAAGAAGAAGAAGAAGAAGAACAGAAGCGGAATGCTCAACCCCTTGCGTGAGGTTAAACCTCCGCTATTCTACATGTAACTGTACATAAAAGAACATGAATCAGTTGATTATCATCAAAAAATCTAGTAGAGATCTTTTATTTGGCTTTCTCTATATGCACGTCATAGAATACTTCGATACTTTTTTTCTTCTTGCTCTCTAATAAATTATTAGAAGAGAACAGCTTTTAGTTCTAGATAGATCGAAGTGCAGACTTCTCCGCGAGATATTCTACTAGATTGAGTTGTGATTTTGTACATATTCTTCTACTTCCGAGTCGGAGATTTGTTGGAGCATCCCCTGTAAAAACTCGTTGCGTCGGAGCGTTCACCGGCAAAACTAGGATTATAGTGGATCTCTTATATAAAATGCGTCTATACTAACTTATGGAAAGCGGATTCGACTAACTAGATCTCTTGGATTTTATGCAGCAGTTCGTCGGACTTAACCATGGAATTCGTTTTAAGGGGATGGGGGTTTTTGGGTTAATTTGCAAGGTTTAGTGTTTTATCAGATTGTGTTTGATGAGCTGCTGCGGAGCGGAGCGGAGGGTTAACTATGTACACTACATTTAAGCGAGATGGCAGGCAGGGTGATCCCTACTAGCGTTGCGCTAACTAAACCAAGTTAAAGACCTATATAAGCGAGCTAATAAGGTATTAGATAACCGTTACTCTCGATAACTAATTCGCAACGCCTCCGCATAGAGTTAAACAAATTTTAAAGGACCCTAGTTAGAATATTAAGCTACTCCTCGAGCGCTATAAGCCGAAGCTCGTACACTATAGCTAGTCGTAGCGTTCGCTTACTAATCCGGCGTTTCTAATAGGCCTACATATTCTCGATAAGGTTTAGCTCCGGCGAATAGGCTAGTAGCGGAATCCGATTCGTTCCTACGTCGGTATGTACTTACTAAGACCGTTACGTACGGTAATAGGGTACATTATCTTCGACTAATAAGAATAAGCCTCCTTCCTACCCTTCGAGTACTAACCGGAAGATCGTTATCTAAGGTACGATGTTCTCGCGATAGTATTAGCTAGTCTAAGTTTCGGCTTTAAGTAGCTTATGTAGGGCTCCTACGCCGAAAGCCGAGATAGATCCTTAGAAATATAGGGTTTTATACTTCGGTCCCCTCGGCTCTATCGTATTAGGGTAGCTACGATTATCGATATTATTAGCTCGTCGCGTAACCTAAACTTCCGGAAAGACGAGCCGAAGACCGACCTTATCGGCGTAGATAGTCTTCGTCTAATTAGTATCGAGGAAACGCCGAGCCTACGTAACGTAGGCTTCCCGAATTATAGGGGAAGTTTATAGGGTATATAGGGGTCGGAAGCGGCCTAGCCCTTCCTACTATATAGAGGCTCGAATAACGTAAAGTAACGTATAAATGCTAAGCTTACGAGTAACATCTTACTATTTCTACCTTCTACGATCGCGATTAGCTATATAAGCCTCGGCTAGCCGTTTTCGGGTAGGGCTACCGAGTACGGGATATTAACGATCTCGTAAGCGAGGTAGTATAATTAGTCCTTTAAGAATCCGGCGAATAGTCGGTATTATAATCCCGGTCTTAGCGTAGATCGCGTACTTATCTAAGCTATAACTAGCTATAGTATAAACGGCTACGCGCTCTAAGTAGGTAGTATAGCGTCGTAGGGTGCGTAGTAGGGTAGGTATATAAGGCATTTTAATTAGTCGTTAATAATAAGTAAGCGTAGCGTAGAGGCGCTAGAAGACACTAGTCTAGAGACCGTTATGCGGGTCGAAAACGGCGCTTAAGTATTTAATTTATAGAAGATTCTAGCATAATCTAGCTTTATCCGAGAGTAGCTAGCGCAACGCTAGTAGGGATCACCCTGCCTGCCATCTCGCTTAAATGTAGTGTACATACTATGATAGTTCTAATAATAAGAGGTCTCGATGGTTTTTGGTGGTTTCTTAGCTAACGTGTGGATAGTTACGCCGCGCTATTCTAACGAAAGGGTGTACCTACACACGAAAGGATGGTTGCATACGTTATGCATTATTCTTTATTCCTTCGTCCGGGCCCTTTTGTAAGGTACCAATGAGGCTGTGGATAGTAAGCGAGCGAGCTCTCGAGTCTCGCTGAATAATAAGCAGGATGCAGGAGTGAAAATCGCGGCGGTTGAGTCGTGGTCGTGGCACGAGATCGAGGAGTTTAGCGATGAGGAGCTCGATATTGTAGGTGCGAGGATTATAGGTAACTCGCTCTCGGGTGTGGTCGTAGAGCGAGTAGTCGCCTCGGTAGCAACGGCGCGGCCTAGCGACTTGTATCCAGAGAGGGATCGATCAGGTACTGCAGTGCCTGATACCGGACGACCGCACGCGAGCAGGACTCTTCAGGAATACTCCTCCTCATCCATATCATCGAAGACCCAGTGATCCCGAATCGCAGTCATCTCCTCTTCAGATTCCGCCTGTTCCAGGGACATCTGTTTCATGCGAGCGATTGCTTCTCTCGCAGCATCATAATTTTCATTGGACACCCAGCCCTCGGGACCCAGACCAATCGCCCTCTTGAACTCTTCCAGTTGCTCTACGCCCTGTTGCTCCGCATCGTCAAGACGGAGGCATTCCGTTTCGTCCTCCTGCGTGAACGAGATTGGACAAGGCACAGCAGAATCAGAGCAGATCTGGCTCCAGTGTTGCTTGACAAACATCAGACTGGAGCGTAAGGGGATGTTGTCGCCTTGCCATGGTCCACCAGCCAAGCGATGGATTTTCTGCCGAGCAACCGCGAAGGGATCAGTAAGAGCTTCGAAGTGCAAGGGATTGTGGCGCTCTGTCATGTCCACATACGCTTCATGGCAGTGAATTTGACGTGAGAGTTCAAGGCGTTGACTTGTGTCGCTTGCGCCCTTTTCCGGAAAAGTCCCCGAGGTTTCCGATGTGTCGGAGTGATGCGATGGGGAGGCCAGGAATTCTGGTACGCCGCAGCTCAAGAATAAAGGCTGCACGACACTATGCTGCCAGTCAATGAGCGCCGTAATGTGCAAGTCGTCAGAGACGAAAATGTTGCCCGGTCGCAGGTCTGGATGTCTCAAAGTTGGCGTAGTAAGGCTTTTGGCTCGAGGGATCAGGTACTTGGATATCTGCAGGTACTTTTGAATACTATCGAGATGGATAGACGGCATTTGTTTCTCGAGGTTGAATGTCTCTCTTTGGAAGCGATTGAACGGTAGAAGCGGCCGGCCGTATTGTTCCAGATATCGCATCTCCTTGATGGCGCCAGAGTTCATTACAGCTTCTGAGGTGGAGACTAGTGATGGTCAGTTTGTCCACGGCGTTATATATATAGGAGCTCATTCCCCAAACCCACAAGGTCCCCTATCAACATCGAGGTTGTTTCTTTTACCAAACCAAAAAGGTAAATCAGTACTTGGGCCCAGGTACAGTGAGTCCGGGCGGTCGACGTCCTCAGTATCCACGGCGACTTTAGTCGCATTCGCCGGTACATCTCGAAGAAAGTAGAGACTGCCGCTCGCTGGTAAGCGAATATTAGATAGTCGTGCCTCCACATCCACGAGACTTCTAACAAGCCGGGTTTGGCAAGCTTCCCCAAGACCATCCCATATGCCGGCAAGCTCCATTCCAGAGCAGAATTCCATGAAAATATACTCTGTGCCTGCAGCATTGTCTGACGAGCAAGAGTAATCGAAAATCTTCGGAACCGGAATACCCTTGGAACGGAGAAATGTCATGGTTGCCGCTTCGCTGGCTACGGCAAGTCCTTTAGGCTCCACGTAGGGATACGGAATGCGCGCCACGACCTTGAAGCCATCTTTGAAATGGATGGTGAAAGCGCGGTTGGCAGCGCCTTCACCTAGCTTTTCAATACCGGCCGTGTCTTCAGTAGTTCGGTTAACTGCATGAGCAGCGAGACCCTGCAATTCAGCAACATTGAATATCCTTTCTCGCTCCGCCAAGCGTTTGTCCTCGTTGTAACTGCTCGGTCAGCAAAGTTAAGGAACCTATTGGAACATTCGATACTTACACCCATCTACCAGATGTGTATTTGAATAGAGGGGATGTAGAAGCAGAGGCGGCAGTTTTCACACTGCTCATCGCCCGATCAGCATGAAAATTGATGTTCGCGCAGCACTGCTCGGCAGTTGGCCTACAGCACGGCGCAAGAGATCTGATCGCGTATCTGCTAGCTGGTGATGATGATGACAGCGAGCGACAAAGAAGCATAGCGTGGAATGTATGGTAGAGCAGTGGTGAGGTGTTGTTGATCTCGAGGCGCGGAGTTGGAGGTTAGACTTCTGCCAAGCCTTCGGGCGTACTTCGGTCCATTTGTGGCGCTTCCCTGCTTCACCATCTTGACGCTGTCGTAACTTTTTGACCAACAACAAACTCCTAGGAGGCGCTGGGGCTTCTCTATAGGCTGAGATCTGTCCGAGCTGGACCATGGCGCTTGATGGATCGACAATGACTGATATTGTCTCCTGGGCGAAGGATCGAAACAGAGATGGCTGAGTGCAATGCAAGGCTGTGCCTTGTCGGCGGCAATCCTGAGTCCTGGTATGGCAGCGATTCGCAGATCAGTATCACAAGGCTTGCACGGCCTTTTTGGATGTTTAGATTGATTGGAGACAAGATGTTCTGTCCGTGAAGGAGACTTCGGCCTGTGCCATATCATAGACCCAGTTCTTCCTCGTTGTACAGTACCGCAACATTCACTGTACCAGCTCGGGCTCTTCGAACCATATATAACAATCATGGCTGCCATCAGCTCTCGTATCACAACTCTCCAACTCCAATCTAGATCCAATTCAGGCTTCATAAACCCCAAGATCAATTCAGGTACTGTCCATATTTACTTAGCTACAAGATGGCGAAAGCTAACTTTAATTGGGAAGATACTAGATCATGCAGAAAGCATTCAGCAATGTCAGTAAGAAAGCCGTGGAAGGCAACAACTACGCGAAATTCACGACCCCGAAAGTGTCTCGAGGAAAGACAGCTTTCCCTTCTGGATCTCAAGCACAATCACAGCTCGGAGTACGCTATGACTACGATGGTATTGTTACGCGAAATGGGGTGGAGTACCACAAGTATAACGTGCAGCCCAACGCTGGCAAAGATATTCCTTCGGCTTTCAAAAGGTGGAGAGAGGCCAACGGCGGAACACATGCCGTCATGGCTACCATGTATGTAAAGAAGGATGGCACTAAGCAGGATGTTGAGCAAGCTTTGGAAGAAGCTCACAAGGATGTCAAGACCTAATTGAAAGTCGTACCCGACGCACGTAAGCTGCAGTGCTTTGTTTGTTCATGTCTTGCCAGTTATTGTTAGTGTAATTGCCCGCTTCGTGGACGTTCAGGCTGGTCAACGAGCGAGCGCAATAGCAATCTTCTTTGGTCGAGCGAGCGAGCGTCTTTTCCACATTGTGCGAACAGTTGTCGTGTTGTTGTTGTGCAGATAGTACGATATATCGTCTATGGAAGGTGTAGTACAGAGTGTCATATGCATACATGGAGCCGCAGAAAAAGTGGGTATTGTTACTATTCCGAGAGCGGGCATGTCCCCTATAAATTACTGCGGTGGCGACCCAATCGTCGAACCCTGCGGTTACCTAGCATTTCTAACCTTACCTACTACTTATTCATGTTAATAGTATAGACGATATATGCACGACTAAAGGTGTTGTTCTTGCTATAGAGACTATTCTTACTATAGAGACTATTCTTACTATAGAGACTACGGTAGAGACTATTCTTACTATATACACTATGCTATAGAGACTATTCTTACTATAGAGACTGCGGTAGAGACTATTCTTATTATTACGCTTAGTACCTTATTAGACTACTATTTATAGCGATAACTACCTATACACGCTAAGGCATACTACGGATTAATTTAGCGATGTATTATGCCGTTATTAGTTCATTAAAGACTAGTAGAATAGTCTCTCGAAGCTCTTTAATACTAGATATGCGCATATTATAAACGCGTGCCTTTACCTTCGTAAAGTAGTTCTCGATAGGGTTTAGATCGGGTAAGCTAGTAGGCTATAGATCTAGTAGCTTAATACCTTCTTCTTTAAACCTACGTAATGTCTCTTTCGCGGTATAAGCACGCGCGCCATCGTGCATAAAGAGAGGCTCTTATAGGTGTTTAGGTGTATAGTTAGCTTCTAAATCTTCGAAGGTAGTAAGGTCTTCTATAAGCTCATCGTAGATCGAGTCGTAGGTATATTTAGCGTATAGTAGGACCTCGTCGTAGTACCTAGAGCTAACCTCGTTATCGACGGTAAGGTTAATAACTTCCGGCTACGTTAAATCGATCGTCTCACTAACACCGACACTTATTAAGCGCTTAGAGCTAGACCCCCCGTTGGGTTGGGTTGAAACCGAATGGGTTAGGTTGGGTTAGGTTTTTTTAGAGTAACCCGACCGGTCGGGTTAGGTTAGGTTTTAAAACCCGACGCCAAGGATGGTTTCTTGGCGGGGAAAACCGACGAGTTCGACGGTTTCTTAGCATAGTCTTGGCATAAGGAACGCGAAAAAAAAAAGAAAAAAAAAATTTCTCTCGGGTGGCTACATTGGTGGCTACATTTTACCTAGAGGCTTATAAGAGCCTTTAAAGGGGAAATTAGGGCTTATTTTCCCCCTATAGCCCCTTAAAGGCTATTATTCTATGTTTATGCCAAGAAACCGACTAAGCGGTCGGTTTTCCCCTACCAAGAAACCGACTAGCGGTCGGTTTCTTGGCGGGGTAACCCGAGTAGTCGGGTTGGGTTGGGTTTTCCAACCCAACCCAACCCAACCCAACCCAACGGGGGGTCTACTTAGAGCTCCTCGTCGCTATTATCGTCGGTTGTTGCATCTCTAGTAGGCGTATCTACGGCACCGGTACCGGCACCGGAGTCTCTAGTTGTCGTAACTCCATTAACTAAGCCGTAAAGGGCGTCTATAACCGGCCGTAGGTCCTACGGCGACCGAAGGTCTAGTAATACTACGTCGAGTAATAAGAGGGCATCGCGGATAGCTTCTTTAAGATACTAACTTAAGTAACCGAGTATAAACTAGCGGCCGTGCTAGAGGCGCTATTCTTAGACAATCTAATCGAAACATAGGCGGAGAGAGTTGTAAAGGACCTTAATAATATTAAGGCACGGATAGGTAGGTAGATAACGAAAAGCTATTATACCCTTTAAACTAACAATCTCGTAGTACTTATATGTCTTTATTCGACCTCCTCGATCTCTATCTCTTACTATTACATTACCTCTATTACCTTGTGAGGCGTTTAGTGCATAGGGTGTAACAATACGACTAAGCAGTATATTCGATAACTATCGATATTGCCTAAGGAACTAGAAAGTAGATCGAGTAGGAGAGGGTAGTTTATCCTATAGCGCTAAGGCGCCGGTACATCCGGGTCACCTAATAGGCACTAGCGGGGTAGCGTAAGGGTGCCTCTAGGGTACCTCGGAGGGGGTGTAAGGGTAGATTCCCTTATATTATCCCCCTCTCCTAAAACGCCCTGCCCTAGGGCGTTACCGGTAGCATTTATTACGTACGCCGATAGTACTAAGTACTCGTACGTTACTTTTAATTACATACGCGACTTAGCATTAGCCGCGCGCACATTGTTTCACTACCGACCTATTTCTAATACCTTATAGGTATCTCTTAGGCACCTCGGCGATAGTAGTAAACATTCCTTCTAGTCTTCTACTAAACATTTATCTTCTAACCTTAACGCTCTTTTTTCTAGTAGTATTATTATAGAGCCGTAGAACGAGGATACCTTTTATAGTAGGTAGGTGTCGCCGAGAAGTAGCTCGACGCGCGTTTCTCGTTACTTCCTACCTTAGCGAACTATTAAGGAAGGTAAGTAAACTAGGTCTTAGTTTACGTATAAAGGCGCGGTAAGTAAGGTATCTTAGAAGGGTCTATACGGCGCTTCGCGGGTCCTTTTAAGAGGCTACTTCCGCTTGTTAACTCCTTCTTCTATATACTAATATTAACATCTACCTCTATAGATAGGTCCCTTAGTCCCTTTAAATAGCATCCCTTACCCTTATCCTTAGCGTCTTCTAACCCTCTAGTTAACACTATATTAACTTAGAACCCTATTAACTAAGGCGGCAACTACGACGGCGGTAGTAGCGGCGGCGCTAGTAGTCTTCTAGCCTCCGGCTCTAATAACTCCTTCGATCGTTAGCTTAACGCTATAGGGCGTAGTACTCCGACCGGTATACCGCCCTCTAGCTCGTACTATAACGAAATAGAGATAAAGTGTAGTAATAACCTATTAAAACTTAGGTACTACCTCGGCTAGTAGGTCTATCCTCGTCCTAACGTTCGCACGAAGGTAGAGATCTACCTAGAGTATATCCGTCGGGCTTAGAAGTTAGGTACTAATAAGATAACGTAGGCTATATAGTTAGCGCCGTACGAAAAGTACGAGATTAATAAGGATAGTAAGTATAATAACTACGTGCCTAAGAAGGGCGTTCTATACCCCTCGGTAAGTGCCCCCGAGGTACCTCGTAGGTCCCTCTAGGCTACCGCTAACGTTTTCTAGCTAATCCTAGAGTTATATCGCTACGCTAACCTTCTCGAAATCCTTCGCGCGCGCGCCGTTACTAAGGTTAGCTCGGTAGGCGCCGACGATCCTATCGCTATAAAGGCGATCGATAATTAGCGTTCCTACGCCGATAATATTTAGCGCGAGTATAACGTCCTTAAGTAGTATATTATTAAGACGTATTGTAACGGCGGCGTTAACCCTCTTAGTAAGTATAAGAACGAGCCGACTAACGCTAAGTAGGCCGCCTTTCGCACTAAGGCGAAGAATTCTTAGATCCATAATACTTAGTCCTTTAAGGCGGGTACCGGCACCGACCCTAACGACCCGACGTTAAACATTACCGCTAATAAGGAGACCGAGTATAAGTAGTACCGGGCCTTTAAGGAAACTCCTCGTCTATAGCGTCTAATGTTTATAGGCTCTAACACGGCTTAATAGTACTTCTAGGGTATCTAGGCGGTATTAAAGGGGAGCGAGGTTATTATTATACGGTATTAGTCTATCTTACTTCTACGACGTATACTTTACGAGCATTAGCCTTCCTCCTAGGGCGGCGTAGAAGGGAACGAGCGAGTAGATAGTATAAGAAATCTACTATCTTCCGGTACATGTTTAACTAAGTTATACTAGCTAGCGATTCCTACGAACCCCTTCTACTCTTTCTTACTCCTACGGAGCCTCTTTAACTATCTTCGAGGTACCTAAGAAGGGCCTTAGAGGCCCTCTTTCTCCTATAGCCTCTAGTTGTATTCCTTTACTAGTACTTTCGTATAGATAAGGTCTTCTTCTAACATTATGTCGTCGTACTCTAGTAACTATCCCTTCTATCTTACCTAATATAACCTTCCCTCCTTCGTATCCTCGTAGGACACGATAGCTTCTACCTTATACTTATCCCCTAACCCTATATCGCTCTCGTCTAAGTCCTCTACCGGCGGGGGCTAATAGCCCTCCTTAGCCTTATACTTCTTAAGTAGTAATACGTAGAATATAGGGTATAGGCGCTTTATAGACGGCGGTAGGTTTAACTTATACGCCTAGGTACTATAGCGCTCTATTACCGTAAATGGCCCTAAGTATTTATTATCTAGCTTACGATAAGGCCTCTTAGTACGAATGTTCTTTACCGATAGAAGGACGAGGTTACCGACGGCGAAGTATTTTTCCTCCGTTATCCGGTCGTAGTACCTCTTCTAGAGTTCTTAGGTATATAGTAGGGACTTACGGGCCTCCTCGAAGGCCTCCTATCGATCTATTAGGAATACATGCGCTTCCTCGGCTAGCTTCCGAGACCGTAGGGGCACTTTGCCGATACCCTCGAGGTACCTATTAGGTAGGTGTTCGTAGGCGGAAGCAATCCGAATACTATCGGGGATATTTAGCGGGATACCTAGCCTAATCTCTATTAGGGATTTACCGTTTAGCCCGTTATAAGGCTTACTATTATAAGCGAAAGCGGTAGTATAGAGGAGACGAACCTAGTTATCCTAATCCTAGTTATAGTAGATGCGAAGGTAGTTTTCTAACTCCTAGTTTATCCGTTCGGTCTACCTATCCGACTAGGGATAGAAGGTAGTACTAAGTCGTCGCTTAACCGCGAGATAGTAATAGAAGGTACTCTAGTAAGCGCTCGTAAAGATCGATCCGCGGTCGGATATTAGCTCTTTAGGCTAACCCGTATAGTAGACTACCTTATTATAGAATAGCTTAGTAAGGGAGGCGGCATCGATGTTCTTAGTATACGGAATATACTTCACTATCTTCGAGAAGCGGTCGACGATAACTAAGATAGAGTCGTAAACCTTCCTATTAAACCTAACGGAGGGAGGTAAGCCTATAATAAAGTCTATTAATAGGCTTATCTAGGGCCTTATAGGTACCTATAAGGGCCGTAGACGGCCGTAGGGTTTATAATACTTCGTCTTAGTCCTCTAGTATACATTACATTCGCCGATGTACTTATTAACATTAGCGGTAATACTAGGCTAATAGTATTTAGATGCGATAACCTATATAGTCTTATAGACGCCGTAATCCCCGGCCGCGGGGTCGTCGTAGTTACGGCGGAGGATTTCTTAACGTAGTAGAGCGAAGTTAGGTACATATACCTTTCCGCTATAACGTAAGAGCCCCTCTAAATCGAATTCCTACGGACCGCCTAACGGGGCCTAGATAGGTACCTATAAGGCGCCTATAGCGTCGCTCTAAGGTACATCCTCTATACTTTCTCCGGTAGGGGGAGTAGCTCCGGTTCGAACGTCCTAAATAAAAGCGTCCTTTTGCTAGGCGTCCCGAATAAAGTCGACAAGCGACGCCGGTAGTTCTCCGCTATAAGCCGTTTCGCCCTAGGCGGCTATAGCTACCGTCGAGCGAGGTATTAAGACGTTGCGGGTCCCGTTACTAGCACTTACTCCTACCCTAGTAAGGTATAGTACGGGTGCGTCGTCCTGTCTCTAGTCAGACCCCTGCGTGCGCTATTCGTTTAGTATAGTTACCGGCGTAGGCTCTTTCCTCTAACCTCTACGCGATTATTACTATGTAACTTCTACACGATTACTACTACCCCTTTCCCTCCTTCCTACCTCCCCTTATTTAGCTATAATTAGCCCTCTATACTATTAAGACCTACACCTTAACTATACTAAACTTATTGCGCCCGTAGGGGTCTAAGGACAAATCGTAATGTACGGGTAGAATTATACTAAGAAAATATGATCTTAATAACTAGTATAGATGTCGATAAAGTAAACGGTGTATCTTATAGCGCGTACAATTGCGAGTTTAATGATACAAAAATCTCATATGTGCGACGTATATCTATCGAGAAATAATAGATTTTCCCGAAGGTACTCGAGTCGGTTAGATTTTATTTAGTAACGATCGAAGAACATGTCTAGACACCTAAATTTTAACGTAATAGACATAAAGAAAGAATACTTAGAGGTTGTAGAGTACGAAGAGTAGTATATTATTTGTATAAGGCATATCTTTACCGAAATTCGTCTTGCGGATATATAAGCCGACCGATAGAGACTATGTAGGTGTAATATTCGAATTTCGATAAGCTAATAATAGGAGGTTATAGAGCATACATTTATTAACTATTCTAGTATAAGGATTAAGTTAATAGAGTATTATAGTGTTACGTAGTACGCGTGTGTCGGAGGTTACTTAGCTAGCTAGCTAAATCTTCGTATATTATAGTATAAACACTACTAGATAGTCGATTTAATAGCGCACAACATAGCATATAATATAGGCAAAGCGCTAACTATGTATTCGACACGAAAGCGGGTATATGTATCTATATACATGTGTAAGTATCCGGCTTATCGTATTATATACGCGTTAGCAAGCCGAATTCGACGTGTTATATCTATGTAGAACGGCCTTCTAGTGTTAATATAGTATCGTTACTCTTAAAGTTGAAGTTAAAGTCGAGGCTAAGCGAAGCTTCGAGACTAAAATAAGGGAATCCTAAAGTAGGTCTATTAGCTATAAATAAAGTACTAACCCTCGTCTTACTTAGCGCGTCGCTCTCGTTATTCTTAAATTCGTACTTCTCGTTAATATTCGCCGCTTATAACTACTACCCTATACCTACCCTTAGCTCGCTAAATACCTCCGACGCACTCTTACTATAGTAGACGACGATATCGACATACCCGATGCCGATAGTCTACCTCTATTGCCCGACGACATGTCCGACGACATAACCGATAACTTCTAGTAGTAACTATAGTAGGCTATATAATAACTTACCTCCTCGAGTCTAGTAGAGCTTATAGATATAGACGTCGATCCGGACGTAGCACGGTAGGTCTATGCCGCTATCGAGCGTAGGCGGCGGCTCGAGTTAATTTAAGAAGATGAAGAGTATAAGCATAAGGATAAGGATAACTTACTAGAGCTACTAACGGCCTCGCTCTAGTTTGTCGAGGACAACCTCCTTAATGTAATCGAGCCTAGCGAGATTATCGCATTTAGTAAGCTTCTTCGTCGCTTCTCGGAGGCGTCGATATAGTATGCCATTATAGGCAACATTGTTTAGACCGCGGTCGATAACATCGAGGAGCTTAGAGTCCGTAGGCGCGATAGTCTACGTCCAATTATTCGGCGTAATGTTAAAGACTTAGTAGAAGATAATAAGGAATCGGAAGAGTCGGGTAATAATCTAAGTAATAATAATATCGAGCGAGAGTAGTAGACTAATGTAACGCCGAATAAGTTTAACTAGAACTCTAATAGCGAAGATAAAGACTTAAAGAGACTATAGAGTAGATAGCTATTACCGAGGGCGCTTAGAGCCGAGTAACCCGAGTAAGTACTTAAGCGTAGATAGCTACCTCTACCGCCGCCGCCGCCGCCGCCGCCGCCGCCGCTAAGGAAGGAGAAGAGCCTAAAGAAGAAGAGCCTAAAGAACCTTAGCCGATCGATCTAGGCGCCGATTAACTAGTATAGCGTATAAGCCGCGCTTAGAAGTACGCTTACATCCGTAGCCTAATAAGCTAATTCCGATATCTACCGGTCTAGTTTAATATAGACTACTTTAGTTAGCCTAGTAATAAGACATACCGCCGCCGCGTCGATAAGACTATACGTATTACCTTACTATACGAGCGGTTTGTTAATATACGGGTACTACGCTCCTAGCTTAAGCGCCTTATTACCGGTCGCCGTACCGCGTTCTTTAAGTAATATAATCTAGCTAAGAGTATAGAGCCTATAGACCTTATATAGATGGGCTAAGAGATTAAGGCATTCGCTCTAGCATAGTATAAGCTACTCTCTAATCTACTACTAAACTAGCGTATACGTCTACTCGAATAGGATAGTGCGGATACTAGTATCGTTCTAGATAAGCGCGAGAAGATCTAGAAGCGCATTATTACTATTACTACGATCGTAACTCGATCCATCGCTCTAAAGAAGTCTAACCGCTTTACTAATACGTTCGGTATATACCTTATTACGAGTAGTACTAAGTTCCATGTTATTAGCGCCTTAAATAACATGAACCTATGCCTATCGCGTAAGGTTCTATAGAAGATTATTCGAGAGAACGCCGATAAATAGGAGAAGAAGTCTCGAGAGATAGCTCGTAATAAGTAGACATATGTCGACATCGATAACATCTCTCGTCCGAAGAATAAGCGTGCGGACTAGGGTGTCGGTACTGCGACTAAGTTCTAGAACATAACTAGCTCCTACATCGCTAAGAACCCGTATATACTAGGGACCGGTCTAACGAAGGACATATTATACTAGGATGTCTAGCTCGATACTATAGATATTATTAACGGTATTATACGCGACTAGTAGCGGCGAGCGACATCTCTATACTATATTAACTAGGCACTATAGTTAATCTTTCCTTAGATTATAGAGATCTTTAAGGTAGCTAATTTCGACTTCGATAGGTATAGCGGTACATATGCTAATGCTAGTAGGGCTAACGAGCGCTTTCTATAGCCGAAGCTTAATGTACTAGATAAGATAACCTATATACCGACTAATTTACTACCGCTTAATATTAGCATGTATAATAAGGTCTCTATTACCGGTACATATATAGTCTAGGAGGACATCTTTATTAACAAGCTTAAGCTTAATAAAGAGAAGGACTTCGATAAGCGTCTATAGATCTTAGTTAGTAACTAGTTAACTATTAAGCGACAGCTAAACACTCTACGTAAGAGTACTAAGAATCGGAGGCCCTTCGATAAGCGAGATTAGATTGTCGCTAACCCTACCTAGTTCTACATTAGTATGAATAAGTTATATACGGCCCTCCGTACCTACTAGGCAACTAATAGCGATAGCAAGTAATTAGCCCATT
Organism: Pseudocercospora eumusae; assembly: GCA_001578235.1. NCBI lineage: Eukaryota > Fungi > Ascomycota > Dothideomycetes > Mycosphaerellales > Mycosphaerellaceae > Pseudocercospora > Pseudocercospora eumusae. Next base: position 94,643 of record LFZN01000121.1, on the reverse strand, counting down.
CTCTACGAGCCGACGCTTCTTTCTTTACTATTAAGGGGCTAAGTCCTACCTTACTTAAGTTCTTTATTAATCTCTACCTCCTTACCCGCTTATATCGCTCCCGCATTATAATAGTAATGTAGTAGGAAATACTTAATTCCGAGATAATCTTAAAGGAAGAGCTTAATGCTGTGAACCGGGATGCGGATAAATGGGAGGACGATAGTCCTTATGCGGCCTCTAAATTCGCGGCTAATACCCGGGTTCGGACGTTTAAGAAGGCTATTTCTAACTTAAGGCCCTCGTAATACCTACGCCTTATGTAGCGCATCTATAATAAGATGTTTACTTAGGCTACTTAGTATAGGAAGGATAACGATAGTAATGTTATCGATCCCGACTTTACTATAATGTGCCGGCTTCTTAAAGAGATTAAGGATCTAATAACTATCCGTATAGCTATTCGTAAAATGGATGTCGGGCACCTTAAACGTATCTTACTATATCTCGTAACTAGCTTTCTCGGCGCTAGATAGCATAATTACGGTAGAGAGACGCTATAGCTAAGCTAGTTGTTAAAAGCCTCCGATCTAGTACTAAAGGAGTCGCTACTTACTATAGTAGTCGTTAACGAGTCTAGAAAGCTAGGTAAGGGTATTACCTCTAATGAAATGATCGAGCTAATTAACCGGGAGCTCTCCGAGGATATCGCTACTATTAGCAATTCTACCTATAACATCGCTACTACGATGCGGCTTAAAGCCCTTAATCGCCGCGCCGCACGTATAATAAAGGATACGTTCGCGACCTACTTCGGCGTAGAGAGTACTAACTACTATACTAATAAGAAGGCTAAGATCGACATCTATAGCTATGTAAATAAGATCCTAATAGATGGACTCGCTAAGTAGCATAGTGTTAATAGGGAAGATAAGCGTGCATTATCGGATAACATCTAGAAGATCGGCGTAGCACGTATAGCATCTTATATTACTAAGCTAAACGAAGCGAATGCTCTTATCTATAGTAGTATTATACGGAACGCTAACGAGACTACCGCTAATAGTGTCGATGTTATCGATAGTACTAATACTTAGGCTCGCGCTAGACTTACGGATCGTAGACTATAAGAGGTAGCGATCGTTAATAGTGCGGATGTAGACATCTACGATAATATCGCGGGTATTCTATAGACGGATAGCTTTACACGGCTTATTAACGTAGTCGATTTAAGTGTTATCGCATAGGTAGAATCGGATAGAGTAGTAATTAAGAGAAGGACGATGTAGGTGTAGAGGAGATAAAGAGTCGTTATTTAGAGTATAGTATGCTAGCTCGTAAAGGCGTAGTAAGCTATCGGATTATCGAAGTAGGGCGTAGTAGAGGCCGGGTAGATAGGTAGAAGCCGGGTAGACTAGGTAGACTAGGTAGATTAGGTGGAACGGCTATCCGCATACCTTATAGACTTACGTAGATTGTCCGATAGTGAAGAAAGTAGTATTAAGGTAAGTTGGCCGAGCCTACCTCTAGGCCGCCTCTCGCTACGCCCTTATAGTTAGAAGTTATCGCTAAGTCGAGTGCCGGTGTCGATAGCTATATTGGCATACTACATATTAGCTATAATCCCCTACTTCGTACGCTATCGCTTAGCCTAGTTTAGTACGTGAAGAAAGTAGTATTAAGGTAAGTTAGCCGAGCCTACCTCTTACCGCCTCTTACTACGCCCTTAAAAAAAGTAGTGTTAAGGTGAGTTAGCCGCCTACTAACCGTTAATGTTAGCGAAAGGGCCACCTCTAGGCCGCCTCTCGCCACGCCACGCCCTTGTAGTTAGAAGTTGTCGCTGAGTCGAGTGCCGGTATCGATAGCTGTGTTAGCGAAAGGGCTACCTCTAGGCCGCCTCTCGCTACGCTACGCCCTTATAGTTAGAAGTTGTCGCTAAGTCGAGTGCCGGTATCGATAGCTATGTTGGCGAAAGGGCTACCTCTAGGCCGCCTCTCGCTACGCCCTTATAGTTAGAAGTTGTCGCTAAGTCGAGTGCCGGTATCCGTAGTTAGAAGTTATCGCTAAGTCGAGTACCGGTATCTATAGTTAGAAGTTGTCGCTAAGTCGAGTGCCGGTGTCTATAGTTAGAAGTTGTCGCTAAGTCGATGTGCGTTGTTAACGGCTTATTATCTACGAAGTTACGGAGTAGCGGTAGTGCGTAATATATTCCTAGCGACTAAGAACTTCGAATTAGTACGCGGGCCTCTATACTACCTTAATAGCGGACATCGTTTACGTCCACTATACGTTATTAACGACTCGTTGTCTACGAAGTTACGGAGTAGCGGTAGTACGTAATATATTCCTAGTAACTAAGAACTTCGAATTAGTACGCGGGCCTCTATGCTACCTCGAGTAGGTGCTTAATCGCGTAGTATTAATAACGGACACCGGTTGCGTCTACTATGCGTTGTCGACGGCTTATTATCTACGAAGTTACGGAGTAGCGGTTAAGCCTATACTAGGTAAAGGCTATGCTATAGCTCTTTAGGTAAGGTGTTAATGTAAACCTATACTAGGTAAATGTAGACTATATATATACTATCCTTAAAGCGCTTCCGTCCTATAATATAGAGATTATACTAGGGTTAGAGATAAGCATATATAGTTAGTAGGGCGAGCTAGAAGCGCAACTAATCGGCTACATACTCGCGCCTATTCGAGTCGTAGTAAACGGCTATATGCCTTCTAGGCCGCCTCTTATTACGCCCGTAAAGAAAGTAGTATTAAGGTAAGTTAGGCGAGCCTACCTCTAGGCCGCCTCTTACTACGCCCTTAAAGAAAGTAGTATTAAGGTAAGTTAGCCGCCTACTAACTATTAATATTAGCGAGCTATGTCGTCCTACCTATCTCTACATCGTCCTTAGGAGTAGTAGTACCTATAGTAGCAGTTGTTACGGGCTATATCGCTCCCTCTATAGTAGGCGATGTAGCAGGCGATGTAGTAGGCGATGCAGTAGGCGATGTAGTAGGCGATGCAGTAATCGAAGATACGATGCTAATAGGCGTCTACTAACGGATAGTTATTACTGCCGGTAGCTATTACAATTCGTTATCTCTACATCGTCCCTAGGAGTAGTAGCACCGGTAGTAGTAGTAGTTACGGGCTATGTCGCTCCCTCTATAGTAGGCGATGTAGTAGGCGATATAGGCATTTAGTATAGTAGATGTTATAAGCGAGAGGATGTAATCCTTAAACTCCTTAAGCGCGTCTACGAGCTTAGTTAGAGTAATTAGAGACTAGTCTCGATCTATTCTCGGCTATCCGCATACCTTCTATGTTAGCGAACGGACTACCTCTTATCGCCTCTTACTACGCCCTTAAAGAAAGTAGTCTTAAAGTGAATTAGCCGCCTACTAACTATTAATACGGGCGAAAGGGCCGCCTCGCCTTAAAGCGCCTCCGCCCTATAACATAGAGATTGTACTAGGGTTAAAGATAAGTATGCATAGTTAGTAGGGCGAGCTAGAACGGCTTATTATCTACGAAGTTACGGAGTAGCGGTTAAGCCTATACTAGGTAAATAATGGCGGACATCGTTTACGTCTACCGTGCGTTGTTAACGGCTTATTATCTACGAAGTTATAGAGTAGCGGTTAAGCTTATACTAGGTAAAGGCTTACCGCCCTTAAAGCGCTTCCGTCCTGTAACATAGAGATTATACTAGAGTTAGAGATAAGCATACATAGTTAGTAGGGCGAGCTAGAGGCGGTAATTTCGGAAGCGATAGTAACGTCGCGTTAATACCGAGCAAAGAGAGTCGGTAAATAACTTAAATAAGATTACGGCTTCGACTACTAATACTCTCGAGGGCGCTATTCGTAGGGGTGTTGCAATTCGTTATCTCTACATCGCCCTTAGGAGTAGTAGTACTTATAGTAGTAGTTGTTACGGGCTATACCGCTCCCTCTATAGTAGGTAAATAACTTGAATAAGATTACGGCTTCGACTACTAATACTCTCGAGGGCGCCTTTCGTAGGGGTGTTACAATTCGTTATCTCTATATCGCCCTTAGGAGTAGTAGCACCGGTAGTAGTAGTTGTTGCGGGCTATATCGCTCCCTCTATAGTAGGTGAAGGCTTACTAGGTAAAGGCTATGCTACAGCTCTCGCAAAGGCTACTATCGAGCATCTACTACCTTTTAGGTTACGCGCGTCGATAGGTTCTAAATATAGGGATTATCCTTAGGAGTGGCTATATCGCTCCCTCTATAGTAGGCGATGTAGTAATCGAAGATACGATGCTAATAGGCGTCTACTAACGGATAGCTATTACTGCCGGTGGCTATTACTTATTACTACTCTCTAAGTAAAGGCTTACTAGGTAAAGGCTATGCTATAGCTCTCGTAAAGGCTACTATCGAGCATCGAAGAAAGTAGTCTTAAGGTAAATTAGCCGCCTATTAACTATTAATACGGGCGAGCTATATCGTCTACATCAATGCTAGGATGTATTCCTTAAACTCCTTAAGCGCGTCTACGAGCTCGCTAGCTATCTACATTAATGCTAGGATGTGTTCTTTAAACTCCTTAAGCGCGTCTACGAGCTCGCTAGCTATCTACATTAATGCTAGGATGTGTTCTTTAAACTCCTCTAGCGCGTCTACAATACTAGGATGTATTCTTTAAACTCCTCTAGCGCGTCTACAATGCTAGGATATGTTCTTTAAACTCCTTAAGCGCGTCTACGAGCTTAGCTAGAGTAATTAGGCCTTAGGCATCTCTATTTATATAGTACATCTCTATTTACGTAGTACCTTAGGCATCTCTATTTATGTAGTACATCTCTATTCACGTAGTACCTTAGGCATCTCTATTCATATAGTACATCTCTATTTACGTAGTGCCTTAGGCACTATTATTGTACGGCCGGCCGGTAACGTCGCTATTATAGCATAGTCTATTATAGATGCATCGCCGTTATTATTGCCTTACTATTATTACTTGAAATAGCGTATTACTATTAGTCGAGCTAACCTTACCTATAGCATTATAGAAGACCTCGCTTTCTTCTAACCTTAACTTCTTCTTCTTCTTTATACATACGCGTAGGCGTATACGTACACGTATACGTATACGTACACGTATACGTATACGTACACGCATACCCGCACACGCACACCCGCACCCGCACCCCTAGCAACATACTACCTATCTGCGTATATAATAGCGTCCGATACCTCTTTATCGCATGTAGGTAGCTCTATAGCGATTAACACTATTCCTTTACTAGTTCTACGACTTACTACCGCGGAGCCGCTTTAGATAGTTAAGGTTCCTCGGACAGGTGTCGTCTACTTAGTCCTTTCTTTAGTCTCCGATAGGCTTCGCCGACGTAAGACGTTACGAACGCGACTCTCTAAAAGAGTAGGTAACGGATAGGTTGCGAAAGTATAGTTACGAGTCGTAGGGTATACTACGTTAGGGCATACTACGGTAAAAACTCTTTAGTAAGGTAAACCGGCTAAGGTAAAAACTCTTAAATAAGGTACACCGAGGCACTAATAGGCTTACTAGTAATAGTTACTAAGGTAAAAACTCTTAAGTAAGGTACACCGAGGCACTCTAATAGGCTTACTAGTAAAAACTCTTTAGTAAGGTAAACTAAGGCATTCCTTAATAAGCGTAGCATTATTTTAGGTTAATCCCGCTATAGATAGCTTAATTTACTTCTTATCTATTACTATAGGCTATATAGGCTTCCTACGTTCGGGCTCTTCTTATTCTTCGGATCGGATGCTACATATATCTAGTTAAGCTTAGCGTAATATATAGGTTAGTCTTAGATCCCGATTCAGTTCGAATTCATACCGCCTAATAGCCGATCGTCTTAACTACAAACTCGGTTATAGGCTAAGTTATTTCGTAGCGGTATAGGCCTCTCCTTTAGAAGTATAAGCCCAGCCGCGCTTAGTCTTTTTCGGTATAGGCTCTTTTTTTTCGGGTATAGGCTTTAAAAATAGATACTTCGGGCGCGGTTTAACCTTTATTCTCTATGTAGTACTAGTTAGCACCTAGCATTACTAGTATTACTTTCGCTTAATGAGACCCGTCCTATATACCTTATCTTCGGTCATACGTATTATAGTTAGTAATGGACTACGTTAAAGGCTTTTATAATAACGGCTTACTTCGGCTCGCTCGAGTATAGTCTATAGGTAATATGTACTTCTAGTATACTTCGAGTAGTACTTCTCTTAAAAGCTTCTTAATGCCGCTAGTTAATTAGATCCCCGGACGTAAGTATTCTTTCCTCTCTACCTTCTAGTAGTAACTAAGGTCTTCTAGTAGATCGCATCTTAGGGAGAGTCGTCTAAGCATAGAGGGCGTTAATAGGCGATTAGAGCATAGTCGTTACGTTATCGCCCTACGTATCTATCCTTACCGTACATGTTATATTACTAATAGCTATAGTACAATAAGTATAGCGTTAGTACTAGCGTTAGCGTTAGCCTTCTCGAAATGCGACAATACGACTTCGCGTTCGGCGTACCTAAGGCGACCGTCGTTATCGTGTTAGACACTTTTGTTAGCGCCGTTTACTAGAAATGTACTTAATCGACGTATCTCGTACGGTACGGTACTATCGGTATCGTACTATCGGTACTATGCTATGTTATGTTATGCGGGAAGTCGTAAAAATCGTGAAAGTTAACGTAATACGCGAAGTAAGGTAGTCGCGATGTTTATCCCCGCTAATTACGCGTCTTACTATAGTAAATCCGGGGTCTTAGCGGGATTCGAATCTTTATCGCTTCCTCGAGTATACTTTCGCGACTTTATAACGATTACGACTTTTACGATCACGACTTTCACGATTACGACTTTCACGATTACGACTTTCACGACTTTTACGACTTTCACGATATTCATACTAAGTATAGTATCTAGACTAGCGAATACGGTAATTAGCGAAGATAATAGGATAACGAGCGATAAGATGTTAGCTACTATTACTCTCGGATTAAAGCGTAGTAGCGGTATAACATGGAAGTAGATCGCGGATATATATAATGTCTCGGTACGGAGGAAGCCTAGATAGCTACCTAAGAGTTAGTATACTATAGCCTAATACGTTTATCGGCTCGCTCGGAAGTATGTAGTAGAGGTAGAGGCAGATGTAGAGGAAGAGGAAGATGAAGAGGAAGCGGAAGATGAAGATGCGAATGTTAAGATTAAGGTTAAGTAGGATGTTGTAGAAGTAGGACTAGGACTAGTAATAGTAGGACTAGTAGTAATAGTAGGACTAGTAGTAATAGCAGGACTAGCAGCAATAGTAGGACTAGTAGCAATAGTAGGACTAGGACTAGTAACGATTATTTAGGATGCTATCGAAGAGTTTAACTCGATAGTGCGAAGAGCTGTAGATACCCTATAGCACATAATTCTTTAACAGTAGTAAGGGAATAGGTCGAAGGGTAAAGGGCGTACGAAGTAAACCCTATAACCTACTTAACACTAATAACAACATCCCTAGCGACACAGGAACGAAGTAGTATACGAAAAGCAAAAGTAGTACACGAAAAGCAGTGCACGAAAAGTAGTGCACGAAAAGTAGTGCACGAAAAGCAGTGCACGAAAAGTAGTGTACGAAAAGTAGTGCACGAAAAGCAAAAGCTAGCCGAACACACGGATTAGTGTAGTGCAGTATACGAAAAGTAAAGGCTAGCCGATAGCGAGAAGACACCTTTTATAAGCGTAGGAGAGGGTTAGTTATAATGCGGCGAAGGGAGAGATTTTCGATAAATAAGGAGATAGTAGTATAACTTTATTCCGTAATCTATAATCCTCTTTTCCTCGATGCCTCGATTAACTATCTAACTAGGTTCTTACTAGTATTTCTCTTACGCTACCTACGGACTAGACTTTCGTCGCGTTCCTCGTATACTAACATAAGATCCGGATTAAGGGAGCGATCGGTCCGGAGTTAGCTCTAGAGCTTACGGGCTTCCTAGAGTCGAGTAGATAGTATAATACTACGATTACTACGGCGAACGGTAGACTAAGCGGTAGATATAGCGGCATCCGCGGTATCGGCATTAAATAGAGTACTATAGTCCTCGCGAATAGCGCTACGGCTACGCTACGGTATAGTAGGCTCTCTATTAAAGTTAGTAGAGACTCTACGAGTACTCGTCTAGCTAGTACCCCCTACTTCTACGCTTACTACTACTAACGTATCGCGGTATATGCGCTTCTAGGTACGCCTATTGCTTAGACCTTCTTCTAGATCTTCTAGATCTTCTATACTAGTACTACGGCTAGTACTACGGCTAGTACTACGACTAGTACTACGCCTACGCTTAGTCTTTAGTAGCCGACCGACGCTACGCCTACGACTAGGTAGGCCCTACGAGGGAGGTAGAGGATCCTACGGCTACGGCTNAAGTTAGTAGAGACTCTGCGAGTACTCGTCTAGCTAGTACCCCCTACTTCTACGCTTACTACTACTAACGTATCGCGGTATATGCGCTTCTAGGTACGCCTATTGCTTAGACCTTCTTCTAGATCTTCTAGATCTTCTATACTAGTACTACGGCTAGTACTACGGCTAGTACTACGGCTAGTACTACGACTAGTACTACGCCTACGCTTAGTCTTTAGTAGCCGACCGACGCTACGCCTACGACTAGGTAGGCCCTACGAGGGAGGTAGAGGATCCTACGGCTACGGCTGCGACTACGACTACGGCTACTAAGGACGGTTAACACGGCGTAATGTCTCTTATCTATGCTACTCGGCTCTTATCTATATCGCTGCCCGAGCGGAGTTAGCGCTAATCTTAGTCTCGCGAGTATAGCGCTCTATAGTAGTACCTAGTTAAACATTAGCGACTAGTTAATTCTTAGCCTACTCCGTAGCCGCCTTCTTCTTCGTACGCTTAGCCTAGTATATAGTATAGTCTTTATATACCTATAGAGCAACCTCTATAATAAACTCCGCGAGCTCGGATACTAGGAATTAGGTTCTACGCTCCGGCTTTGCTATATACTACTCTATAAATACTTTAGCTACCTCCTTTAGTTTACCCGATGTTAGATCTAGGTCGAATTCGGGGTCTTTAAGCGAGACGTAGCGAATAGCGTTATATACGTCCTATATATACTTCTCCTCGACTATTACGTTATATAGGATAGTATATAGAAGGTTGTCCTCCTAGTCCTTATCCCTAATAAGGCCGTCGACCTTCTTATTAAACTAGTCTTCTACATGTAGTAGTAGGAAGCGCTACTTAGATCTAATATTAGGCACCTTTAGCGGCTTTAGTACCTCCGGCGGTTCCTAGTCCTACTCGATCTACTTATCTAGCTCTAGGTTATATAGGTTATAATAAAGTGCCGGAGCTATATACTACTTCTAATCCGGGTAGAGGTCTTAGTTCTCGTTATAATAGTCGTTTAGCACGTCTCGAGGGTACTTCGGAGTTAGTAAGTACTTACTATTAACTATTAGGCGAAAGACATTTAGTATAGTATCGCGCTTCCTTATATCTTCTTTAGTCTAGTTCTTAGTCTTCTTAGCCTTTACCTAGGTTACTTAGGTCGGTCGGGTCCGTTAGGTCCGTAGTTAGGTCGGCTAGAACTTAGGATTACTCTCGGCATCCTCCTAGTATTATTCCCGGGCTATACGACGATCTTCCTCTATCTATTCTATAGATCGAGGCCGCGCGATAATAGCATCTTTATTATTACTAAGCTCGACTAGACCGAAGTCCTCTCCTAGTCGCTCTATATTCGGTAAACCGCTTAGACGGGTAGCTTCATATGCGATTAGAGTAGTCTAGTCTTCTTAGTATACTTCTACGTTACGTTAAGCTCGATCGCGCGTAACGATGGACGTATATTTAGAACCTTCTAGTACGAGCTTTAGCATGTTATCGAGTATCTTAGGAAGGAAGAAGACTACGATAGTACGGCTATTTAGTAGATCGTCGCTATCCTTAATTAAGTCTCTCCTAGCACGTCCTCCTTTCTAGGTAGCATTATCGATATCCTTTATAATCGGAAGGTCCTAGAGGAAGATAAACTTAATGTCTAGAACATTAGTGCTAGTACCTATTACGGGTATTGCGACTATAATCCGGATCTTCGAGTTACGCTTCTTATACTCCTCGTACCGATCGTTCTTATCGTTCTAAGAGATACGGGCTATATAGAAGGCGATGACCTTACGTACATCGATACTACCGTTCTACCTATGCTAGGTATATTACTTTATCGGATCCTCGACGTTCTCGGTCATCTTAACTACCTATATACGGAACTAGGTAATATACTTATTAACTAAGTTACGACTATCGATAAAGATTAATGTCTTTAGAATTCGATGGGGTATAGCCTCGCCGGTAGCCCTATCTACTATAAACCTTAGTACTAGATACATCGGATCGAAGTCGTTAGTACTTATATTCGGGACTATCTTAGTAATGTACGAGATGTCGGTATAATCGATGCTACTACGGATAATACGAGTTATAAATAGCCCCTCGCCCTCCTCGCGGAAGCTACTATTTAGAAGGATATGAGGCTTACTCTCGCGAGATAAGGTCGCAGTCGTACTAAGCTAGGTAGTATCGGCGCGTAGGATTATACGTAACTTATATAACTATGCGAACTCTAGGCGGAAGTTATACTACTTATATACGAAGTGTACCTCGTCGATAACGATAAGACTAATGCGATTAGTAATAGCACGGAAGGCCTTCCGAGTAGTAGATGTCGAGGCCTATTCCGGGTTGCATATAATATGCTAGTAATAGCCGCTCGCGATATCGTTGAACATATTTAGATTATTAGCCTTAGTCTTAGCTATTATAAGATAGACCTTAACTAAGTCGCCTATAGTAATGCTCTATACTACGGCTTCGATGTCGGCTCGTTGCTCTTCTCCGATTCGATTAAGGGGGATAATCTATATCGTAATAGTCCTAGTTAGGAGTATATATGCCTAGTATATAAGGCTCTTACTAGCACCTATCTTAGCGACTATAACGACGTCCTAGTATGCGAAGATAAGGGCGTATAGCACATCGATCTAGAGCTAGCTTAGTTTAAAGTCGCGACCTAGATAGAATAGATTAAGGATCTAGTTTAAACTAGCCTCGATAATAGCCTTTTAAAACTACTCTACCTCGGTACATAAGCTAGCATCCTATATAAGTATCTAGATCTCTTCGAGTTTAGTAGTAGGACCGATATTATATAGTCGATCCTAGAAGTGCTATGTTAGGATTAGAGTACCTTAACTATATAGCACGTTAGGGCGGTTAACATTGCCCGACTAGATAGGCTCTTTGCGACTAAGCGCTTTACGACTAGGCAATCGAGGAACGTGCTAACGGGGCTAGTTCTTATTAGTATTCTTATTCTTCTTCTTAGTGCCGCGCGCCTTATAAGAGCTATGTAAATGCGACGGAAAGGCGCGGTTACCTATAGTAGCGGTAGGCGATGCGCGAAGCTATTAGGCGGTAGTAGTAGTAGAGGTATTATAGTAGAGGTATTATAGTAGAGGTGTTGTAGTAGAGGTGTTATAGTAGAGGGTATTATAGCGGAGGTGTTGTAATGGATATATTATAGACCCTCGAGTCGCGAGGCTAGAAGCGCGATGTAAGAAGAAGAAGAAGAAGAAGAAGAAGAAGAAGAAGAAGAAGAAGAAGACGGTAGAAGTGTGTTACCTAGAGTACGCTACGCATGTGTTTACTAGACCTACTTAAATGAGACCTAGCGCACGGATAGGGTACGCGAATAATAAACGCGCTAATACTATAGTACGCTAACACTATACTAACACATACTAAACACTTGCTCGCCCTTACATACACTATACTAGACCCTCGGCGTACCTACTAGGGCGTTATTAGGTGCGTTTATCGTCTTAACACCGACATAGAAAGCTATACCTATCCGACGACTACGATATAACCCGTACGGTACTACTATATACCCTAGAATATATAGACATCTATAGTAGCATTAATACATCCGATCCCGATACCCGCGTACTATATATAAAGGTTTAGTTAGCTTATTTTACATATAGATGCGAAAATTAGACTTTCGGCCGATAGATGCGAGCATTAAGGAATAATACTACATATAGAAAAGCGAGAAGTTAGAGGTGTTTTAGCGCCTAATTCTAATAGGCCTCGTGCATTTAGTTATACTAAGAAAGCGTAGTGTTAGTAGATTATAAGTAGTATTCGGATACGAGTAGGGAGATGCAAAAATGACTTTTATGTTTTCGAATTATCTAGAGAGTACTTTACTATTAACATATTTAAAAATGTGATTATCTTATCGAGTGCACTAGTTTCTAGGAACCGTTTTAACAGTTTTTCGAGACCTAGTATAGGTATTATATACTAACACTAAATATTCTCGTGAAGTATAGGACCTAACTATAGAAACGCCCGAACCTTACGATTATGCCTTAGGCTCGTAACGAAGCCTTTAAGTACGCTAAATATAGGAATAACGATTATAGAAGGTAGGTAGGTAGTGTGTAGAAGGTGGGTAGGTGGGTAGGTAGTAGGTAGAAGGTAGGTAGGCTAGGTAGAAGGTAGGTGGAAGGTAGAAGGTAGAAGGTGGAAGGTAGAAGGTACTTGAAGGATCGTCACGAGCCTGATTGGAGGCAGGCGTCGTCGAGAGTATCGTTCTACTATGCCGGCTCTTCTTCTAGGAAGGCTAGGCTAGCTAATACTAAGTATTCCTCTTAGTTACCCGTTAGTAAGCTATTAGGCTAGGTACCCATCCTTAGCCTTATTACTCCTAGGTGCCTAGTAGGTGCCTCTATAGTAGCTACTAGGTCCGGGGTAACTCCTAACTATCGCTAAAGGTTAGGTAAAAGATCCCTTAGCTCTTTTCTCTTAACTTAGTCCTTAAAGCCGTTAAAGTAGTCCGGCCGTCGAGATAGCCCGTCCGAAGGGTTTGCCGAGCCCTTCTTATATTTAATAATAAAGTCGTACGCCGCGAGGCGTTCGGTAATACGGGCCTATCTACTACTAAGCTCCTAGGTCGTTATAAAGTACTTTAGGTTATAATGATTAGTTAGTACTCGAATAGGGTACGAGGCACCTTCGAGGTAGTGCCGCTATACCTTAAAGCATTCCGAGATAGCTATAAGCTCTTTGTTAGGAGTACCGTACCGGACCTAAGGCCTAGTAAAACTCTTAGAGTAGTACGCGATAGGATGCTAATGCTTTTACTTAGTATTAGAGTCGTTAGGCTAGAGAAGGATGCTAGCGTACGTAGCGTCTAATATATTAGTAATTACTATAATAGGTAACGCTAGATCGAAATGCCGCAATACTAGCGCTTCTTAGAAGGCTTTCTTTAACGCCTAAAAGGATTCCTCCGCTTTAGGGGTCTACTAAAAGGGGCCCTTAACGACCCTCTTCTTTCTCTTTAGAGTTACTATTAAGGTACCTCCTACTAGCATCTTATTAAGAGGCCTAGCGATCTTCGAATACCCCTAGATAAAGCGACGGTAGAAATTCGCGAAGCCTAGGAACACTTAAATATCTCGGTAGTAGCGAGGTATAGGCTAGTTCTAAATAGCTTCTACCCTCTTACTATCTATTACTATACCGTGCGGAGTTACTATAAACCTAAGGAACTCGACGGTATTTATGTAGAACTCGTACTTTAACGGTTTAGTATATAGCTTCTACTAACGTAAGCGCTCTAGGACTATACGAACATGCTTCTCGTACTCCTCCTTACTCTGCGAGTAGATAAGGATATCGTCTAGGTATACTATATAGATATTATCGACGAGGCCTACTAGCGCTTTATTAATGTACGACTAGAACGTAGTAGGGGCGTTAGAGAGGCCGAACGGCATAACTAGATACTCGAAGAGGCTATACCGAGTCTTAAAAGCGGTCTTCTACTTATCCCCTTCGCGAATATAGAGCCGATAATAGGCGTCCTTTAGGTCTAACTTAGAGAAGATCTTAGCATTGCTAAAGCGGTCTAGTAGCTTACTAATAAGTAGTAGCGGGTAGCGGTTCTTTACCGTAATCTTATTAAGACCTCTATAGTTAACGTATAGCCGTATAGTACCGTCCTTCTTTAGAATAAAGAGGATAGGTATACCGTAAGGGGACTTACTTAGCCTAATCTATCCTTTAGCGAGGGCGTTATCTAGGTATTTACGAAGGATCTTTAACTCCTCCTACGAGAGGTTATAGATAGGGAGTTAAGGTAGAGTCTTACCCGGTTCTAGGTTAATAGTATAGTTATATTCCGAATAGGGAGGGATAATACCGGTAAGGTCGATATTAAATACGTTAACGTAGTCGCGAAAGGCGTCCGGGATGTTAAGGTATATAGCCTTAGCTACGGTAATAGTATGTTTATAGACTTAGCGAGGTAGGTTAGCGAGTTTAGGGTAGGGAGCGTAAAGGGTCTCGTAGCGATAGTATATAAGGACTATACCGATCTACTATAGTACTTCGGCGTTCGGATTAATAGTCGTTAGGTCGACGTCGCTAGCGGGGTTTAGGGACGATATAGTCTCTACGAGGGCGACCTTAGGGGGGTCCCTAGGTACTATAGAGGTACTAGGTAGGTCCTCGTCGTAATCGGAGTCGTTATCTTCCTTTAGTTAGCTTCCTATAAAGAAAGATCTATCTTTAAGCTAGACCGAGACGGACTTATCGATAATAGCGGAGACTAGGAGGGACATCTAGTAAGGGGGAGGCGCCTACGAGGGACCTAGTTAGTACCCCGTTAGGGAGGGTAACCGACCTATAGTAGTTTCCGTCTAAGGGTTCTATATAAAGGTTCCTCGTCGAAAAGAGATAAGCGGGTTAGTCTCTACGAGCTAGTCCTACCTAAGGACTAAATTATATCCTATAAAGGTACTAGCCTAAAACGTCTAAGTAACCGTACGGGCTTTTCCGTTATAGTCCTAGACCGTTAGCGTAAGTAAGTAAGCCTTATAGATAGTTATCTTATTCTAATCTAGGAAGGTAACTCTCGGAGGTTCTAGGTCGAGAGGGGGAAGATTTAGGATCTTTATAACGTACTACGAATATAGATTAAGCTAAGCTCCGTAGTTAACGAGGGTAGTAAGGTACCTTATACCGTTAGTATAGGGTACCTTAACGGTAACCTTAATCCGTCGTTCCTTTCCTCTAGTACTCGGTCCTAGTTATAGAGAGGAAAGAGATATAGCTAGGACTTCTTATTTTCCGATTACCCTACGGCTATACTAGTAGAAGCTTCGGCTCTAGGGGGCGAGGTAGTATCGGTACTTAATACTCTATCCGGCGTACCTCCGCCGTAACTACGTCTACCTTTCTACTATCCCCTACGTCTACGCGGGCCCTTCGGAGGGGCCTACGAGGCGCTTAGCGATTACTCCTAAGAGCCCGCTAATATATTCTTATCTAACGTCGTTAGGTTCTTAGAACCTCGAGAAGATAAAGAATCGCTCTTCGCCTTCTTAGACGTAGCCTTAGTATCCTCGATACGATAGGCCTTATCGAATAGCTCGTCGACCGTAGTAAAAGTAAGGAGCTTATTTAACCGTCTAATCTTAGTACGAATGTTAGCTAGGAGTTTAGAGAAGTAGAAATCGATACGAGTAGACTCGTATAATCGATTAAGCGGAAACCCTACTTCTAGCTAGTCTTCCTATTTACGTATATAAGCGTAGAACTTTATAATAGCTTAGCCGCTATAAAAGGTTATAGCCTAAAAGGATATAGTATTCTCGGCGCGCTAAGCGGTAGGGGGTCGAATAGTATTACGAATAAGCTCTTTTAAGTTACTCTAGTTAAATACTTCGCCGCTCTCCGTTAGTACTATAGTACGTCGCTCGATAGCGGCGATAATATCCTATAGTTTAATCTTAGAAATAGACTATAGCGTCCTCCTAGTATTATCTAGGTCCTAGTAGTTATAGATAACGAAGCGATTCTCGTACTCGTTAGCTTATATAAGGTACGATTAGAAGGAGAAAGTAGCGAGTTTAGGAGGGTCCCTCTTAAATAGTTCGATTAATAGGTCTCGCTAGTACGGACGAGGTACTTCGGAGGTATTATCGATAGTACTTAAATTATTATTAACCGTAATTACCCTCTTCCGCTTCTTATCTAGAGGGTCGAAGATAGCGAGTACGTTAGTTAGGCGCTAATACTTAGCTAAGTACTACTTTAGAGTAGTATCGTCCGTTACTACGGTACTAAAGTCGGTATCTAGTTACTAGATACGAAGACGTATAGTATCCTATAATAGCGCTAGGGGCGGAGGAGGAGGGTCCTCATCGTTAAACTAATCGTTAGGACCTAGCGGCTACTCCTTAGGCTCCTCTAGGGTACCTAAGCCGGGTCCTTTACTACCCTCCTATTATACCTTAGAGGAGGTAGCGGAGGTAGTAGCGGAGCGGATAGGGCGTTTCCCTACGGCTATATCGCCGGAACTAGTATTCTTCGGGCCTATTCTTAGAACGGAACTATAAAGGTAGGTCTACTAATTAGTACGGCTTATAGTAGCGGCAAGGTACCTAGGAAGGACCTATAAGGCGCCGGCGGTAATACTACGAGGATAGTCGTACTTAGTATAGCTATGCTCCCGTAGGATTAAGAGGTAATATACTATAAGGCGTTTAGTATATAGGGTATAATAATACGACTAAGTAGTATATTCGATAACTATCGATATTACCTAAGGAACTAGAAAGTAGATCGAGTAGGAGAGGGTAGTTTATCCTATAGCGCTAAGGCGCCGGTGCCTCTGGGTCACCTAATAGGCACTAGCGGGGTAGCGTAAGGGTGCCTCTAGGGTGCCTCGGAGGGGGTGTGAGGGTGGATTCCCTCACATTTAGATCCCTAGGCATGTGTATTAGTTTTCCTTTTAAAGTTAGGTAATATTGTCTTATACTTTAAAGGTTCTTATTATGCTATAGGCTATTACTATAAACTACTAGCGGGAGACCTTTACTATCTTTCCTATCTTTATTATCTATTCTTTCTAGGTTTCTAGCCTCTTTATATCCCCTTCCGCTACTATATAGAGCTTAACTACTCTACGCCTATCTTTTCTAGCCCCTATAATCTCCTTTATTCCTATCCTTTAGACGATTTCCTTCCCTATTATCTTATCGAGTTCCTCCTATTCCTAGGGGTTTATAATGTAGACTTTAATAGCTATCTTCTTTTCCTTAAGGCTAGCTACCTTTACCTATATATCTTAGTTAGTTTTTAGGCCTATTAGCGCTCCCTTCTATACCTTCGCTATTACCGTTCCTACTACCTTATCTACTATTATCCTTATATCGCTCTTAAGTACCTTTAGTCCTCCTAAGAGTTCTATAATTATTATCTTTAGTACTCTTTCTAGGACCTCCCTATCGGCCGCTATTACTATCTCTTACGCTCTCTCGTATGTTACTTTCTACTTATTCGCTTCGCCCGGGGGCCTCGTCGTCGTCGCTATCGTCGTCGCCATTTTTTGAAGTAGTTCGTTTCCTATATATAGCGATATAGCGATACAGCGTCTACATGCATCGGAGGGCTATCCTCTTTACGCTTAATAGTTAAGCCGAGATTATAATTAGCCTAAACCCCTACTAGGGGAGAAATTGATAGCCTTCCGATGCGTGTAGATGCTGTACTAATAGGCCTCGCCTTGTTGCATAGGGATAGTAGCGATTCTAGCTTTTTTAAGGCCGTCTTATACCTCAAAAACTAGTCGCAAGGCAACATGTTTCGTACGAAGAAAGGGGCTCTTTATGAAAACTAAGTTGCCTAGATAGAAGATCTACCGGCAGATTAGTCAAATACTACGTCTTTAATTAAGTAGCCGTGCTAAGGGCAAAGAGCACATATTTCATTAAATCTATGTGTTGAAAATGGACGTGTTGATGAAAAACGCCACTTTACGAACTGATTATGACACTTTGAGAATATAATATAGGTCAGGCACACGGAGCATGCTTCTTTTTTTCACTCGCACATAGGAAAAGATGACTTCTAATAACGGCATGCCGATCTTGCCAAACGAGCTCTGGCAACGCGTCTTCTTCTTCGCATCGCAAAATACCTATGCTTCACGCGACCATGTCAAATTGTGGAACTCGGTTCGCGCGGTATCGCGTGCATGGCGAGCAAACATAACTCGAGAGTACCTCGAAGCGTACGTCAAAGATCCAGCACGATGTTTGATCTACTGGGATGCCGGTGAAGACTACGTACCGAACATGGAGCATGGATCGATACATTACTTTGGTCTCGAGATGGCCTTTGACCGCTTTGATGAAGACGCCCGCGGCAACGAAGACAAGACAAGAGTCGTGTTCAAAGAGACCAAGCAGACAAGACTGGTCCCCGAGTATTGGTCTGCGAAGATGAAGAGTGCTCATAAGAGAAAGAAAATCCACGGCTGGAAGGAAAAGATTGAAACATACCTGGGAACGGGAGACTGTGGAGATGAGGCAGGAGGTGGATGTTTTGATGATACAGCTCACGTCATATGCGTTTACGGACAAGTCAGCGATACCGCGCTGCCAGGACTGCGATTTGACCTTAAGAAATTCGAGATATCTTTCGAATGGGAGCCCATGTTGGTAGCATTCATGAGAGAAGTTCTGGAGGTGGACAGGCGCACCGCTGAGGCCAGAGTCAAATTCGAGACAGAAACACTCAGAGGACCATCGAAAGTTTCGCCAAAGACACTCCTTGCGAGCATGAAAGCTATGACGGACGCAACGGGCGAGGCTCAGAAACAAGTCCGAAGAGAGCGCATCTGGCGTCATTATCGAGCCATCGATGAGTACTGGGCAGATAAGGAATTTCCGTTTGACGAGGAGGAGGAAGCAGTCATCCTCGAGCGCATCAGGGGTCTCGCAGGTGCGGGCAGCGATGAGCAGCGGTCCAGAATACTCAAGTCTCTTGGAGTTGGCGAAAGCGAAAAAGAATGTGTCGATGTAGATGAGGACCAAGAAAGCACGGATGATGAGAGCGAGGCAGAAGCTGAAGCAAGCGAAAATGAGTTACATGGCATGGTCGACATTTACGACATAGATACCGGTGATAGCACTGATTCCGACAATGACAATGACGAGGACGAGGACGAGGACGAGGACGAGGACGAGGAAGGGGGAGATTAGGTGCTGGATCTCAGCCTCTTGTCAAGCACCACGTTGTTCGCTCTATGGACCGGACAGTGAGTCTCAACAGTGCATGCCTTGGTCAGGCATCCCTTGGCATTGCTGTGACTAGATGGTCCTATACCTTTCTCAGTCCGCGCAGTTTATGCGCTTTCAATGTCAAAGAGAAAGTAGCAAACGTGCAAACAGACCAATCCACTACAAAATGAGGTCACGGGCAAATCGGGAAGCATTCTTGTTCTTGAAGGTACTTGGAAAATGGCTTATTCTGACTATTATCCATCGTCGTCAGAGAAAGATGAAACGCCCTCTGGGCAATCTCGGCCCAGTAAGCACATTCAAACCCCCCTCGCCCAATTGCTAATGCTTTGCAGGGAGCGAATCCGCGAACGACCAGCCTTCAGGCTCTGCTGTCCCTCAGACTTCTCCTGTCAGCAGTGTCCGTGAGGAGTCCTCGAATCGTCTCGGGTTTGCACCTCAACCGCAGACCATGCAGCCACCGCAGACACCTCCCGAGCGCCTCGGATCTACCTTGCAATCTGTTCAGCGACTTCTTAGTGAAAACATCAGCCAGTCCACCTTGGACTCCATCCTTCGGCTCCTTAATGAAGATCTCGACTCCGCACCAACTACTGGAGACAAGAGACGACAAGCTGAAGAATTGCAGCGCCGTAGTCCTCCGAAGAAGAGAGCGACCCCTTCCAAAGCAAATGACGCTCCAGCTGTAACGCGCACACCTACTTCGGCTCTCAATGCGTTCACAATATCTTCCTCGAAGAAGTCTAAGAAGACCTCAACCCCGGCCTCGACACCATCGAAAAAGGGCAAGACTGGGCAGGGAGCTGCTGCGCCACCGCAGGCTATCACTACCCCTTCTACCACTCCACGTACAGTACCAGTCCAACTCAACAGCAATACGCCAGAGTACGAAGGTGTCTCCGTCATCCCCCCAGATCTTGCTGCAATGTGTCGTCAGCTAAGTGCAGCTTTGGCACAGTATACTGGTGCACTACCCACCTCGTTCCGCAACAAGTTGCGAGAGACATACGGTAGGGCCTACTTCAACAGTTCGGGCTTCATCATGGCGGATCAAGTGTCTCCTTCGGTGCTTTGGGACTATTGGATGGACAACCGTCTCTTCGCTCCACAGGACTGGCGAAATTTGGCCACGAAAACACAGAAGCCGTTTCCGAGGAAAAAAGAACGCACCGTCCAAGCATTGTATGGAACAGTCGGCCAGCCATACACTGGCACTCTAATCACTCCTGATCTTCGCCCCAGATCTACTCGTCCTGCAGCTGTTTCGAGCTCTTACAATATCAACTCGGCCCCATTGCCGCAGCAGCAGTCTGGTGACGATGAAGTACAGTCGAGGCCCGAACAAGAGGATGACATGATTGACGCAGAACCTGACAAACGTGCCAAATTGCCTCCAGCAAACAACTCTTCTGGGATGGGCCTGCAACGCGATGGCTTCCGGAATAGAGACCGTGCTGAAGCAGGACCGTCTGGATCTCGAACATCTGGTCAAGAGCCTCACCTTGCTGCTGCTGAGCAGGATGCGATGAGATCTGCAAGAGAGTACGCAAAGCAGGATGACAGTCATGGAAGTCAGGACAGTCTTGTACGTATCGATCGTGGCGAAATTGTCGGTGACGAGGCCTTCGCAGAACGCGTCCAATTGCAAGAGTATCAACGGGATGCTGGACGAGGTGAGGGAACCGAAAAATATGAAGAGACGACTGAGAAAGATCAGGACGGCGAACAGACAATGCAGGCTGATGCTGCCGAAAGATCGAGCACAGTGACCACAGGTGTTTCTGTGCCGTCTACGACACCTACGGTAAACAACACGGTGAGACCGTCGCTTCGGATGCCTCTTCAGCCTCCCAGTGTACTCAGTGGTATGGCTAGTCCTAGGACCCCGGTTCGTCCCGGCCCTGATGCTACCGAAGAGGAACTTCGCGACTACAATCACCAGCAGACCGTCTATGAAAATTTGATGGAACGTTATGATAATAGACAGGCAGAAGAACAACGTGAGCACACAAAGCAGGGCGCTGCCAATGAGGACGGCGATGATTTCATGCACGATCAGGCCGACGAGAACTTCGACGGAGACAACGAAAAAGGTGATTAGGTAGAAGTCACTATGCTAGAGGATGATACAGTCTACAGAGGTAGAACATGCTGAGAGCAATGAGAGCACATGGAGTGTATTAAACGTGATCGAGACCCAGTCCTACCACCTTGCTGAGATTCAACGCAGCACTTGGACAAACAATACCAGAACAAGTTTTGCATCCGAGTTTGATCGCTTCCAACTAGTTCCTTTGATCAATATTCCAGCAGGCTTCAGTCTCTTCACGTCTGAGAACACAAAGAGTCTCAGCAATCGAGAAAAAGATGATTGCCTGCTCGCCTCAAATCGAAGAAATGTTGCTGAAAATCCAGCTCATACTGGTGGTTGGCTTGCAAACCGTTCGAGCTTCTTTTGTCAGTCATGGACGATCAATTTGCATATACCACCACACCGCAACTCCACGCCAACACACCACCATACATCGGAACCACGCCCATCCCAAACGAAATCCAACAACTCGCAAAAGACGTCAACAGCCTCCTCAAAGACAAAATGAACTCCATACATCCCAACCACCCACAAAGCGGTCGAAAATGGCTCGCCAATTCTGGAAAACCTTGGAGCACGCACTTCACGAAATACGGCTGGATCAAGACCGATTCCACGCTCTTCAGACATTGGATGGATACCAGGATTTTTTCGCCTTGGGTCTGGCGGAATCTCGCGACGAGTAATGTCGAGGGCAAGTCTACGAAACACATTACGTTCTTTGCGAAGGATAGTAAGAAAATCGAGCCGGATTGCAGCATGCTAGAGCCTCCGGATTCATGGGAGACGGCTACAATTACTGAGACTTCGGCCTCGGATGTTAGTGTCGATGATGCCACGGAGACTATGGATTCGTCGGATACTTCCATGACTGAAACTTCAGCTATGGATACCAGCGATAATCATCTCGAAATCACAGATCAAGTCGATACAAGCCGACGGAGAAGCGAGCGAATCGAGCACCAAGATCTCAATGATGATGATGATGTGAAATGGTTCTTCAAGTGTCGCGGGTGCGGGCTGAGTGGTGAGAATGTCGGTGAAGGAAGCGGACCGGCTATGTGTTGCGACAAGTGCAAGACCTGGCAGCATTTCCATTGCGCACAGGAACTAGGCATTGTGGATTCGGAGTTGGGTTTGAGGGATATTGCGGAACAGGGGTTCGTTTGCGAGAGTTGTAGATAGAGCGGTTTAAGACGGCGGGAGAATTGGATCATCATGGAAAGCTGTTTTGATTTCTGTACTCGTGGGATAGACGCGATCCTAAATTTCTTCTCTGGAGACCGGTGATCTTGCTTGACTGCTTCTGCGAGTTGCGAGTTTTCCTAGCCGGGGACCAAATGTTCCCGTGTGCGGAGATGTTTTGTGCCTCCAGTTAATCATGGCGGCAAAAGTTCATGATACCATTGCTCTTGATCAGTGGATATCGAGCTTGATCAAATCCCCTTCAACCTTCCTTGAACTCATTGACATTGATATTCACAGTCTTAGTGATGCCGTTGCCAGCCACTATATGCGTCTCCGATCCATCATCATCAGCCGCGCCGATTTCTGTCTTCATGATATCGAACTCATCCATCCGAGCATAATTCGTCCGTGTACTGTTCTTCGTGCTGTTCGATTTCAGCTTCGAGAGCTCGGATGATGCATTTTCAGCTCTTTTTCCACCACGGCCACTGCGGCCGGTGCCTGACGTATTGCCGTATTCGCCGATGAGACGTGGTGCGACATGCCTGAGGAAGAGTCGAAGGATCGGTAAGCAGCCGCAGATAATGACGAGATTGCCTTCGATGCAGATCCAGGTAGCTGGCGTTGCCAGAGACCACGTCATGTCGGCCGCTTTGACGAGCGGAGGCATTAAACATAGCCGGATCAATGATGTGACCATGGTTCTGAGGTAGCAATGTCAGCATCTTGCGGTGCTCAATGTGGCCTGGGAACTTACAAGGAGCCGATACTGAAGATGAAGATCAGACCAATCTTCTGCAGCTTCGGCACTTGAAGTTTGATCAGCATAGGCATAGGAAGGAGCTGTTGTAAAAAAACATGGCCCGTCAGTGATGGTCTGCATCTCCTGTCCTATTGTAGACACTTACCAGCATGAGAATATCCGATGCGGCATTGAGGCCTGCAGTCGCGAGATAGATCTGACCACGATTGATACAATGGCCCTCAGTAATTGTGACATCCCAGACTCGCTTGAGTGGCGTGCAGGCAAATATCAGGCTGAGCGCCAGAGAAGTGCTGAATCCGAACACCAGGACCATGACGCCGTAGATGGAATACGTGAACCACTTCTCCCGTGACAGCTTGAGGTAGAACAGAAGGATGGAGAACTTCGCCAATGCCATGACCATGAGGTAAATGACCGCATCAATGGCAGTAATTCGCACGATTTTGTTCAAGTCTGCGAGACTCAAGTCCCAGACGTGTGTGCCGATAATGTTGACAGCCATGTAATACACGATTGTGATCTGCACAAACAGCGACATCATCTACGACCAAGTAAGCCACAGTCCAGCTTTCAGCGAGAACTTTTCTATACCCAAGCTATGATGAGGAGCACATCGTCAATGCCAAATATTCGAGCCAGAATCGCCTTCGTGTAGATTCTGATGAGCAGGAAGGCAGTCGATATGGCCATGCCCGCAATCGCTAGGACAATGCCCGCCGTAGTATCCTTAGTGACCGGATCATCTAGATTGCTTGTGAAACCAGGTGGCGCAGACGCCGCTGGTATGTGGGCTGGGTCGGTCGGGGTCGCTGCCGTTGCAGACATGGTGTGTCGAGATGTTCCTCTTCAACGACAGAAGTAGGGCATGACGAAGCGATCGCTGGGCAGTAGTAGCTAACAGCTAATATCTGCTATCGGGACAAGCAATGCCACCAGAGTGCATGGCCCTGTCCAGAGCCTTAAGGGATAGTATGTAGTATCGCGACCTGGTGTCGAATGCTGCCCCAATAAAATCTTTGCAACAGGCATGGCACGGCTTGTTGTACAGTAGTCACTGGCGGCACGTTCACCATATCCCCAGCTTTCCACATCCGGGCCGATGAGGAAGCTTTCCCAAGGCGCAAATCTCCAGCTTCTGCCCTGGGATTGCCAGATTGATGATATACAGCAGGGCTGGTTGTTCCGCCAGTCGTTCCGTCCGGCAGCCCAGTCCTGGCTGAGAAAGCTTGAAAGCACCCGGTCCAAACGTGTAGCCCACCCATAGTTCTCTTCAACGAGCCTTGAGCTATGCTTTGGGCCATCAACAGACACGCGTGCAATGATGCAGATGCGTATGTGATAGAGCACAACTTAGACCGCTTTATGGCGAGCTTAAAAGCTCCCCGGTCGATGCCACGACAGATAGAGTTCTGCGTAACAGCAGACTCGAATGCGAATCGTATGCACTCCTTTTAACCCATTCACCTCAACTGCGGCCCAAATTGACGTAATAAGAGGGTGGCCAGACCGTAAGAATTTGTACTGCCGAAGACAGCTGATGAGTGTATATTGTGGACCGAAGCAATCGACTTCTGCGCTGCAGATATGCGTAGTCCCCGTGCTGCGACAAACGATGTCGTCGTTGATGACAGAGAATCTTATTTTTCGGTCAAATCTCTCCAGACTGGGCCCCAGAAGTATGTATGTGGGGAACCAGGTCCTAATTACCTGTTCCGGGATCCTAACAGCGTCCTTCCAAAGCTTAGGGTAATCGCCGTACAATATATCCTTGTATGAGAACGCTTTGATGGCTTGCAAGGAGACAATATTGGCTATGTAAGCTCTTTAATCCCTCGACGTCGCGTGGCAATCTCATTTGCACCAACCCATTTGCTTTGCCAACATGAGAGCGTTGACAGTACTCCGTACTCTGGCCGTGTTGTCCGTCGAGCTCGGCTTGGCGCTTGCGAATGAAATGTCCCACTGTGTAAGAAGGCGTAGCTCTCGGCTATAGAGCACTCGCAACTGATGCTGCCTTAGTGTCAAGCGCTTTCCGATGCTGGTTTGGGTGACGCGCTAGTGTATTCTGGCGTCGAGGCCTACGAGAATGACCTACAGAAGTACTTCTCGAAAGCTGCGGTTTTGACACCGCAGTGCTTCCTACAGCCTCGAGATACCACAGAAGTATCTTTGGCAGTGAAGACGCTGGTGGCAGCAAACAAGACTGAGCCATGCCAATTCGCAATCCGGTATGTGAGAGGTCGTGCGTGAATGATGAACCTCTGGCTGATGGTGACGTTCGCGTGCCAGTGGCGGCGGCCACACTCATTTTGCTGGCGCGGCCGGAATCGAGAAAGGTGTGACCATCGATCTTGGAATGATAAAGGATGTTGCATATTTCCAGGACAACAGCTCTGTATCAGTCGGAGGTGGAGCGGTGTGGAGTGATGTATACGAAGCGCTGGACAAGATTGGAGTCATGGTCGCTGGAGGACGAGCATCGTCGGTGGGTACGTTGAATCGACCTCTCTCTCTATGCTGAGATTTGCTGACACCCAGATCAAAACAGGTGTAGGCGGGTTGAGCCTCGGAGGAGGGAACTCATACTATGCTGCGAGGTATGGGTGGGTGTGCGACAACGTCTTGCGATATGAAGTCGTGCTTGCAAATGGGACAATCGTGGTCGCAACTAAAGATGATTATCCTGACCTGTGGCTAGCTCTAAAGGGCGGCAGCAGTAATTTCGGCGTGGTCACTCGGTACGATTTTGCCGCATTCGATGGCGGCAAGATTTTTGGCGGCGTGGTTCTATATCCTGGAGACACGGCAGACAAGCAGCTGCAGGCCATTCTCAATTTCGGCGACAATATCGAGAAAGATCCCTATGGCTCCACAATTGTCATCAGCATGATGATGTCGGACACCAAGACTCCGATGTTCATGAACGCCTATGACTACACCAAGTCAGTCGACCAACTGCCATCTTCTGTCTTTGGAGAGTTCCTCAGCATACCTGGAAATATCAGTGACTCAACAGGCCTCAGGAATATGACCTCCCTGGCTCATGAATTCGAGCTTCCGAAAGACCATCGCGTCCACTTCAGCACTCTAACTTTCAAAAGTGACATCCGTGTCATGCGCAAAGCCCACGAAGCTTATGAGAATGTGACAAAGACACTTGTCGCCCAGGCCAAGGGAGACTGGGCGATCTATACCTTGTACCAGCCCATTCCAACACTGTTCTCCCAGCACTCCAAGGCAAAGGGTGGTAACGTTCTGGGCCTCGATCGCTTCAAGGAGAACCTGATCATGTATGAGCCATATATGAAATGGCAGGGCGCGGACCAGGACGAGCTTTTCAACTCCCAAGCACGGTATCTTCGTGACACGATATCGTCGTACGCAAAGAGCATCAAAGCAGACAACGATTGGCTGTATTTAAATTATGCAGACAAAGAGCAGGCACCGCTGGAAGGGTATGGCTTGGACAACGTCCACAAAATTCGAGCGGCAGCACAGAAATATGATCCGGACGGAGTGTTCCAGTATATGATGCCAGGCGGCTTCAAGATTTCTCAGGTAAGTTGTAAGATCCCGCTGCGAGAGTCCATACCTGACGAGACGCAGGTCAAGGATTCGGCCGTCCCAGGAGCAAAATCTCATACCAAGGTCGGCGTGATTTCAGGAAGTGTAGTTGGAGGCGTCGTAGGAGCTGCTCTAATACTCGGAGCTCTTTTGTTCTTCCTGCTCAAGGCTCGACCGCCGCCGCAGCAGCAGCTGAATCCGCATAAGGTCGTCGACCCGGTCGTCGTACATCCCAAGTCGGATCGCGACAACTAAGCAGATGGGATTCCCGAGGCGTTTGTTCTTGGAGTACCTGTGGGTGACTATAGAAATTATCAATGTTGGTCATCGTTCCGAGCTCTTCAGCTTTCATGCTCTCGCCTTGAGCGGAACAACTCGGTCTCGGGGCAAAGCCATTGGAACTTCGACTTTATGGATGACTTATCATGCGAAGTCAAGTGAGTTGAGAAGAAGGAAGTCTGTTGGTGTTAGTGTTTTGGTGCTTTGGGCGAGTTTAGGGTGGCGCTCGTCAGCCGGTGTCATAGTCAGTTGGCAAAGTAGCGATTTTCGTCAACAACGCACTATTTGCTACGTAGATTTAATCAAATTAGCACTATTTGAGGTTAGCAAGGTCTCTTCATGAAGAATGCTATTTTTAATGAAGTGTTATATGCTAGTTCATAAAGGGGGCCTCCTTAGGCAAGAATTCTACGTTCTAGCCGCCTTAGGCACGCGAGGGCCGCTATAGCAACGAAATTCCATCTCCTATCTTCGCACACCTACGCATTAATAACAACACATATAATACTATCGGACAAACGTAGATATAGAAGCACTATCGTTAACATTTAATTCGCCGTACTACTTACTAAGATTACTACATTATCTAGCCTTCCGTACTATCCGGCGTAAAACATGTCGAACGTCTACTCTCGACTAGACCCTCCACAACCTTAATACTCGCCTAATGCTATCGACTCGTACGCTATCCGCCTTAACCGTACGACACCTATTCGACCTATAGGACCTTTAAGTTCTCGCCTATATACATACGTTCCGCGACAAGTTTAAGATGCTTAGTAGAAGGTCTAGGCCTTTACAAATAGCGCTAGATACGCCTTTAACGAGTACCTAAGGGACACGGCTTTAAAGGCGAAGATGCGGATAACGAAGGAGCGCTATCTTTAACTAGTTATGTTCTATACGTCTATAAAGGACTAGATTAAGTTATAACTAGATAGAAAGATGAACTAAGAAGACTATAATCTAAGGCATTATGCGAGGAACAGGTTCTACTAGAGCCCTAAAGAGGAGAGGCTCTTTACTATTAAGAAAGACGGCTCTCTACATAGGGTTATATAGGAATACGAGATCTTTAACGTTATAACGATTAAGCATTGCGAGGCCGGTTACTACGGCCGTAGAGCTATTAAGGCCCTTCTTAGGCGCAACTTCTATAGCATTACGAAAGAAGATATTACTACGGCCTTATTATACTATTAAATCTATAATCTTCTAAAGGCGGTACCTCCGAAGCGGGTTATACCTATCGAGTACATATACTCTAGTAATACGTACGACCGTGTCTAAGGCGACTTAGTAGACTTCTCGGACTAACCGGATAGCTCTTATCTATATCTCTTCCACCTAAAGGACTACCGCACTAAATTCTGTCGTATATACCCCCTTTAATCTAAGTTAGCCGAGGATGTAGCCTATTACATCTACGACTATATTAACTCGTACGGGGCGCCGAAGCTATAGTAGTTTAACAACGGTAGCGAGTTTAAAGGTATATGCGAGGCTCTTATTAAGTCCTATAATACGCTAATCGCTTATAGCGCCCCGTACTACCCTAAGTTATAAGGCCTTGTTAAATAGGCTAACGGTGTTATTAAGAAGCGTATTACAGCTATTAAAATGGAGCGTAGGTTAAAGGGTTAGATTATCGCTACCTAAGAGGCTGCCCGGATCTATAACGAGACCTTCTATATAGCTATTAAAATAATACCCTTTAAGGCCTTCTTTAACCGTGACCCTACTAGAAAGCCTAAGCTTCTATTAGTAGGTCTATAGGCCGCTTTAGATGCCGCTAGTAACTATGTAGAGGTTACTAGAAGCCTATCTCCTATTCTAATAATAGATAACGAGCTATTACCGTACGAGGGCCTTCTCGCTACGGCCGCGGTAGCGGACGACGATACTACTAGTATTATAATAATCGCTACGGCCGTAGCGGACGGCTATAACCTCTTATTTGACGATAACAACCGTCTACTAATTAATCTAGACCTAAACGTACCCTCTATTACGCCGGCATTACTTGTAGCGGCTAAGGCTAACCCTCTCTAGCCTATATTCGAGGTACCTTACTATAACGAAGAAGAACGCCGCCGCACGATCTATAAGTTAACTACTAGAGTTATCTACGAGATTAACGATAGTTAGCGTATTCTATAGGACCTAATCTTACTTAATTAACGCTCTACTAATACTAATTATAATAGGGCCTATCTTAGTAGTAATAGTAAGATAAGAACCTTCGTAGTTAGAGACATTATTAGCGTAGTAATCTAGAAGGAATACCTCGTTAAATTTAGACCTCGAGTCGTTATTATCTAGATAATAGAAGCCGCTAAAGACAGGCCTAATTATTATCGTTTAATAACTCTATAGGGTAAGCTAAAGGGTTAGTAGCATGTACGGTACCTATTACTAACTAATAGCTATACATTCGCTATCTATAAAGATAGCGAGTCTAAAGTTATTAGTATAGCTAAGGCTTCTCGTATGTAGGCGAGGGTACCTATTAGCACTATTACCGAGTATCGTTATAAGGGCTCTTATAATAATAACTATTACGGCTACCGTAAGCGTAGAGTAGCCTATTCTAACCTCTACTATAGACACGGTAATACCTATAACAACATAGACGACTACGGCCTTCTAAACGACTACGAGGTAGAGGTAGAGCTAATAGAGCTAATAGAGGTAGGGGTAGCGGTAGAGGTAGAGGTAGAGGTAGAGGTAATACCTCGAGCGGAGCCGCTCGCCTCTACGCCTACGTAACTAATACCTACGCCTATATAACTACCTACTCTAGCTACGGTCTAGCGGGCTCGATCGTCTACTAAGATACTAATCGCTACTAAATCTCCGCGTAGAAGAGGTTAACGGAAGAAGACTAAGACTAAGAAGGCGTAGTCTACACGGGAATAAGTACTAAAGGGCGTGTAGAAGAGGAGGAAGGCGAGGGCTTAGTAGAGTACCTAAGGAACATAGTAGAACTCTAACTAGCGGTCTATTACTACATTTGTTAGGGGATATTAGTCTTAGCGTTCGTATACGTTATCTCGGTCCTCTACGGCTTCTTAATAAGCCGGCGAGTAGTATTTATTATTACTACTCCGTCGTAATTTCGAGCTTACTTCGTTATAGCTTCGAGCGGTAATAATACTATAACTATAATACCTACATTATATATACGATATATAGTCTTTATCTACTAATTAATAGCTTCATTTTAGTCTATATATCGCGTTATTCTAACTATTATGTCGCTCGTAGTAACGTCCGTAGGGTAGGCGGCAAATTGCGACGGTATGTGCAGCTTAATATAATAACTAGTAACTTCATTAAATCCGCTATTCAATTGATTAAACAAGTACTATCTATTAACTTTTTAGATAGGTTAGTATTAATCAAATCTACGGTAACTGCTTCACTAAATAGGCGCTATTTAATGAAAAGTGGCACTTGACGAATGGGTGATTACACCGCTTACGACGCGCTTCGAGCATCGTTTGCCGTGCCTCTCACAGCCTCTGATGCGCAGTCGACATGTGCTGTCGAGTTTCCACGGCGGCAGTAGTTTACCACGATTTGATCACAATTCTGAGCAGCCGCTGGTGTCCGCGATTGATGTGTTTTTGAGAGCGAATAATATTAGAAGTCCAACTGCGATATCCAGGCTGGCCCCAGACCTCCATCGTTGCAGCAACGACTTCGTCCCGAACCTACATGGTCAGCGTCTCGCTACCAGGACCTCTTCCCCGTCTGGCACCCTCCTGCTGTGCTGGTCCTTCCAAGGCCAGCTTCAGGTGGTCAGCACGACGACAGCCCTGCATGCGGTGCCTCGACTGGATTTCCTACTGCAATGGGGACCCAGCATATCGCCAGTTAGGTTACCACGTAGTTTTGAGAATGCAGTCACCCGCAAGCTGCCGTCGAGTCTTGGTCTATACCGACAAATGAAGGAGCTTCAGCGTCAGACTTCTCGGTTGTCTCACGTCTTCTCAATCCAACGGCACTTCATTCACACACCCGGCGACGTTGACATTAGCCTACCGGTACTAGAGGCCTTAAGGCAGACAGCCAGTAGCTTCCGTCTTGCTGCTGCGTGTAACTGTCTGCTATGCTGTCTCACTCTCATTGTCATGGCCACACCATCTTCGGACGGATCTCACCCAGCCTCGCGGACCGAACTTGCAGTTTCTGCTAACGGAGTCTTGTAGCGCTGACTCTGAAACACATGCAGACATCCATTAGAACAACCAAAGTCGTACAGGCTGGGGGACAGGACCATAGTCCAGAACCTAGCCTCCCAGGCTGCTGCACATTCTTCCAATGTACAGTGTGATCGAATGCTGTGCAGAGTGGCAGTATTTGCCCAGCAACGTTCGGAGAATAATCACACTTTCGGCGTACAACGCTTGACAAAGCTGACAAGACTCGAGAAAGCACACAAGGTCTGTACGACTCTAGAAGCGAGTCAGCCACGGCGCCATTTCGCAGCGGCGCATGACGCATGCTGCGAACACGCACTCGCTCCCGTCCTCGTGTACCCAGCAACAGCGTATCATTCATAGATTTTGAATAGTGAATATTCAGTCCTTAGCGGGTATATTCAGTATTCTGAATATAGGTCTAGTAAATATTCAGATGAATATTCAATATTCAGTCTCATTTCTTGGCGATACTAAGATAGGTATTTAGGTGGGCCCTAGTAGGGCTTCGGACAAGGATGAGGCTCGGCACGGCTCGGCACGGCTAGGGCCGAACCGGCTATGCTACGCTTATAAAGGGCTCGCCCGTAATAGTATCGAGGTTAAGCCCTCTATATT
Organism: Pseudocercospora eumusae; assembly: GCA_001578235.1. Lineage (NCBI taxonomy): Eukaryota > Fungi > Ascomycota > Dothideomycetes > Mycosphaerellales > Mycosphaerellaceae > Pseudocercospora > Pseudocercospora eumusae. Next base: position 62,754 of record LFZN01000121.1, on the reverse strand, counting down.
AATCCGAAACCTATCTTAGCGCCTAGATGCTATGGATCTTCCCGACCGAGGCTACTAGCTCTAAAACTCCCTTAGTATGCTATTCTCCGGACTATATCCGACTAAATATGAATAGACCCACTATTCAGACAATTAATATTCAAAGTCATATTCAGCTGAATACTGAATATAACTGAATACTGAATAGTCATTATTCAAAATCTATGGTATCATTACGCGCTCAGACGACGGCCTTGACTCACCACGACCATTACATCTACCTCCCTCGCTCACCGACTTCCAACACTGCGTGAACGTCAAGACTCGCCCCTTTCCAGGATCTTTGATGTACTTGTTACAAAGGGTGAAACATATGTCAACACCCACTAGCTTGCCAACGACTTCAGTACGTACAGTCAGCCTACTTAAGGTGCATGTTCTACGTATCTGCAGCCACTTCATGCAGCTCGACATTCCTTGCTAAACGAAGGCCCGATAGGAGCATTCACGCCTGCTATGAGGATCTCCAACATGTTCGCAGCTCGACGATCTACCAGGGCGGCTCGAGTTCTGCAGGCCAGCGGCAAAGTGTCCCTGATGAGTACGATCGACGCTGAAGTGTTTTCCACCAGAAATCAATCATACGAAGACATAACCCTCGAGAACAATTACCAAAGCATGCAAGCACGGCTCATTGCATCGATCTCATGGCTAGAATGTACCACATGTGGCAGCCATGACCTGCAAGCTTCCGCTAATGCACCGCACTCATCAACCAGCTACACGGCCTCGATGGCATGACCGGAGCAGACCCCTCGATGACACAAAGATGTTCCTGCCGCCAATGCAATTTTCCGTTCGGAGCAAATACGTATCACGCACTTTGAACGGAGGAGGGAGCTACGAGCCAAACGAAAGTGTTTTAAAACGAACGAAATTCTTCATCAGCAGCCATGTTCACAATGTCTTGAAGGACAAAGTATTCTAGACATATCCAAACCGATCTAAGTTACACTGCAGCATTTCGGAGCATTTTTTTCCCCGCTGCCCCCAACCCCCAACCCTCGGAACACTTTTCGAATAATGAGCCTTAGCTTACCGAGATGCAGACTCACTTACGTATATATCCACACTTTCAGAATACGAGCAGTAGATGTGACAGCCAGCATTTTTCTGCAGCTGCAGGTTTTTCGACAACCAACAATGTTTCTCTGAGGCCTCTCCACCCAGCCACATTATTCATGTTGCAGGCGGCCTTCCGTTAGTGAGCCGAGATCTGCAGACCAGTGAAAGCGGATTACGGAGGTGTGTGTGGAGTGGGGACTTGAGCAGCAGAAGCTGTAGCTATCTTGCCCTTGACTAGAGTACAGTTACTAGACAATCACGAAAAGGTCTTTGATCTTTTTCCTTTCTTAATGGAATATCAATCCTCCTTCGAACGCCAGTCCTAGTCATGATGCCGCTAATCTGAACGATCGGCTGCCGATTGCTTTCGTGCGCTTTACTTCCTCCTTCCCTGCTGCATGGCCAAAATCTGCACCATTCTCACAAAGATATTGATGAAGTCCAACTCCAGCGCAATCGACTCGTTGACCGCATCCCTCCTGAACATGCCCCTCTCAGCCATTCTAGCATGTGCCAGGATCTTTTGAGTATCGTAAAGCGTGAAGCCACCGAAGACAGCCAATCCACCATACAGCCAGAGATTCTCCGTCCACATCAATGCCCTCGTCGCAGTAGCAGGGAGCACAAGCGGTGCAAGACCCGAAAGTGCCACAATCGCCACACCAGCCAAAAGAGGTCCACCGATGTAGAGATACTTCTCCTGCTTGGCCGTAGCGCCCACGAACGCAATCGATCCCATCATCCCCACAGTATACAAGCCAGCTCTCGCCAGGATCGCAGGCGAGAAAAACAACATCGGGCTCAACAGTGCCGCCTGCGTAACATTGAAACCAGCCCAGAGTCCATACTTCAACATGTAGTTTTCTGGTGGTGTGGCATAACATCCCATCATCGTTCCAATTGAGCCTACGAGGCCGATTCCCAGCACTAACCAAGGGTTTGCGCTCATGAGTCGATATGACCAGCCGTTCATGTGGAGGGCTCGGGCGGCGATTCCGATTATGCCTATGCCGAGACCGGTGTGTAGGAATGTTTCGTTGAGGTAGGAACGTTCGTAGGGTGGCATTCCGCCGTCTTCGCGGGTTTCGCGGTTGAAGATTAGGTTTACTGCTAGGAGGGTGCCGCCGAAGATGGCGCCGCCGTCTGGGAGGAATAGGTGTTAGTATGGGGTAGAGGTGGGAGTAGAGGTGTTTGATACGTACAGATCAGTCTTTGAGTGAGATTGCCTTGCGCGACAGGGTTCTGTGGCGCGGAGGTCTGGTATGCTCTGGCATTTTGTCGGAACGTCTGCTTGAAGATGCTCTGTTGCTGGCTTGAGAAGGCGGTTCGTTGCTTGAAGATGCTCTGCTGGATCGGTTTTCGGGTCGAGGTTTGGAAGCTTCGGAAGGCCGTCTTGGAGGTGTGTGGGAGTTCGCGGGCGAGGATCGATGCGACCGCAAAGGGTCGCCGCATCAAGGTCGCCATGACTGTTGTTGGGGATGATCGTGTCGATGTCGATGTCGATGGAGAGAGAACAGAGGAAGCTTTGAGCTTCGTGATTGTACGTCACGACTCACGACTCACGATGGAACTATCCGCCTTCTGGCACTTTCGCTCCGCCCCCCGCCACCAATCAGCTGATCAAGACTTTTGATGCCAAGACTTTGATGGAAGGCAAGTGAAGTTCAACTCATCTCTAGACTCGACTGCAAAGCTAACAACTGAGTGGACTGGCGATGACACTTTGGAGCTTTCATCGCCCTGTGTGCTGGTACACAGAATGCGGACATCGAAGTCTACGTCTCCGCGACGTATGCGGACGAGGAGATAGTGATTGCCAAAAGAGTCACATTCAACATGGGTCGTTGCAAGCATTGTTCACAACGATCTACTTACTGGACTTCTGAATCCCTAGCTCGTGCTGAAAACTGGATCATGAATCCTCAGCCAACCCACATGATGCCGGGATGTCTTTCATAGCGATCACTGCGAGGGAGCCGATACCTTGTCGCAGCTGCCATGAGGTCCGCCACGATCATTCATGAAACCATGGAAGAGGCGGCCATATTGACAGTTGTCCTCGCGGGTTCTCCGGCTGAAGCTCATTGAGCGCAGGGACGATCTGAGCATGCGGCGGCATCCGCGCCGGCGTAACCTCATTTAATTCCGGAAAGAGCTGAGAATACGCAGCTCTCCTCGCTGATGGGTTGGCAACTGCCACAGCATCCATAAAGCGTGGAGAAGGTTGCCATATTGGCGGGGCTTGGCGCTGGTTCTCCGGGGGGACCTCATTTGACCTCGGAGAGATCTGTGGAGTCGTAGACACACGCGTCGATGGCGGTATAGCTCTCACAGAATTTAGCCGACCAGAGCCAAAAGGAAATTCGGCACGTAGAGGAGCTGGGCGAGGCTCAGCAGGGCGTGGCCTCTCCTGCTCGCAAGCGGTTCTATAGTCTTTCGCATCGATCCAGCCATTTTCAACCATCTTCTCGAATGCCCATAGCGTGCCTTCGTAGCTCAATTCCACCCGCCGCATGTTTTCCGGTCCTTCGTCGTCAGCTTCCCTATCTGAATCGCCAGCCTCGGTGGCAGTCTCACGTTGTGTCCGGTGACGGCGGGATCGTGGAAAAGATATGTGAAGTTGGGTACACTGTGGCCGATGTGGAGGAGAGCCCGCAAGCGACGATAAGGTGCCAGAACGCATTCGGTGTTGGGTGTCATTCTCGGGGACAGGTGAACCTGCGGCGTCATGGGAAATGCTCGAAGGCGCGTGTACAGTAGCACGATCGTGGCCGGGCATTGTGATTGATAGGTAGCTTTCTCTGGTCTGCTATGATTAGGAGGACTGTGACGACTTTTTGTACGGCCACATCTCCTCAGACATGACTCGAGCGAACAATGTGTCGTTGTGTCCGAGACCAGAAACGAGTGCGTCAAGTGTCTTCTCCAAGTAGCGAGGCATGTCTTGCCACTTCTTTGCCGGCACCCAAAGGTTCCACGAGTAAGACACAGTGTCTGATGCGAGAAAAGAAGCACGCTGCCACCTCAGGGCGGCACCACCGAGTCAGCATTCTTCTGCACAAGCGCGCCGCAAATAAGTCATGCAAGCTGTCAGAATTGGGCCAGAAAAGTGAGCTTGGGTTGGTACAGCAGCGATGCATGAGATTGACTGTTGATTCGTTAGCTGAAAGGGTCGCGATGACATCTGAGTTGGCTCACCTTGATTTTGGTGGTACAAAGCAGCCGACTACCTCGGGGTATATCGGCACGTTAGCTTGTTCTCGGCCTCAGGAGCAGATGCCTGCTTGCACGGCACAGTGAGTCATTATTTCCGTCGTGCCCCGAATTCATAGTCGAAGGTCAACCAGCTGCGCTGCTGTGAAGTCGCCAAGGAATATCCGTCGTGCTCGACTTTCCCTCAATCCTCCTGCTCATCATCGTCGTCTCGTCTGCGTCTGGCGCCAGGACTCGCGCTCCGATCTCTGGCGCCTTTTCTGCCGGCCTTCGGTGCCGAGTTATTCTTCGTCGGAGGAGGTCGTACGAAAGCATAGTCTACGTGGATGGTCTGCTCGAGCAGCTGCTCGCCGTTTGCGCCCTCGATTGCGGCCTTCGCTTCCTGCACTGTGGGATACTCGATCAAGACGTAGCCCTGGTGCTCTGGTCAGCATATGCCAAGGTATCACAGCCCAATGCTCCTCAAGCTGCTCTCCCACTCACCTTGACATATCCTGTCCTGCGATCCAGATTCATGTGCAGATTTTTGATTTCGCCGTATTCGCCAAACATGTCTTGAATGTCCTCTTCTGAAGCCTCCTCGTGCACATTGGTGACGATGATGATCCATCCTTCAATACTGCGCACTGCCGCGGCGTTGTGTTGTGTCTTGGTCTCCCCGCTGAAGCCATTCTTGCTCTGCTCCTCATTCTGCGGTGACGCCGGCGCGTCCCGCATCTCCTCGTCGGCCATTTTGGGTATGATGTTGATCAAGTCCAGCGGTATGCGAGAAGTCAGCAAGCGATTCAGCGCAAGTGGATGTGGATATGGTATGGGATTGGTGGTCTATCTTGAGATCTGAGGTCGATCTCGCGGAAGGTTTGGCGGCTTGGCATCAGACAAGGGTCCGGGTCCGTCCTGAAATTTGCACTTTACTTTCAACTCCTGCCCTGCCCTCACCAGACTCTGATATTGATATCGCAAGTTCTTCATAATCTTGGCCTGCTGTCATTGACAGAGGATTGCACACGGCCATCAGGCTGTGCGACTCGGGTCCATCATGCTATCTAGAGCCCAGAAGCTCATCTAGAAGACCGCTATACCGCCTGACCACCGCAACCAGACGCATCCGCCTGATTGCCCCGACAAGGAGTGCATACGGCCGTCAGGCTGTGCGAATCCGTCTCATCATGCTATCCAGAACCCAGAAGCTCATCTAGAATACCGCTATACCACCCGACAAACATGGGAATCACCATCGCAACCAGACGCATCCGCCTACTTGCCCTACCAGGACTGCCACAAGGTCTTCTCTAGAAGAGCAGCCCTCCAGATCACGTCTTGTGAGAAGGAACCAGCTGTGAGTTGGATGCGTCGGCCACGCCGCAAGGCGTGGACTACAAACGTTGCCAGATCAAGTTTACCACCGGACCTTCATAGTTCATACTGCCTTCCTTTCTAGGAACTCCTTTGGGAAGTGTGACTCCTTGCGTGCCGACACCCCCCATCATCCCACGCCTTCATTTATCTACTGATATCAAGCTTCGCCCTAGTCCCTGGATTTCACACTTCCTCGTGCCTTTCAGTGCCAGGAATGCCCATTGTTCTGCAAATAGATCTAGGTGGAATTCTAAAGCGAAACTCCGGCGTGGAGTCTGCTGGTCCTCCTTCGAATACTAGGATAATCCAGGACATTCGAGGTTCAATTCTCAAGCCCTTTGTCAGCAAACATGTTATCTCAATTAAGACCCAAATTCGATGCTAATGGATGCGACCTGGCCTCATTAGAAGTCGAGGCAAATCATGAGTGAGCTCAGAACACAATCAACTAGGAAGGCTGTGGACTCGGCCATTGTATCAACACACTTATCGGCTCCACTTCGAACTAGGCTTCTAACTCCTGCCAGCGATGATGAAGAAATCACTGATGAGATGCTCGCAGAGAATGAGAGGATACTAGCCGAAGAGGAAGCCAGTCTTCTACAAACAGATCCTTTCGGCGACCGCTTTTCCGATCGTAGCGAGGATGAAGAGCTTGAAGAGTACGAAAACACAATGAAGTGGACTCTCATCTCTGACCATGCAGGTTCCGCAGAGATAGGCGAGACCGTAGAGACCGCCGAGGCGTCAGATGGCATAGCACAAGCCGAAAACGGAGAAGAAGTGACTCCCGACCGGCCTAATTTCTATAAGGACGAGCTGGCACGACGCACTTCAGCGAAGTGTACCGATTGAAGACGCAGAACAGATCTGGCCGCGTCGAGAAGATCAGGCTCGGCAGGATACCCGCTTTCTCAGACATTCATTGTCAAACAGATTGGAATATCCACCGGGGAACCAAGATAACCTTCCCGATAGTACGCCAATAGCTGTGCGATTACTGATTGCCTGGATCATAGGCTCTCACGCCCACAGAAAAGTGTATGGTCGCCCAGCTGTCTGGCCGCCGGCACAGAGATCCATAGCAGCGGGTATGAGTGGAGGCCTTTTCATGTGATTGTCAACCTTGCCTCTCACATTCACTATCATTTTGACAAAATTGTCGCTGGAATCAGATTGCAAGTATGCTCCTCTGCGGCACAGCAGCGCTTTCTGTAGCAGGAAGAGATGTGGTGGACTTGGTCCTTCATTAGATTGCTTTGCATCGATCCCAGCAGATACAACGGCGTTCCGAAGTCGAGACCGAAGAAACGGTGTAAATAGCAGGAGCCGGGGCAGGAATGAGCGCAGTGGCCAAGATCATGTTCATCCGATTAGTCCTTTCTAGTCGCCCGCTGTCGTTCCTTGTCGAAGCGAGCTAGGGAGCTCCCACTACATAGTATTGAAAAAAAAAAAATTTTTTTGCATGGCTTCACCCACCCAATGGGAGCCGTTCTAATGCTTGAGAAAGTTCGGCCGATGCTCTTCGCCTCATCCCTTTCTAAAAGGGATGGCAAAACATACAGCACGAGGGATTCCCCAGTGGTCACCCACCTGAGTACTAGTCTCGCGGTTAGCTGCTTAAATAGGGGAGAGCGAACGGGATCCCTTGTTCTCAGCTACCTGTGGCCGTATGTACTATATAGAGATTTCTGTGCGCCTATATACCCCAACCATGGTCTTTACCTGTACCCGGCAACTCAAGCGGTTCCTCATCAAATGGTCGCTGCGCTTGTCTCATAGGTAGCGCTCCTCTACTAATGGGAGTTCCAACATGCGTCTGAATCGAATTCCAGAGCTCCACAACATCAGGTCGTTCTTCCGGCTTATCCCTCAGACAGCGCTCGACAAGATCCTTCAATTCATCCGGATAATAATTCTCAGTAGCAACATCGCGGTATTCCGGGAGTATATTTCCCGAGCCGAATCTGTGCTCCTTGATGTCTGTGTCCTTTGTGAGGTTCATTAGGACAAGAATAGTACGACCGGCCGCCCATATGTCGCTTTTCGTGGTGATGTCCACGTTGGACATGGCATTGTCGGAATCTTCATTGTCGGGATCTTCATAATCGTATTGTTCCTGTTGATGATCAGCAATCTGGATGCTGTGGGATAGTGGAAGGAGATGGCTGCTTACCGGTGCGCGATAGCCCTTCGTACCACCTCCTGGTATAATGAAGGTATCTTGAGTCGCAGTACCGAAATCAGCGAGCTGTGTTCCATGTTAGTGCACCCTGAAAAGCATTTTGGGTGGGCTATTGTAACTCACTTTTGGCGTGGGGATTTGTTTCCAGATAACTTCGTCAGGTTTGGTCATGAAGACTGAGAAATTTAGCTCCACGGCGATCATTGCTCTTGAGGGATGATCGGTAGACTTACTGTTATGTGGTTTGATGTCTTGATGCACCATTGGTTTCCATTTCGGGGGCAGTGAATGCCCGGGCATGCCACCGCGATGCAAGAGGCAGAGCGCAGCCACGAGTGATTCGAAAATTGCCCATATGGCTCTCACTGGAAGATAGCTAAGACTGCGGTTAGTGTCGTATGCACTCCATCTTCCTGCACCACGTCTTACTGGTCGGTAGAAGATCCGCGTTTGCGATCATAGATTTCGATCAAGTTTTCCAGGTCGCCATGCTCGCAATACTCAAGGTAGAGTCTGATTATCTTCAGGACTTTATACACTCTCCAACCAAGACAACGCAGCACATTCTTGGAATCACGCATTTGGTTGATGGACTCCATCAAAGCTGCTTCTTTAGGTGTCTTGAGTGGTTCATCATACCACAGGTCTCGGCTCATGAAGAATTCGGGGGAGCTTTCCTTAGCGACAATCCTGTCAATCAATTCGCCATTTTCGTCGACTCTTTTCCAAAGTCCGGCATGTCCAACGCCCCCTGTACCGAGGCTTCTGACCCACTGCCATTCAGCCTTCGGATCGGTTCCTACCCCACGAAGTCCAAGGCGCTGGGCGCGGTCCTCTCCATCTAGCTTTGCTACTGAATCTGTTTCGGATAATCCCGGACGTTCTTCTTCTCCTTCCAGAGGACCTTGCGCATTATCTGCGCTAGCATTGTCTCCGGATCTGCCACCACGTTTCGTCTTCGCCCTCTTGGGCCTTGGCGGCGGCGGCGGCGGCGGCTCGTCTGGCTCGTCTGGCTCGTCTGGCTCAGCTGCTTTTCGTTTCTTTCGAGTCCGTGACTTGGGTGGCATGGTGCTTCAACTCGAGTGTGACAGCTTTCGGAAGCTCACATTGCCAGTTCAAAGTGTATTCGTGTTCCGCTGCATTACCAGAAATCCCCTTTGTTTATCAACTCCAATCGTCAATTATTGCGGCCGCTTTCGTGCAGGCGTTGCGATGCTGAACAAAGACTAGCCACCACGGAATCTCGACAATAGTAATGAAGAGGAGTGTCTGGTTGTGGAAATGAAGGCGTAGGCCAAACTAGATCATGTCCGCAAGACAAGCTGATGAGGGATCAAAGACGCTCACTTCTGCCCAATGCATTGCCTACTTCCGATGTTGAAGCTAACTTGATATTTGCGCAAGCGGTCGCCATCGTCCAGCCATCTCTCAGGTCTGAACGCATCTGGGACAGGGAAGATCTTGGGATCCATTGGAGCAAAGTATGTCGTCTCAGAGACAGATGTGGCAGCTGGGATGTACCGCTCCTTATATTGAATCGGTCCAGTTGCCACTCTAGACAGGCGCGAGGTGATACCATAAGATAAACGCAGGCCTTGTTGTATGTCTGCAGTGAGATTTTTAGCTTGGCCATGCAGCGCGGATATGTCGCGAGATAATTAAGTGTCTCGGCTGTAGTCTCGCCTTCCTGACCAAGACATTCCAGTGTTCGCTCTCGTGGCGACAAGCATGATTATGGTCCGGAACGGAACGCTATCTCGGATGTAGGCCGTGGAGGACGGAATGCCGTGGTTGGGGCACGATCTTGATCACTCTGAAGTCGGATCTTATCTACTGAGAAGACCTGACGTGTCCGCTAGATGTCAGAGGTAAGTCTTAAGTGAGAAGTGTCATCCAGATATCGCCGCGACTTTTGCACCTCAGTGTGCTCTTGCAAACATGGCCCAGACTCTTATCCTAACCATTTCACGCCATTGCCCGCCCGCTTCTGCTCATGCATTCTAGTACCAAGATGTGCTGAAGCAGCATATCCACGGGCCATTCTACTTAAAGATCAAACGCTCAACTCGGAGATATTCAACCATCAATAGGAAGGTGGTCGAAGGTATCATACATACTTATCGTGCAGGAAAGTATCTGCCGAATCGCAGTCGATAGAAGCACAGTCCTCCGGCCAGAGACCAAGGCTGCGAATGATCCTGCAAGTTGCTTCGAAAGGCTGAAAATTAGATATGTATTGGCCTTTCATACCGTGCCCATTGATATCATGGCAGTATGCTTGGCACACAACCAAGTGCCGGATGTCAAGGAGGTGCTCCCGAAACAGCAATCTTCATTGTGCTGCGGATAGGTTGAGAAGACCTTGCGGTTGGCTTCGAGGTGCTCGTGGGTTGTTATGGCAGTGCCGCTCTCTCGACCAGGTGGAAGAGGCCCTACTTGACCATAATCTGATCCGCTTATGTCCTTTCGTTCAGACCGTCTACGAGCTCGGTTACTCTGTTACACCTTCATCTGCTTTCTGACCGTATACAGAATATGATATGCGATTGATTGTACGGAAGTGAACACTCTGTCACCTCCACTCTCGCGGCTTGGCATCGGCACGAGCCGTCAGTTGCTGCCCCTTTGTCTTGAGTCTTGACGCCTTGCAAAGTTTCTACCAATTATTCTATTCGTTCTTGCTCTACTCATTCAGGAACTTTCGAGCACCCAGCCCATGTCTAAACCATAGAGCCGACATGACCAACACAAATTGTCTGCTGGACGGCACAATGATCGATACAGATACAACTTTAGATACAGTCATGAGCGACAAAGAACGCGATGCAAACGCGAACACACAGTTCTTCCATCTCCCGCTCGAGGTCCGAGATATGGTCTACAGCCACTTTTGCCCGTATCGCTGGTTCGACATTGTCCTTATGCCGGACAAGATCCTTCAGCCAGGGACGAGCAGGGTATCGCGTCAAATGAGGAAAGAGTCACTTGATGTGTTTTATGGCAAGGGGTTGTAAGTCAATAATACCTGCAGAGGAGCAATCATTCGCAGTCTAAAGCTCGATCAGATGGCTACACGACATGCGAGGATGGAAAAACAGCAGTTATCCCAAGACATGGACTCCTCAGACGATTTTCACGAAATGGATTGGAGCCATTGGAGACGAAAACGCAGCACGACTCAGACGCCTGCGGTTCTACCATCATACCTTCAACTTGCTGATCACGATCGGCGATGAAAAGCCCCGTATCTCATTCAGCCTGCGTAACAACCGACCTGGAACCGAAGTCGACTTGGCTGAGGATGCGCCGAAAGGGTACTCCTTCGTCGAAGCTTTGAGGCGAGCAGAACGCCGCATCACAGTCATCATTGATCAGATGAACGGAGAAATTGGAAACGGCCATCTGACGGTGCAGGCAATAGACGGTCTTTACGCTCAGGTCGAGATGCTGAAGCCTAGCTTGTGCTCACGTACCGGCGTAGGCTGGAAAGGCGCAGTGTTCGACGAGTATGAGTTGGGCGAAGCCAAGAGCTTCCGACAGCATCAAGACTCTTGCGGTGAGTGCGCGTATTCTCGATCCAGAGACTGATCAGCGCATGTTCAAGACTTGCATCGCAATGGAGGCAAAAGACATCAACAGCAATGGTTTCATGCCAGTCTTGAGGCCAGGGAATTCCGCGGCATGATCAGCTAATCGATTGAGGATGGGATGTAGCTTGGGACATTTCAAGATGCAGCGCTTCCCAGTATCAATGTTTCCTGCTGGATCACTTTTTATAGCCACGCTTGGATCTTTCACTCATTCTTAACACATTTCAATCATGAGAACTACCAGGTTACAAGCGCCAAACCTCGCCGTTATCGAACTTACTCAAGAGCGTGAGGAGAAACCTGCACCTCCGAGCCTGGTACGCAAAAGCACGAGCCTTGGTCACTTCATCGAATATTTAAACGAAGAAGAACTGAACACAGAACTCCAACGTCTTCCGCGTAAAGAACTCCAGCTCGTCCGACTGAAGCAACGTCAGCTGCAGGATCCATCGGCTCAGGTGCCAGACTTCATTCGACAAACTACCCCAATCACCGTTCCACAGACCTTGCTTACCCAGGCAGTCATCAGGACATTCGTCTTCGCTGGAGAGTCCGCCGGAACCGCCGTCTGCGTATCTCCGGCAGGACTGCTGCTGACATGTTCGCACTGTGTCGCTGAGAGCCGAGCAGAATTGAAGTCGAAATCTCGAAGCTGGCTCCTTACTTCAAATGGACAACCGGTGCAGGCAAGCTGTGCAGCATGGGATCACAAACGCGACTTGGCGCTCCTGCAGATCGTTACGGCACCATCTCTTTTCACTCGCGATGGCTTTTCCTTTTTCGCAAATCTCTGCCTCTGTTCCCAAGCGTACCGCTCAACTACTTTGCGTGGGCCATCCAGGTAGCGAGGATACCGAGGCTGCCACTTCCGGACTACCAACTGGCTACGATGTCTTGCACATCTCCGACGGCAGATTCCGCGGCCTAGCACCTGGACAAGATGTTCAGGACAACTCTGACATCGGCGCTTTGCAACACGATTGCTGGACGTACTGGGGTCACTCTGGAGCACCCTTGATCGAGAAGGTTTCCGGCAAGCTTATTGGCTTGCATTCTAGCTGGGACGACCAGACCGGCATGCGATGTAGAGGCATAGCTCTGCAAGCCATCCAAGAATTCCTGGCTGAGCATTGTACAGCTGTGACTTCGAGGGTGAGCTGAAAGGCTGCACCTGAGATGTACACGTGCAGATCTGTTCAATGCAGTCAAAATCGTTTGGAGCTCAGATCTCGCCCGTTGGTCTGGCTAAGGTGAATGACACTTCATCCAGCGACAGTGACCTATCCCGGAGCAGGATTGGCTGGTGCGCCACCGTTTCTGAAGTTCCTGCCGATAGGTACCGGGACTTGAGGATGTGCTTTTTGTATGTGTCGCTTCAGATTGTCCTTTCTGGGGTATTGATGCGTACTATCAGGACAGTGCGGGCATGGAAACCCGATTTTGCCATGAGTCGACTCGTGGCGGACCAACTCGTTCTTTCTCTTGAAGCCTCTGCCGCACTTTGGCATGAGGCAGTAATACTTGTTGACGTTTGAGTGCGAGTCTCCATGAGATCTACGTAACGTCAGCATTGGAGCAAGACGGGTGAACGAACGACTTACTTCAGAAGATATTTCGTTCGAAATGTCTTCGTACACCCAGGAAATTCACACACCCATCGCTCGTTAGACCTCAGTCCGGAATCCTGGGAGTGCTGCAGAATACTATGCTCTTGAGGAGAAGCCGAGGATCCAATTCCCGAGGAGGGTGGTGTTGGCAGTTCGGCGCCTGGCTCCGAGTTGGAGCTCTCGGTGCGCCCCACGGGCGACGCTGGGGTCACTGCTTGCTCTGGCGTCGGTAGATAATTATCTGGCTTCCCGGTATGTCGCCACGGATCGACCATGTGCACATCGCCATCAGTATCGCGAGTCATATCCTCTTGCACAGCGGGCCTATCCTCAACGTGCTCCGATAGAAGGTTCACGATTGACACTCTGGATGCGCGGGGAGAGCATGGCGGCGGGGAGCAGTTCGCAAGTCTTTGAGGACACGAGCGTTCTTCCGGACTTGAGGCTCTGCTTGAGGTTCTGCTTTCTGGAACTGACTCGGGCTCTGGGGTTGACGGGCCCACGCAGCCTTGCACAACGTTTTCTCCGCCTCCGAACCCCAGCACCAAGAGTCCAGGATCTCTGGAAGGCTCTACCTTTCTCGGTGGCGTGTTCACCTGGGGTTCGGGCGTCGGCGGTCTCATGGTTGTTGCGATTGGGATCGCCTCGAGCAGTGGTGTTTGTGGTCTTCCCCAGTCATCATCCTCGTCGTCAATAGCAGACAGCATCGTGAATAGAGGGGTAGAACAAGGCGGCACTACTGCATGCCTATCGTCTGTGAAACCAATCAATCGGCATGGGTGGCGGCGAGCTCAGCACCGGAAAGGCTGAGGATTTCGGGATGTGTCACGATTACCAGACCGGTGGTTTATTGAGCCTTGAGCGAGTTTTACGAATACACGAGAGGTGGAAAAGGCATGATTTTGCGGAGTCTGCACGACTTGGAGGCTGAGCTGGTGGTTGATGCCTGCTGTGCAGCTGAGTTTGGAAGGATGATTCACCGGTGAGTGAGACGTGAGTGAGGCCGTTCTCGCTGTCCAATCGCTTTCGATACCGGCCTTTTGCCCAGTCTACATCCTTGCAGTCACGTACATATCAAACGCATCTAGACACAGTCTACTGTCTACGACATCTAGTCTCATCAGGAAAGCAATGGAAGGCAAAAGAGACATAAAAAGAGAGCCAATGATCGATCGCTGTGCTCGCAGCTAAGTATTGCTTGACTATGAAGGCATTGATTAGAATGAAGACATCATCTCGATGTTTATGGGCAGAACACGACCTTGAAGTCGGTCTTGCCATGATAACAGACAGTGTCCGCAGGACTACCATCTTTGACCTGGTCAGGGTTAGTCCAGCCCTGGCTAAGGGGACAATTCCAAGGAAAGCAAGTCTTGCTGGGACACTGCTTTGAGCCTCTGCCATTTGGCACGGGGTACGCTCCAATACCAATGTCCTTGTCACTGCCCTCCATTACGGAGAGGTTGTAGGCCGTGCCATCTTGACCCATGTATTCTGAGTATCCGAATTCGAAGAGAGCTTGGACGTTCCATTGAGCATCTGTGCCCCATTCTGCATGTCCGGACAGGCGCATGCCGAGGGCTTTGTATGGAGCTGGAATCGTCAGCGATTTCTTCGATGCGATGTTAGTAGGCTTGGACATCTGGTTCATCTTGAAGGCTCCAGTGACCTGGTAGAGAGCGACTTGCTTCGGGAATGGACAGTTGTTCCAGACATGAATCTTGAAGTTGTCGGCACCTCTTGTTTCGAGAGTAGCATCGGTGACGGTGGCGTCTTGTGGCGCTGCATTTACTGCCGAAGTCAGCAGGGTCAGAACGGAAAGGGCCAGCCCTGTAGTATACATGATTGATGGAATGAAGGTGGTGTATATATAAAGATTAGAAAACGTAGCCGGAAGTTGGCCGTGTATACAGATAATCGATAGAAGGAAAGTCGCAGAAGTGCAATGTGATCCAGATTGAGCATGATGGGAGCCGTCTGCTTACAAGTACGCACTGATCACTATTGTCGGTCATGAGAGGCACAAAGAATGGTATTCAGGCCTGAAAGAGAGCGATGCATGGCCATTGTCCAGCAACGTGGCAGCCATTAGCCACGTGTATCCAGATTCGATCTTTCAAAGGAGAATCGTGAAATTGGTCTTGCCGAGGACAAAGGCCCGACATGGTCCTTCACGAGCTCGAACGATATGACGTGCGTGAAGAACAGTCCATCACATCCAGCATCTCCATCAGGCTGCGAGTATGAGGTGAAGCTTTGCAGCACTTGCTTATGGCGGAGGAGTTCGGGTTTCTGAGCAAAGGTGCGATTGCATTGCAGCGCAGTACAACGATGCAACCTGCTGTGAGTTTCTGAACGAGATCTGAAATCACGTCAGAGCGGCGTTTGCAATGCCTATTCGCATGATCAATGTCTCGTTTATGCATAGGCAAGCGCAGTTCTTTTGCTCGTGAGGTCAATGAATGATCTGGACGGCCATCATGCATATATGATGGACTTTCCATACCACGCATTCGTAGAGGTGAACACCTTGAGACTGAATTCCTGATCCTTCTCTTGCGTTTCACGAGTGACTGTCATGGATGCTCGTTCGTCGAAGGTGGAATGTGGGAGCGCTGGAGAATGGCAGCAGAACCGTGGGCGCAACGTTGGAGAGGCTACGGAGTGCTCGACGACAGTCGGTGACGATAAGTGATGGTATGGTGGACGTTCGTATGGCGGGCTTGGAGTTCGGTGGAAGTTCGCATCGCCTCGACCGCAGAGTGATGATATATTGGAACTATTGGCAGTCATCAGCGTAGTCTCCGTATTCATCCGGCACATCTCATCTTTCATCGACCATGTGAAAGAAGAGCACGCCATCAGCAACTTCTCCACATGCACTTCGGCCGCAACTTCTGCCGAGAACTTGACGTCCTGCATCGGCGAACGACAAATGATTATCCAGACACTTTCCGCCCGCGAGCACACGCGACTCTTGTCGTTGATCAAAGGCATTGGGTAGAACAATGGTGGTCGTGGACGGCAAAGCTGTCCCTAATGGACTCTACTCACCATACCAGCCTAACACGCCAAGAGATATCCATCGCCACGTTGACCAAGTACAGAACGGCGTGAGACAAGACGAGCTTCGGAGTAGATCTGCTCAGTCAGATTCGTCAAGAAACGACAATAATAATGCGAGCCCGAACGGTCTTCCATCGCCGACTGACGGCACAAGACACTGCGGGAATGACAGACTTCACCAGGGCCATACCAGGGACATGAAACAGGCTCAGCGATCTGAGTTGGGTTGGCCCAAAACCAGTCAAAGTTCACGCAATGGCAATCAGCAGACACAGAACAACACCGCCGAACGAGATCATGCCCGGCCCAAGCAAGCTCAATGGACGGAATTGGGACGAACTTGGGTGAAGGCGGGCTCCGCTGGCAACAGCAGTGAATCACCACGTTTGAACCACGATGATCGAGATGTCTCCAGATCGGGCAGACAGGCACAGAGAACGGAGCTTGGCACGCGTGCAGCAGGGACATTTGAACGAAACATCAGAAATGGATCGCACAATCTTGAGGCTCAAGGACGCGAAAAGCAGGCACAATGGACCGAACTTGGACGATCAACAGCTCCTCCTCAAGCTCCAATCTCGAACGGAATACCGCAGCCTGTCGACGGCACTTGGCACACAAATGGGAGCCAGTCGAATGGACTCACGAATGGCCACTCAAAATCGAAGAAAAAGCTCATCCTGAACGCCTTCGTCGAAATGTGTTCAGGCCATCAATCTCCAGGTTTGTGGCGACATCCATTGGTAAGTAAAGCAAACGATGAAATTCTTCAACAAGCAGTCTCCCACACAAAGGCGATGTTGTTCAGCCTTTCCCAATAGACAAATCTCCCTCTATACTTCAAGACCCATTATCAGCAAGGAAAATCTGCTAACCCTCCCCTTCTCCATCTAGGACAAATCCTCAAACTTCAACACCCTAACCCACTGGACCTCCCTCGCCCAGCTCCTCGAAAACGGTTCCTTCCAAGGAATCTTCATCGCCGACGTATTAGGAGGCTACGATGTCTACGGCGGTCCCCAAAATCTCGTCCCCGCCATCAGATCCGGAGCACAGTGGCCCGTAAACGAACCCTTATCCATCGTCCCAGCAATGGCAGCCGCCACCTCGTCCATAGGATTCGGCGTTACGATCAGCACCTCTTATGAACAGCCATATCATCTAGCTCGAAGATTGAGCACAGTCGACCACTTGACCAACGGAAGGGTAGGGTGGAATGTCGTGACCGGATACTTGGATTCCGCGGCCAGGAATCTCAGTAATGGGGAACAAGGGCAAAAGCGGCATGATGAAAGATATGAAATCGCCGAAGAGTACATGGATGTCGTTTATAAACTTTGGAATTCGAGTTGGCGGAGTGATGCCGTGAGACTTGATAAGAAGGCAGGGGTTTACACGGATCCGGAATGCGTTCGGGAGATTCATCACGAGGGCAAGTTTTTCCACGTTCCTGGACCGCATTTCTGTGCTCCGAGTCCGCAAAGGACACCGGTCATTATGCAAGCTGGCACGAGTCGATCAGGGAAGAAGTTTGCGGCGGAACATGCTGAGGCGATTTTTGTGTCGGCGCATAGTCCCGCTAGTGTTGTGGATTCTGTGAAAGGGATTCGAGCTGAGGCTGAGAGGAGAGGGAGGGATCCAAGCAAAATCAAAGTTCTGGCCAAGTTTTGTCCGGTGCTTGGGAGGACGCAAGAGGAGGCTGAAGCGAAGTATAGGGACTATCTGCAATATGGTGATTACGAGGGTGCGTTGGCGTTGTTCGGGGGCTGGACGGGCGTTGATATGGCCCCTTATGGGGATGATGAGGAGTTGAGATATGTTGAGAGCAATGCGATACGGTCTTATATTGAAGGGCTTTTGAACACTGCTCCGGATGTCAATGGTGGAAAGTGGACGAAGAAGACTCTTGCTGAGCATATCATGGTTGGTGGACTTGGCGCGACGTGTGTCGGCACGCCGGACAAGGTTGCTGATGAGATGGAGCGTTGGGTGCAGGAGGGCGATGTTGATGGATTCAACATTGTGAGTTTGATTTGATTGAGTGGCGTTTCGGATTTTCTTACTGATATTGCTAGGCCTATGCGCTTATGCCTCAGACGTTTGAGGATGTTATCGAGCTGCTGATACCAGAACTGCGGAAGCGAGGCTTATTTTGGGACGGATATTGCGTGCCTGGTGGAACGTATAGAGAGAACCTGTATGAAGAACCAGGTCAGCACGAGCCACTTCCAGATCATCCTGCTGCGCAGATGATATGGAGGCCGACCACTGAGCATCCGAAGACGTCGGATGGAGCGTTCAAAGGCGATGCGAGAGGACGGATGGATTTTGAGGATTGGCTCAGCAAGGACGATTTGATCGATGCTGCATCGATGCAGCTCGGTTGAATGCTGTGGTACTAGCAGGCACGTTTCGACGGCATGTGATATCGGCAGTCTTCTGACTCGGAGTGCCGATGTGGTTGTTTTATGCTCATGCGACGTATCAAGGTGCGGTGTAGCATTGTTGCTATATAGACGTCGCTCGCATCTAGGATTGTCGAAACCATGGCGATGTTGCAACTAGAATAGTCTTCGCTTTCAATCCAAGTGTCGATCGTTCTGTTTGTTTTCGTCGGCGTACGTATTCCATATGATACGACGTCGTTGCCTGAGTTTCAATGGCGTGCAATGTTGGTCGAGCGCCCCTGCAGACGTGAGACTGTACCGAGGCTCCCGAGGTGTTGTAAAACAATTCTCAATCTGCCGTTCGACGTATGCGGATAGGGCGTGTTATCTCGTGTGGTCCAACATCTCCAACACGGCTGCCTTTCTGCAAGATGTCTAGATGGCCAGATTCACGCATCTGCCACGCGACATGGCGTATTGCAGACATGGCGTCTCGCCAGCTCGCAAAGCCGAGTTCGGTCAATTCGTCGGCGGAGCAGGCTCTAGGTAGCAACTTCTGACGGACAAAAGGTTTTAGGAGGCTCTCTCTTACGCAGGAAGTCGGTCAGATGCCGTTTCAGAATGGCGTGTTCTCCATCAGATCCGTCTTCGGGCATGTTCCCACAGAATCCCACTGCAGTCCCACCAAGGGGAAAGCTGTATGCCCGTTCTCTTCGCTACCGAGCTGCCACGGTGCCAATCGGTCGCTACTCGCTACACGTCCAACAGCTGCAGCAAGCCGTGGCAGAAGCGTAACAGAGGTGCTCGGATGTTGGTTGCCGTCAGGTGCTACTGTACGGCAGAGCAGAGGCCGTCAAAGATGAAACGCTGGCCTGTGCGCCTCATTTTGGCCAGGAAGAACAGCGGCTTGCTTCGAAATCGAATCCACCCGTTGTTGTTCCTAGGGGCTATGGCGACGACGACAAGGGTCGTGCCCGGGGCCATGTTGTCGAGGGGCAAAGGCGTTGTCCGTTGCAAACTCTGCGCGTAGAACAGTAGTAACTATGCTGACGCTCGCTCTTGATCGATCATCGTTGTATGTAACTATCGTTGTTGCTGCTAGCAGTTGTGGTCGAATAGAAGCAGCTGTTGTACAAGCGCCAGCGAGCATTAGTTCTCGAATAGGCTTTTCCATCGCCCGGCCTCTTCAAGCACGCCCTCCTATTAATAGCTACGCTTTCTTTGGTCGCTGCTGTACTACAGTGCACTATACCTAGTGGTCCCAGCCCTAGAACTAGCCCTTCTAACTTCTTCCTCGAGTCTCTGCACGCCTGACAGTCCACCTCGGCGGCTCCCGCACAGTAATCTCACGCATACGCACGTCGACTCGCAGGTTCGCGGCGAGGACAGAGGGAGACAGAGGCAGAGGCAGAGGCGGAGCTCATTTCAGCTGGTCTGATCCACGATTGCTGGGAGTAGCAAGCAAGCAATTATGGCCGCAGAGGTCATGGCAGCACCCAATCACCCTCACAACAACACCACCACTTCCCCTTCGTCCGTGCCAGCTTTCACCCTCTCTCCACAGCAAGAATCTTCCATGCCATCCACTTCGCAGACCGACCGTACGGCGCATCGATCAAAGCAGGAGCGTATACCGATATCGCAGAATCACGCTCAGACTCAGACATCGGCCCAAGACAGAATGTCGCAATACTCCTTGGCATCAGCACATTCAAGACCGCAATCAAACGTCCTCCCACCATTCCAGTCCAGTCTGTCATACGCTCTTGTTCGCGACTTCGCATACCCACCCTACCACCCCATGCACTTCGGAGGCCATCCAGAGCACCATTCAGGCGCAAGCACCCCATCAGAATGGAGCGCAGGACGGAGAGCGTCAGATAGTGCAGAGTCGAGCGCGATGGCTGGCCGAACAGGACCGTGGGGCGGAGACGGATTACTCTACGGCGACCCAGACCAAGATATGGAACCCTTACCAAGCACATCCTTCGGTAGTGGCAGCGGAGTGGACGACTGGGGCGGCGATGAGACATCCTTCCGGAAGAGTAAGCACCGAAAGAGCAGATCGTTCCACGACATTCCCAACTACGAGCGCGGTCGACGACGAGAGTCCAGCAGAACCAGCAGAGGCGATGGAGAGTTGGCATACCAACACTCATCACTGTCAGACCCGGCAGGACGCGATGCGCTGAGACAGAGCCGAGGATTTACTACGACCGAGAACGGCGAGAACCGACGAGACTCCCACTTCGCGACGACCCTTCCCAATCGCAGCTTTCACACCTCCCAGCAACCCATCGACCCCGATAGCGATCTACCCCTCGATGCCGAACCGTCTTTACACCATTCACCACAGCGCGAGAGCATGGGCCCAGAGGATGAAGAGCTGTTTGCCGGCAAATCATTGGCTCTGTACGGCTTCGAACCAGAGAACGAGAACGAATTGCGCCTGATGGAAGGACAAATAATAATGGTTTCGTACCGGCATGGACAAGGATGGTTGGTGGCAGAGAATCCGGAGACAGGAGAGCAGGGGCTGGTGCCGGAGCAATATGTCCGGCTGCTGAGGGACATAGAGGGCTGGGACGAAGAGAAAGGGCAATTTATCGATGAAGATCCGTTTGCTGGAGACGACACAACCACGCCAATCGCGGAAACGCCGAACACCTAGGAAGTTCCGGTCTGTCGCTCCGAATTGGGTAGGAAGTCTAGGGTCGCAGCAGCGGCATCATATTATCAAGCTCTTGGAGAGAAGAAGAGCGACCGCGCTGGAAAGCGGTATGTGGAGGCCGCAAAGGCCACACACAATAGCATTTTGGGAGACGAGATGGAGATGCCGCCTCCGCCGCCACCACCAGCACCAAGCCCTCCGCCTCCCTCTGCGTCGGTCGAGGAGACTCCGGCCGCGGAGAGCGCCGGTGAGGTGAGCCTCTCCGGCCTCATGGCCATGGTGCGAGCGGTGAAGCTCGCAAAGGGGTATTAGCTGTAAGTCACCTGAAATGCTTCCGATGCTGCTGTAGTTCTACGATGCTGACTTCCTTTTGCAGGCAACCAAGGGCAGCCGCAAGCGTGGAGCTGCGGCTCCATAGATAGCAGCAGAAGAAGACCTTCCCCCTTCGCACATCATTTCATCTCCATCTCTCCCAGCTTTTCCACGCCTTGTCCCGCCTATATGGGTCGAGTGTACGGAGCTGTTGCTGCTAATGGTATAGGTGAACGCCCTCCGCCCGATCACCGCGAACGATAATCTCCGACAATTAGGCCCTATGCTTCTTACGAAACTATCGTTCTGAGATGCTAACTTCGTTTTACAGGCAACCAAGAAAAGCCGCAAGCGTAGAGTTGTAGCACTACGGGTAACAGCAGGAGAAGACTTCCCCCTCCGCACAGTATTTTATCTCTACCTAACAACGCCGCAACCATACGCACGTAACTAGCCAAATGCCTACGGGGAACAGCACAGACCTGGTTCATATCCGAATTGACAGACGACGATCGTCGCGCC
Source organism: Pseudocercospora eumusae (assembly GCA_001578235.1). NCBI lineage: Eukaryota > Fungi > Ascomycota > Dothideomycetes > Mycosphaerellales > Mycosphaerellaceae > Pseudocercospora > Pseudocercospora eumusae. The sequence goes on along the minus strand of LFZN01000121.1, from coordinate 40,738 downwards.
ATCCGTGGCGGCCAAGGGATAGACAGGTGGGAAAAGGCCCTCCGCGATAAATTCAGCATGTCCATTGTCGAGGCATGGGAGGAGCTGAACGACGAAGCCGTACCTGATCTCTCGAAGTCTAATGTTTCCACAACATCTACACAACATCATCGCTGTTGCGGAGGCCACACTTGGCAGGCACAGGCCTAAGGACTGGTGGAACGGCATCGAGGCACCGGACCTTATCCAATTCGTGGCAGTGATGGGCACGCATGTCGACGGCATGGACATCGACAACTCAGGCTACACAATGACTCCAGAAGAAGCCGGCCCCGAGTAGAGTACAGAGGAACTTGAGGAGTACAACGCGAAGGGTACCTACCTCAAAGTCTACATCGAATGCTTTGCCGTGCTGCCACCTACGATGCACGATCAGATCGACGGATAGGCGGTCTCTCTGGACGAGAACGAAGTACCTATGGTTATGAATTGGGCAGTTAAGGTGGCCCCGAAGGGGCATCTAAGCATCTCGGACGCCACGCAGTTCGCCGAGGAAATGGTCGCGTTCTGGGAGCAAGTGCTCAACGGCGAACGATCTTGAGTCTATGACCATGGATTTCCAGTCTATGGTGATCTTGGGTTCCAGGAGCAGGTGCTACGTCTATGGCTGGCACGAAGGATGGGACCTTGCGTCTCTTGCGAAGGTGGATCTCAATTGGAAGAAGGTATCTACCCCAGGCCTGTGCCTGCCAAGTGTGGCCTCCGCAACAATCGCACGCCGCACCAAAAATAATTCAATACAGCCGCAACACCTTCACAACGTCACCACAACATCACCAGAATCATGGGTGGCTTCAACTTCAAGCCCGTCCACTCCCGGCTCATGAATGCCGAGCCTTACCAATCCTACCTCACCGTCATAAAGAGCGGGCAGCCATGGCTTCTACCACCGCTTGAAATCGTCGTTCATCCTCGTCTGGAGGTGTTGTGACGACATTGACACCGATTTAGAATCGAACGATGATTGCGAACGATCACCTCCGAGACCTAGGTGCTTTGAAGGCCTTGATACTACGATGCGCCACACGTACCCAGGTCTACGGCTTTGAGTCTCGTCAAGATGAACGCCCTGCAACCGATTACATTATCGTATCTCTACCGCTCTCAGCATTTCTACGCCCTTTGGGTATCACCTGGGCCTGTACGGGCGGCTCGAAGCTTTCGAGTTGCGACCGCTAATATGATCGGTAAACGCGTCCGACCACTGCGAACGATTATCTCCCGCACTCGGTTCGGTTCCTTCCAAGGTATCGACGTTTAAATCTAGTAAACGTAGCTCGATGCACGACTTGGAGCTTTGTCATGGCGAACGTCCTACATCCGATTACATAGTGTTATCGCATCCCGATACCTGCGGACAGTTCTACGCCCTCGGGGCATTATTCTAACCAGGCGTGAAAAGGAGGCTCGAAGCTTTCGAGTTATTGCTGCTACTATGGGTAAACGCCCTTTCGCCGATCACCGCGAACGATCCGATCATCATCTCCTATACACAGGTTCTTGAAAGGCCTCGACAATGAATTCCGGCATACGTAGCTTAGCCCACGGCTTCGTCTTGCGACAGGTGAACGCCTTTTGAAAAAAAAATATCATTCTAAACGCTTACCTAACCTCCTATACTCGAAGGTCTTAACGTTATAATGCGGTACACGTAGCTATGTCTAAGGCTTGGATTTGTAGTCTTGTATCTCAATGTCTGTAGTCGTGCAGTATGGACTAAGCCTACCCGCGTTCCTCTGGGATGTTGAGTCGACGCTGGTATTGCTATATGTGAGTGTTCTCTATCAGGTCCCTCGAAGGAACACATCTAAGATCACTTAATTTTTGCCGAGACTCTAACAGGCGACAATCTTAGCTCTGGACGGTGATCGCAGCGGCAGTCGATGCGGTATTAAAAGCCTCCTCGGGGATTCTGGACGTTCTCGTTAACAACAGTAGTTCCGGTTACTGCTCTTAATACTGATATGAATACAGCAAAAGCAGCCTTCGAGGTAGATTTCCTCGGTATGCTTGCCACGACACAAGTTTTTTGCATCTCTTTCGGTCAAAGCCAACGGTGTCATGGTGTGTTCTGCCGAGATCAATGAGGTTTACATAGGTACGTCTCAAAGGTCCGACGTAATTGTGCTTCCGTCTCGCTGATACACATCTCAGGTATATACAATGCAAGCGTGACTCAACTTGACGAGGTCATGCGTCTTAAGATGAAGCCGCGAGGCCTACGCGTCGTATCTGTCGTCGTTGCGTCGAATTTTCCATTTTCTAGAGCTTCTAGCATCATCTTATAATAATATGGAAGTTTTTAATAGAGCGGGCCACATATCGACAAGGACGCCATGGACGTCGATGAGTATTGCACGACTTGAGGAATATGGCGCCAACGGGAAGATCTATGTCGGAGGGCTGGCATGGCTTTTGAAGGAGGTTGTCTAGTGCCATTGTGGTATCATAAGCCCCAATTCACTTGAAGATGTTTGGCGAATTCGTGCATACTGACGGTCATGAATAGGACCGAATAGTGTTGTATCGTAGCCCGCTTAATACCTCGGCGCCTGTATGAGATGAGCTGTTGGCGTTGAGTAACTTAACTGCAGGCGTACATCTAGAACGTTCCGGTCGAGAACAGCAATATTTACTAACGATCGAGAATTCACGTTAGGCTTCACGGCACAGTAGAGGCGGTGCGTTTTCCCGCATATCATGGAAATTTCTATCTGCGGATGTCATCTATCGTATAGATCCGGACCTGCGATTGGATGAGAATGTTCTGGTTGGTTCACATGCAATTGCTTACATACTTAGTGTTGTGAAAGATGTCACGCCTTCAGCCCTCAACCCATTCATTATCAAAGTACAATGCCTCTACATGGCTTGCTCTGCGACTTATCTATCTGTAAAGTCGGGCAGAGATAGTCATGGCGGAGAATTTTAGGATTTGACTTCGTAGCAGATCTTGGTGATCGTTTTATGTGAGCTTATCTTCAACCTAGTATTGGTGCATCCGGCTGGTTGACTCCCGCAACTCAATCAGCTTGAGTCGCGTTCGTGTCGGGGAATGGAGGGCGATATGTTTCTGGCCATGTATCTGTACTTGTCGCCTGGTCTTTTGAGTGCCTAGGAGAGCAACGATCGGGGGGTGCTCCGCTAGTGCGTGGTATGAGCAAAGATCGGCAGCATGACATCGATCCACCCCTTCATCGGTTCCAGAATACACTTGCACGGAACGCGGCCGCGTGATGTACTGTACAGATATACAGGACCAGACACCGCATCGCAAGGCTATGAACTCTCCTGGACGACTTCGACCCAGATAACAGCACTCCTAAACAACCCCTCCTCTTCTCATGTGTTTCGTAAACATGATTACGTGGCTGAGATGCGGACACTACTGTGTCAGGCATGAGATGTGTCCCGAGGCACTGGATAGGGACCCGCCGTCTTTCTGCAGAGCTGCACACGAGCCCGTCACAACAGATATTGATGAAGCCGACGGTGTGTGTCCCGACGAAGATAAGCATCCAAGACTTCCCGGCGATATCTCGATCAATGTCTGGAAGGAACGACTTGGAAGTACAAGGACAAATGGACCAGGGAATGAATGGTATCGCAACCAGCGCCAAGGCCAGACATGAGCATCCAAGAACAACGAGAATATCGTGGGTATGCCGAGATCAGGTGCCTCCCAGCGATTGTATTGTTACCGGCTTTTGCGCCAAGTCGCTCCTCGCTCCGTAGCGCGAATAACGACTCGGAGTACGCTCATGATCCGTTCGGCAGGCTAATGGCTTGCCATAGCAGCCATCGAATCACCCAGTTGTCCTCTACGTTGGACGTCAGACCTCGATCATACACCGTCTTCGTTGCTGGACTAGCTGATTCATAGATGGTCCGGACTTCTTGTCGAAAGGCGTCTTCTTGCACGCCAGTGCCGTTGCCGCCAAGTCGCCGACAACCTTCAGCCACCTCCGCCTTCGAAGCTATCAGCATTAATCTATCACTTCTGGTTTCCTAGAATGCACCTTGGCTGCTGCATAGACTCGCATATGAGCTTCGTTTCCCGAATCTAGGCCTACTTGGCGGAAGAAGTCTTCCTCGGACACTTGTCGTGGTTGATTGGTGGGTGGCATTGTTGCTTGGATGAGGACTGCAGTGCTGATGGTCGTGTTGTATGAAATTAGTAGGTGGATCGCTTTCTGGGTGAAGAAGAAATATGGCGCATAGGACACCATCTTATGTCTTTCTGAAGAACATTCTTGCAAGGTTCGCCCTAGAGACAGTCGCTCAAGATCAGGATGCCAATTGACTCATGGGGACAAGAGATCCTGTAGCTTAGCCCGCTAGGAGAGATACTTCTCCAGACGAAGAGAGGGAGATGGCATAAGGAATGCATAAACTTGCCGGGATCATCTCCCTCACCGAATAACTCCCTGAAACGCCATAAGTGCCAACGGGAAAAGGTGTAGTAGTAACGCCAGGCGTCTTTTCAGCCCTAGTTTTGGACGTTGCCGGCATCAACCGCCGAACAGGTAAGCCGTAGCACGATGCCGATGGATGATTTTTGGGGCTTGCTGCAAGCCTGAGGGGATGGCAGTGGCCCACTTGGCGCCGGTCGTTTCTTGAAGAACCGCGAGACTTCGACCCTGCATCTGACATTATCCGATATGCGCTTGTCGAATAGCTTCGTATTGCTCGTGTTCGGGGGCAAGCACCACATGGCTAACGAAAATTAACGACACTGCTCACTCGTCGAGCAATGATTCGCACAACACTTGCATTCCAATAGCGATTCCTTGATCAAACGAGAAGCATATCTGTGCGACCTGGTGGCATCACAGATCTGGCATTCTGAATTGCAAGAGCAAGCAAGAGTCGATCAGACAGCCACAAACCCGACAGGACCGACCGATGGGCCCGAGGGCGAGGAGTCTTCGGCATGGAAGTCTCGATCAAGACATGTGCGGAGACAGCCTTATCTTGTCTCTCTCATGCGGGTGACCATTCTTCGCCAAGCCACTTCTCGCCTAGTAGACGGAGGTTTTGCCGCATCTACCGCGATGCCCTGAGTGTAGTAGTATTCCTTCAAGGCTGACTGAGCAGCATGGCAAACAGGTTACCGACCGGCTGTTGTGCACGGCATTTTTCGTTCGACCGGTCACGATCCCGACCATCCACCAAATTCCGTGTCGGTTTTGATCGTCATTCTTTCAGTGTTGTCGCGTTGCGGGATCAGTGCATCTGCATCTTTCGGCGCTGGGCCCAACTCTCGGCGAGGAGTACGACCTCGACATCATGCGTTTAAGATAACAGCGTGACGGAAGCAGGAAGAAAGCGCTATCCACGTTGCTGAAAGAAGCGTTAGGTGCAACCAAAAGCTCGCTGTTTCCTTGCAAGAGGTAGTTGCATGACTGCCTTCGACGAAGTGACTGCCTGGTGAAAGAGCACTGCCACATCGTATCAAATGGCTGCCTCATGATTGAGAGAAGGCCAGCCCTGCAGAGTCCAGACTGTCACGCAATGACGACGCAAACCGTTGAACCAGCAGCATTCCATGGACTGACCAAGACTGAGCTGGAGAGGCAGATCAAGGGTATCATCCCCAGAGATGCCGTATTTTCGACAAAGAGTGCTGACAAGTACCCGCAGTCAATGCGAGCTACCTGTTCCCGCACCTATGTCATGCCCGACAGAATTCCCGCGAAAATACGGACAACGCCTTCGATATCGTCGTCATGAACAATCGATCCGGAAAGATGCAAGCGAAGCTTCTACTCGTGGCCAATGATCTGACGGCTGTACTCGCAGAGTCCATCCCCCAAGGAACTGTAATGAGAGCTTTCATGGCACTTTTGTGCACATTGGCCGACGCCCTTGGACAGCGACATACAAATTTGCTTGAGGCGATCCACACCAGACAGCCGGCCTCATGGGGCTATGTTGCCAAGGACGAGGTACAAGTTGCAGAGCTCGGTATCTCCTGGGAGAGGCATCGTCGACAGCAGGGTCGCATGCAGAAATTGCTGCAAGAGCGCGGTAGAAGGTCCCAAAGTATGGATAATGTCAAGTGTCTGTGTTCAGGAGGCTTGCGGTGACAAGCAACAATACATCTCAACGGAGAGACGAACGTTGTATGCTCCAATCATGTTCACGCTCTGGTGTATCGAGAATGGTTCGGGAGGATGTAGTGAGCGTAAGATGGCAATAATACAAGCAAACAGACAAGTCAGGCCCGGACGCTCCCGGGTTTGCATGGGACCCATGTGAGGCCAAACCCTTCCTCGAACCACCTTTTCCAATCAAAATTCGAGCTGAAATTTCAAGGAAAGAGAGAGACACTCACTCGCAGCAGCTCGAGGCCACGATATTGCCTTTTTCTCGGTGCAAGCTTGATACATATACATGCGCTTTGCTCTTCTCGTAGCACATGCCTTCTCTTCCTTACTCGTACATGCCTAGTACCGCCTATTGCCACCACGGTAATTACCTCCACCGCCTCCACCATAACCACCTCTGTCCTGGTACCCACCTCGTGAACCACCATAGCCATCTCGGCCACCATAGCCACCTCTGTTATCATATCCACCTCGATCATACCCGCCACGATTATCATACCCTCCATACCCTCCATACCCATTCTGCGGCGGCGGAGGACCTCGAGGAGGATAGCCGTGCTGAGGTGGTGGTAGTGGTGGAGGATATCCTCTTGGCGGAGCGCCACCGGGTGGAAAGCCATGCTGAGCAGCTTGAGCCGCGAGATGAGGCGGTAAATTCGCAAAAGCATCTGCTGCACGATTCGAGTAAGCATCTTGAGGGCGTGGAGGTGGTGGACCGCCTTGGCCATAGCCTCCGTTTGCGCCGTACCCGTTTCCGCCATAGCCACCATTGCGATTGTCGTGTTCTCGTGCTGCGTAGTTGATGCGTCGACCATCTGAACGATCGCCACCCTGCGAAAGTTGTACGCCACCGTGACTTCGACCGCTCTTTTCCGCTCGGCTGCGCGTCATTTCGATGTCGTTGTAGTCGAGTACTGGGTCGTCGAACTTGACGCCGGGCAAGAGCATGGATTTGTGGATGCTGCCGAGAACTGGCATGTGGTAGGAAACCTTGATACTCTCGTCGGAGTCAAGGCTAGTGAATTCGTCCTGCGTGCTTTCGAGTGGGAAGGTGAGTTCGGAGTTCGGCACGTAGGATTCGTCTTTGGTGATCTTGCCGGCGAGACCTTGAGATGTCTTGGTATTCATCTTGAATTTTGTCGCACCGGCTTTCTTGCCATAGAAATTGGCGACGACATCGTTGTAGAGAGGATGCTTCGTGCTGAAGATTAGACATTCCTCGCCGAATCCGTTTCGTCGCTTTTCGTCGTCGGTAAGCAGAGGGTATTTTGTAGCCATGGCGTCGAGCAATTTCTTCTCGTCGATGAATGGCAGAAGTGCAACGCCCTGCCATGCGAACTTCTTGCCATTGAGATCGACTTCAAAGTCGATTGGGTAGAATTCCTTGATAGGACTGTCATCCTCCGTCATGAGGGGATGGAAGACTGCCGGGAGGGTATGATTCGATGCTGGCGGCATGACACCCATAAGCTGTTCGTATGGGTGGAAAGGCTTGCCTTTCTCGAAGTTGACGACCTGCTTATCCATGTCCTGAAAGTCCGCAGCGAACGGCGCATAATGGTACGGGTAGTACCAGGTCCATGAAGGACAGCCTTGGAAGTAGTATAGTAGCACCCAGCAGAGACCCTCCACATAACTTCGGGCGACCTTATGGCGGAACTCGATGTCCTCGGGTGAGACGTGGAATTTTTGCTCGTAGTAGCGACCTTGGTAGCCGTCCTCCCACAGCTTGACGGTGTCCTCCGGCATAGCGTTGTTACCGTCCGAGTTGCCACCCAACTGGCCAGAAGTTCCACGACTCATTGGATCGGCAATCTCCTTATTTGGTGTATTTCGTCCAGGTGTTGACGGGTCTGAGCTGACCTCGTCCGCGGCCGCATCGTCAATCATATCGCGTGTTCGCTTGCCGAGGGCCTGTGGTGCCTCAGCACCATTTGCAGCGCCTGCCATTAGTGCGTCGATTTCTGCTTTCTGGCTGTCCGCGCCCTTCTTGCTGTTCATCATTCTCTCTTTCAACGCAGCTGCAGCCGACTTGTTGTCTTGATTTGCCGAGCCGACCACGTCTGCGTGAGTAAGACTGGCCCTGTAGCGAGGGTCGCTCATAGTTTGTGCTGCGCCAGGTGCGAAGGTTGGCAACGCATTGGGATCGGCTGCACCTTCACCCCTCACGATGCCGCCTCGTGCTCCACGACGAATGACAGTCTCATCAAAGCCAGTGGGCGCGCCATTTGAGTACCGCGGTCGCTTGTTAGACTGGCGGCGTTCCCTGTCCTCGCGCTGCTTTTGTCTCTCGGCAGCCTTGACCTCGGTTTCGCGACGTCTCTTGAAGATCGCGTCTTCCTGCTTGGCCAAGCCTGCTAGAATCATCTGCGCTCGGGCAAGATCAACGTGGCCATCCTTGGTGACATATCCTCCCATGACAGGTAAATTGTCCCGCCAGATGGCGATCAGCGTGTCAATACCATCTTCTCGAATGTCCAGTGAAGGTAAGTGTGGTAAGAAGTCGTTGCCGACGAAGAAACACATGAAGACCCAGTCGTCTAGTGCACGCTCGAGGTCGAATCGGAAACCTTGGTTGGGCACGCTCATCTCGACTGCTAGATATTCTCGCAGAATGCCAACATGCAGCCAGATGAATGGCTTGAGTGGCTTGACCACATCCTCTTCCTCCTTCGGCTTGCCGGTACAGTTGGCAGCGATATGGCCTGGCTGATTGCACTTTCGGCAATGGCCGGGCTTGGTGTCGTTGGCGAAGACGTCTTCACGAAGAACGCGGAAGTGTGGTTCGTGTGTGGCAAGTCCCAACATGATCAGATCCGCGTCAAGTCCGTAAATGACGTGTCTATACGTGTTAGCACAAGCTCCAGTGGATTCGTTCGCGCCCTCTTTCACACTTCTTGGGTGGTATGAAGAGGAAAAGCCAAATGGAGAGATGTAGCTTACCTTGTGTTGGGGTCGTGGTCTGGCGAGCTGCGCTGGGACCGCACGAAGTTCATAATCTTATGCTCACCTTCACCAGGAACAGTAGCGTCGGAAATGATGACTTTGAGCTTCTCCCAAGCAGGATCAGTGGTGAGCTTGTAGCTAATCCAGTATCGCAGACTGGCAGCGAGCAAGTCCATGAAAGGAGTACCGGGAGTGATGGAGTTGGAATCCCAAGTCTTCTTGGGTTTGGAGTCTTTCTCATCGTCACCGCCAGCCTCACCTGCTGCGACCATGCGAGCGTGGAATTCCGCTGCCATGGCATCCTTTTCGGCAGCTTCTTGCGCACTTCGAAAACGTCTACTTCGCTGCTGATTCATCTTGGCGCGCGGGGCGACACCATCAACAGCGATCATGAGAAGCTTACGAGGGCGCACCATGTTGACGACGCGCTCCGTGTACTCGAAGATTGCCACCATCATCTCCTCTTCATTCGCGGGAGGCGGGCGGTCTTCAGGATGCGAACATGGATGCACGATACCATTCATGTCCAGGTATAGATTATCCATCTCTTCGCCATTTGGATTGGGGCCGCGCGCATCGATGGGAATTTTGGTGACAGAACCATCTTCATTTGCGACCTCGGCCGGCTGCTCTTCAACCACGGGCGAGATGATTTTGGGGTATTTCTTGCTGAGCCATCGGAACAGCGCCGGAACACCCATGATGAATGAATGACTTTTGAGACCAGATTACAAGGCGCGTCGGTGTAGGCGCAGATACAGGTGGGAATATAATGGGTGCGGCGAGGCAGAAAGGGCGGCGGGAGACTTCTCGCGCGCTGCACGCGCTGAGAAATGGGACGGCGTGATATTGTAGGCGATATGAGGTCGGTGATTCGGAGTGGAGGCCAGGCCGGGCAGAAGGGTTGGCGATGCTGCCGGCGCGTGTCGACGTGAAAGTGAAGGAGGATGATAGCGGTATTCTATTCTAGCCGCAAAGCAAAGACCCTGCCAAGACTCGAGAGCCCTGCACTCTGTACATGACAACAATTGCCTGAGGTTACAGGTAGTCCTAATGGAAACACTTCACAACACACTGCACTCCTGAACACTGAACAGATAGTAGTGTCGCGTGCGAACATCAATATTTGACGTGTCCCAGGTAAATGGTTCAGGCAGAAATGATATAGACGAGCCCGCAGTCTGCCTCGGGGCAGCATAGCGACCAGCGACACGATGCTCAAAGCACCTCCGCAGCAGACGGCCACGGCCACCATTGATACACTGAGTGGTCGTCTGCAGTCGGCCACATTACTGGAAGACCGTCGCGCTGCTATACAAGGCCTCCGGAGCTTTGCGAAACAATACCCGGCCTCGGTCGCCAGCGGCTCCCTCCGAGAACTCATATCGACATTGAAGAAAGACGGCCTGGGAGACTATACCACGTCACATCAGGGTCAGCATGATGACCGCCAAGGCACAGACGGTGGTGGTGGCGGCGGCGGTGGTGGAGGTGGAGGTGGTGATGTGGATACAATCAGGCTGGTGCTGGAAACACTGCTGATGCTGTTCAATCCCGACACCAATTCTCCTGAAGCCGGAGATGAGATCGCCCTCTTCTTGGCTGATGAGTTCTCCATGGTAGGCTGCGCGCGTCGTCGTCGTCGTCATATGCATTTTCTAGACAGAATAGCTAAGCTAATGGCAGCGCCAAGACAACATTACCTTGCTCCTCAGCCTGCTCGATCCCACATCGCCATACGCCGACTACTATTCGCGATTGTACTCGCTACAGATATTATCCTCCATATGCGCCGCTCGACCCGACCGACTGCAAGAATGCATCCTCTCGGCACCTCTGGGTCTGTCGCGACTGGTGGCCGTGTTGGACGATTCGCGAGATGCCGTACGGAATGCAGCACTACTACTCCTGGTTGACCTCACGAGCGGTGCGAATGAAGAGCTGAGGAAAATCGTCGCGTTTGAGGATGTGTTTGGGAAGACGTTCAGCCTGATACAGCTGGAGGGTGGCTTGTCGGAGGCCGGCATCACAGCGCAGGATTGTCTTACTCTGCTCGCGAACCTGGTAAAAGGTTCTGCCAGCAACCAGACCATGTTCCGTGAATCTGGCTGTATTGCGCACATGATGCAGCTATTGCAGCAGTCCTTCCCGGCCGACGATGAGCTTCCAACCGAGACACAGGCACGCGAGAGGGCCACCTGGGGCTTGTTGCAGTTGCTGAGATTATTCCTTACCCCAGGAGAGTCAAGCACACCGCAGAACCAAGTCGCATTCTTCAGAGCTGGCACAGGCCAAATTTTGATCGACCTTGGCTTTTCCGCAACTCTAGCTACCACAATCCGCGCCACAGCTTTACGCGCAGCCGCTGCATTAATCGAGTCGAATCCTCCTCTCCAGGAACAGTTTGCCTCCTCGACTGTGATAACACCTGCAGATGCCGAGCATAATGCAGCAGAGGCGAAAAAGCATGCTCAAACAAACGGCAATGCGCCAAATGGACGTGCGAGTGCGAAGACAAGTGCCAGACCAAGTGTGGAGAATCGCCGGACCTATGTCATCGAAGCACTTCTGGATCTCGCTCTGGACCAAGCGACAGCAGAAGAGCCCCTACGAGGAGCTGCTTGTGGACTTATCCAAGCCTATCTCAGGAATCACGACAGAGTAAAAGCTCACTTCCTCCAACGCGCTATTGGTGGGCATGCAGAAGGAGAGACCGCTGCCAATGTCATCGTGACACTGCTCCATCCATCTGAGAATGACGATACTGGTGTAGTGCATGCTTCCTGGATCGTGCAGGGTCTGATAGTGGACCAGCCAGAGGCAAAAGCTGCTTTACTGGCGGTCAAGGAAGGAGATGAGGATGAGGGCGAGGATGTCATTACGGCAGTTCACGGGTTGGGCACTCAGCTTCAAGCCGCTCTTCAAACACCTGTAAACGTCAGACAAGCTGCTGCTTATTCCAGTTTGCTTGCTACTCTGCTTTGGGACTTTGCGCCGGGAGTTGACGACTTGCTCGAGGAGGGATCCAGTTTGATCCAGGCGCTCGTTGCGACAGTCAAGACACCAACGGATCCGATCGCGGCCGGCCTTTCAGCCATTCTTCTCGGTGTAATTTACGAGTTCAGCACCAAAGACTCGCCAATACAACGTCGAACGCTAGCACCACTCCTCCAGCAGAAGCTTGGACGGGCTAAGTACCTGGACGCACTTTTGCAGTTGCGACGAGAGCCGGCGATTCGTGATTTTGATCTTGATGCTGAGTCAGATGAAGCTGGCGATGGCATGCTCAGTAACGTCTTTGTCGACTTGTTCACAGTGGAATACACTCGTTTAAGACGAGCCATTGACAAAGATCCTGGTGTTGAAGTGATCCCTGGCGGGGTGGCAGAGGCTGGTGTTGATCGTGACATACTTGACGAGTTACGGCAACAAGCTCAAGCAGCCAAAGATGCTCTGGCCACCGCACAGCAAGAAGCTGTTGAGGCTACCCAGAAAGCAGAGCAAGACCGGATGTCAATATCGAAAGAATTGCAAACTTCGCAGTCAGAAGTCGAGCGCTTGCGCAAGATTAACCAAGCGATGCAACAGGGACATGAGAGCGAACTAGAGATGCTCACTAAGAAGCATGAGCAGGAGCGAAACACCACGCAAACTAGACATCAGCACGCCTTGAATAGTGCGAAGCAAGAAGCAGAACGGGAAACGCAAGCGAGACTACGAGAACGCGAGGCTGCCGCTGCGCAGAAAGTGCAAGAGCTTGAGCGACGAATAGCAGAGCTTGGGAACGAACATCGCAAAGAAGCTGGCGGTCATGCAAATGTCAAGCAGCAACTTGAGACACTATCCAGCAAGCACAACGAGCTACTTCGACGGGAGCGGGACTTGTCGAAGGAGCTGGAGTCACTGCATCAGCAACGTGGCGCTGCTGACAGGAAGCTACAAGCAGCACAAGAGCAAGTCAAGGCTACTGAGTCGAAGCTCGACATTGCGAGGAAGTCCCTGGACACTCGCGGGGAAGAGTTGGAGAAGCTCAAAACGCAAGTCGCCGAACTACAAGCAGATCTCAAGGCTCGAGATGAGGAACTCAAGACCGAGCGCGCCGGGTATGCTGAATTGGAGAAGGAGCTCGAGACAGCCAAGGCTGCCGCACTCGATGCCGCCATGGGAGAGAAGCAACAGCTTGAAGAGGCTCAGAAGAAGGCCGAAGATGCGGAAGCCAAAATCAAGACGCTCGAGACACAGCTCAGTGAGGCGCGATCCGAGCTGGAAGACGCTGGAAAGAGAGCATCTGAGAGCGAGAGCAAGCTTGCTTCTGTCCAGAAGAGAGCGACTGACGCGGAGTCAGCATTCAAGGAGGCTAACAAGAAAGCCACAAGATCTGAAGCCAAAGTCAAGGATATTGAGAACAAAGTTGCTGATGCAGAGAAAAAAGCATCAGAAGCGGAGAAGAAGCTCAGCACTGCTGAAAGCAAGATCAAAGATTTGCAGAAGAAGCTTAAGGATGCCGAGGAGAAAGCCAGCGCCGCAGAGAAGAAGGCTGCCGAAAGTGCCAAAGCACTAAAGGCCAAGCCAACGCTGAGCAAAGAAGAAAAGGACAAGATCGCCAAGGTGGATAAGCTGGAGAAGGACCTCTCAGATGCCAAGAAGCAAGTCGAAGTGGCGAAGAAGGCCCTTGCTGCAAAAGGCGATACGGGCAAAAACGACGCCGTTAAACTCGCACAACTTGAAAGCGATCTTGCGACTAAGGATGAAGAGCTCATCAAAGCCCAAGAAAGCGAGAAAGCAGCGAAAGAACAGCTCACTCAACTCGAAGAAGACCTCGACAAAGTCAAGAAGGAGCTCGAAGAAACGACCGAGTCTGCCGAGGAGAATCTCCAGAAGACGAAGCGGGAACTTGAGGAAGCTAAATCGTCTAGTGAAGAAGAGCTGGAGAAGATAAAAGCTGAACTTGCTGAAGCGAAGAAGGCTGCCGAACAGCAACTTCAGAAGACGAAGAGAGAACTAGAAGCTGCAAGAGAAGCCGCTGAATTAGATCTCGAGTCAACCAAGTCCGAATTACAGTCCGCAAAGGAAGCGGCGGAATCCACCAAATCCGAACTCGAAGAGACTAAGAAGTCCCTCGAACACGCTCAAAGGCAAGCACAAATCGCTAAAGATGTCGCTAATAAAGCCACAGATGACGCAAAGAAGGCTGCTTTAGAAGCGGCGAATAAGAAGACCGCTGGACCAAGTGACGCCGACAAGGCAAAACTTGCAGCACTGGAAAAGGCTGTATCCGAAGCGAAGGAGAGTGAGAAGCAAGCCAAAGAGGAATTAGAGAGCATGTTACTTGTCATGGGCGACATTGAGGCTAAGAGAGATGAGTATAAGGCGAAGATTAAGGAGTTGGGTGGTGAGGTCAGCGAGGAAGAGGAGAGTGAGGAGGAAGATGAAGACGATGTGGATTAGGGCGTGCAGAACGAGGGGAAAAGTAATGTAGGTATGTAGATGGTAAATGAAAGGTGTGTGCGAGTCAAAAAGTTCAGAGTATTCTTCTGCTAAGCCTCTATGGCAGCCTTAGAACTACAAGCTTGCCCTGTGCTGTGATCAACCGTAGACAGGTCTCGTTGAAAAGATGGGCATCATCAAGAGACGAGGACTATTTTCTTAGAATCGAAGTTTGTATAATAATTCTATAGTTCTATATGAAATCTCTACATCACTCTGCGCTTCCAGATAGTCTCTTATTAGCAGATCATGGAATTGGTTTTGTTTTTTTCGTTTTTGGTTAGGGATTTATACAAGCGGCTTGCTCCCTTGTCCGATGTCAAATGTTCTTTCTAGGTAGTGCTAGAATTTCCTGAAATTTTGACGTTTCTTGTACCAGCAATATCTAGACTCGATATGGATCCAGCAGTACGTGTGGACGAGTCGTCTATATTACTTCTATATAGACCCTCACACATGAAAACAGGCAGGCGAGCACAATATACTGTAGCAGAGGAGGATTGGCATGTTGACATTGAAGAGGCCATGTGCTTCGCCTTTGATCCTCTGTGAGTAAATAACGGGATGAGTAGGCATTCTAGGTAGAAGTTCTTTGCCGCTACAGGCTTGCTCAGTCCACCTGGGAGAAAGGTCGAAGAGGTCTTTCGACCGACCCATGATTCAAAATATATATATTGGCAGGGAAAAGCCATGTGTAGTGTTGGTGGATCGACGGGGAGTAGTTCGAGGCTTAAAAGGTCGTCCTTATCCTAAGAGACGTAGTCCAGTGGCGTACCGGCACGAATTCCGATGCGGTCAATTCTCTGAAATCGCTTTACCAGCATCTCTGGATACGCAGCGTTCGGGTGAAATGGAGGCTGCTCCCAGCTAGACGCTTTGATAACGTCCCCGTAATCTAAGGAAAGATTGATTGTAGTGCCTGGTCGATATGGTACAGAGGGCTTCTTCCCTCGCCTTGTGCTCACCAAGCTCGACTTGATCATATCCTTTTCCATGCAACAACCAGCGATAAGTCGCGGGATGAGCATCGAGCCGGCGTGCTTCGTAGCTCCTCATCCCGTCAAGGTTCAAGCGTTCCAAGACAAGATCTTCTCGGCTTCTAACATTATTGTATGTGTTATGAACGTTGCCAAAGTGTGCACGAGCGTTGCCTCGACTGGTATTCTCCGAGAACACTTGCGAAGAGCTACCTGCCTCCTGGCTAGTCATAGTCAACTGCTGCTCTTATCGCAAGGCCCAGCACCCGACTCCTTTGGCCCCTCTGAAATAAGGCTCGCATTGCTCAACGCAGGGCAGCAGCCAGGGTTTCATGCTGGGAACTAGCTTGTTTGGCACAAGCCCAGCCTTGTCCCAGACAGTTCTGCCATTGGGCCTGGAAGCTTCCGGAGATCACCATATCGTTGTTCAAAAAAACACACTGTCAGGCCAGGCGCCACGTCGGCGCTCTGGACTGGATGTCATCCAGCCGTCAAAAACATCCACAAGGGACGAGAGGTGAACCGCATTCTCATCGAAGCAAGACTGGCCCGGTGTTCAAAATATAAGGCAGGTCCACTGTATCACCTTGTCCTTGGCATGATGTATGATTTCACAGCTCGCCTGGGTTACGCATGAGCATTCTGTCTCTGTCCTCATGCTTGCACCATTTCACCTTGTTCGCCTGTGCCAACAGTGTGCCTCTTGACGAAGTCCACATATCCAACTCTTCTCCCCTTCATGACACTAACGGCGTCTTGCAGCAATCCGAACGCCAAACCAGCTTTTGCACCCATCTTCGCCGTCCTCGCAGCCGTAGGCAGTGCAAACCTGCTCCAGGCCGAAAAGATTCCCGCAGTGCCCAGACCCGCGAACATTGAGCTCAAACAATCACGATTTCCCTTCACAGCCTCCTCTTGCACTGCATCTTCCACTTCTTCCAAGTCCCCAATCGCAGCCATCCTCATTTCCCTGCCTCCCTTGGCCCATTCGCCGCCCCAGAACTTCCTCCACACCCGCGCACTGGCAGCTCGTCCGCGATCGACACCTTCTTCAAGAACGAAGTATAACCCTGTCCAAGCTCCAAACCTGAAAGCTTGTCGAAATCCTTCTTTGATACCGCCGAGCATCATATTGTAGTTCTTGGATTTATGGTACAGGAACCATCCTGTTTGTGTCTTGGGCAGGCGGTGGGCATTTTCGGCTCGGAAACGAAAGCCTGTATCTGTTGAACCTTTCGCGAGGCCCAATATGAGGCCCGAGAAGCCTGATATGGTAGTGGCGAGAGGAAGGCGTAGTCCTAGTGGTAGTGAGAGGCGGTCGTTGATGTTTCGTATATGCCGACGCTCTTTCTGAGCTTCATTTGATGCCGTCTCGGTCATGGGTGCTACCGTATTCATTTCATGGTATATAGAGGTGTTGAGTGGCATGTGAAAGTGCGGAGTTTCGGAGGTGAGGTTCCGGCCCATGCTTCTCGCCTTTGATATTTCTACAGAACCATTTGGTACACTTCCATACACCGACTCATCGCCATCGCCATCGCCATCGCCATCGCCATCGACATTCTCCAACTTTTGGCCGACTATGCTGGCGACTCGAAATGGCGCGCTCAGCCAGACGACCAAAGCCGCATACGTCTGCCTAAGCTGTAGGCATCGACCGCAGAAGCGACGCGAGCATACCCATTCCAATGCTCAACCCTCGCCACCTACACCCCCAAAGCAGGATGACAGTAGCATAATACCATCATCGAATCCATCCGAAAGCAAGAGCAATGGCGCTCAAAATTCGAATTCTCGCGTCGGCGGCGACGATGAGTTCAACCGATGGATTGCCAGACGAGTCAGAAGGGGTGTCCAAGAGCACGTAAACAGCAGAAAATATACGCCGGAAACGTGTTACATTCAGAAAGACGACATTGCAAAGTTCCGAGGTTACGTTTCAAGTGTCGTTCGAGTCGTTGGCAAAGAAACAGGCGCATGGTTGCGTTTTTCGAAGTTCAAGAAGGATTTTGAACAATGGCCATATACAATCGTTGGCAGCGATGAAGCAAAAGCAGCAGCCAAGCATCTTGTCACTCGCATAGCTGAGGCTGGGCCTTCAAAGTGGCTGCTTGTGAGAAGGATACCGGGGGTGAAAAATCGCACGAACGACAAGGTCATGGAAGATGTAGAAGACGTGCCAGAATGGGCATCAAGAGCTGTGCAGGAAGACCGAGAACAGTCCTCATCAAGGGTGAGAAAGATCGACGCAATCAAGCGCTTTGGGGGTGGTGCAGCACCAGAAGGTCTCTACTACACTCGTGAGGAGATTGTAAACGCTTCGTTTCAATTGGAGAATGTCGGAAAGGAAAATGGTGTTTCAATTGAGTTCTTCCGGCCCACCGGTGAATATGATCCAACAAAGCCAGACAGGATCAGAATCCATGGTCAACCGGAGGCGAGGCAGAGGGCCAAGCTTGATATTGAGCGCATCATGTCGCGGACTACAGGTATAGAGAGAACCAGGACTGAATTGGGAGACTTGAGAAAGCGAACCGAAACGAGTGTCGGATTTCCAAACTTCTTGCCTGGAGACTGCGATCCCGGGGACGATGGTAAAATCGTCCTTCGCGGTACTCGTGATGCGATACAAGCCGCCAAAAGTTCCAGCCAAGCGATCATGGAACGATATCAGCAAGACCCGCCCAGCATCAGACCTGTGCTTTCTCGCCCTGATCGCAGAATACTGAGGAGTCTTCCCGATGTGCTTGCGATGGTGTCACAACGAGAACTGGAGCATGAGGCTCAATTGAAATCATCAGAGCATCAGCCACATACGTTTACGCCAATCGATGAATCAGGACAGCCTTCGGAAAGGCTCAAGACAGGTCCACGGGAATTGGGACAGGAGTTCTCCATTACCCCTGATCATTGGCTAGAAGATGAGAATTCGGACGTAGAATGCAACGACTCTTCACGACCCGGAAGTTCTGAAGCCCAGCAAGATCGAACGTCGTCAAGCGGTTTCGCGTGGCAGTCAACATCTACAATGCGACCAGGCCGGAATGGAATTGCGCCTGCCCAGACCAGATCGTACCACTCCTCCTCACGGCTCGTACAGCAGGCTGCATCTGCAGAACTAGACCATGAAGACAATGATCTCGAATTCGATGATGAAGAGCCTCCAGACGCCCTCGAAGAGAAGATGAACTCAAATACCAGCGGAATAAGGGCTAAGCTACGAAAATGGAACGAGCTGCATGGTCATGAAGAGCCTGTCCCTGACTTCACGCCGAGAGAGGACATCTCTCACGAGCTCGATATCTATAACAATCTGACTCGACTACCAGATGAGAATGCCATCAATCGCAAAGCGGCGCAGGATGAAAGCCAAGAGCAATACTCAAGCCTTCTAGGTTTCGGCAGGGAGGGCTATGATGGTGCCACTCGTGAGTCTGGCCGATTCTTAAGCGTGGGCGACCTTGTGGAGATAGAGTATACGTCAAGCGAGCGTGAGAGCATCATTGCTGTCTACGTCCGCCGTTGCGGCTCCACCATGGCTCAGTTCTTCACCATGAATGGCCGGTGGATGCACCTAGACCAGAAAGCTGCACAGTACAGCATTTCTGGCTTCGTCGACCCGAAAGAGCTGGAGCCAATTTTGAAATATCTGCCCAAGGTCTCAGGCACAGCAGATTTAAAAGAGCTTAAGGCCAAGGCTATGGTTGACGATCTGTCAGTGCCTCGTCTTGTAGCAGCACCACTCGTCCGAAAATTGACCGGCTTCTACAACGAAGCGCAGGAGATCTATCGACGCAATGCTAATGTTTTGGACAATGCGCACAACATCCTCGCGCACGAGACAGATTTGCGCTACGGCTCACTCGAATCTGCAGCAATAGCGCTCCTCAAATTGCCCGCGGACAAGTTGCCAATCACTGCGCTTTTCACAGTACGCAAGGCGCTGGCAAATGGCGGATTTGCGTTTAACATCGATCGACGTTCTCATCGAGTGACTGGGTATATGCAAATTCGCAGCAAAGAGCAGGTCAGAATGGTCGAGCAGGTCCGGGACTGGATCCGCCAATGGCAAGACCATCTTGCCATGGCACCGGGAATGAAGGCAAGGCAAGCGGACAAGCACAGGCCTAGTAAGGGCGCTCGGATCCTTTGTAGCTTCGTTGAAAAGGCGAAGCAAATCGTTACCATGCAGCGACAGAACCGTCAGCCTACCCTGTGCCATAACGTTGGGCCAAGCAAGACACGACTGCCCCTCGTCGAGGAGTTCCCTGGTTGTGTCAAGGCCGAGCTTGGTCAACCTCAGTTCACGACCGATGAGCAAGAGATCGTTCGCTTCCTCGAGGCCTGGTGCTGCAGTCACATGTTTGGGGGACTGCCTCGCATCACCAGTCTGCCGCCATTGATTCTCCATGCTACCGGTCTCTACAATGACGTTGAGGGTAAAGAGATGGACTTGACAGCTGCGACAGGTTTCATGTTCTTGCAAGAGTTGGGCGTGGTCATGCCGCACGAAAACCGTGTCCGTTTTGATCAACACCTGCTATTGCCCAGCTCTCAACACAGCAAGCCTCTTCAAAAGCTCATGGGCACTTTGCTGAGCATGCGGGATAACCACAACTTGCGCGACTCTATGTCCCAGCTTCGACACGACTGGAAAGATCTGCCTGTCTACTGCATTGATGAGGCTTCTGCGCAAGAAATCGACGACGGTATCTCGGTAGAGAGGGCCGGTGTAGGCTCCGACGGCAAAGAGCTGCACTGGTTGCACATGCACATCGCCAATCCAACAGCATTCTTCTCACGCGACCATCCCTTGGCCAAGATGGCCAGGCACATGGGTGAGACCATCTATATGCCAGAACGCAATTACATGATGTTGCCGAGATGGACAACGCAGAGGCACTTCAGTCTGGGGCCTGACAGACCATGTCTCACGTTCAGCGCTAAGCTTGACTCTCAAGGCAATACACTGGAGTACAAAGTCCAGTGCGGTACCGTTCGAAATGTGATACGGATCACTTACGATGAGCTCAACAAGCTGCTGGGTGCCACAGAGGATCATGGTGCCAATGCGATTTTCATCAACGTAAACGGAACTCCTCCGCCATCTCGCGCACGACAAAGTCGAATATCAGAGCTGACTGAAGCGAACATGGACGACTTGAAAATCATCCACCATCTTTCCAGTCAAAGATCCCTGATCCGAAAACGTGGAGGTGGTGTCTTCTACTCAACCCCGAGCCCAGAGATCACAGTATGGCAGTCGTTGACGTACAGTGGTCTAGCCTGGGATCATCCCCATCGAAAAGGCGCAAGGACTGTCTACGGTGATCCTGTCGTCCAATTGCGCACTGAACCATTCACAAATTGGTTCGCAACTGCAACCGCCGTCGCGCAAGTCTTCGTCAGCGAAGCTATGTTGCTCTGTGCTGAGATTGCAGCCTCCTTCTGTGCCGACCGCAACATCCCCATCATCTATCGCGGCTCCGATGCAGTCGCCGGTGCAATTTTCGGTACAGATCACGAGGATAGCAAGCAAAAAGTCCGGAAGGCCCAAGAACTTCTCAACACCAACCAAGACCTGCCACTTCACATCGGCCTCCCATACATCCAATCTCTCGGCGGCACCGTCCTCCGCACATATCCCTTCAAACACAGCATGCTAGGCATGGAGCGCTACGCCAAAGTCACCTCCCCTCTCCGCAGATACGGCGACATGATCATCCACTGGCAAATCGAAGCCGCTCTCCGCCACGAAGCCGAAACAGGAAAATCTCTGCTGGCAACCGGCGACCCAAACGCCAACCGCTCTTTCCTCCCCTTTTCCGCCCAAATCCTCGAAACTATCATGCTCGGCCTGCAACCTAGAGAGAGTATGATCACGCGCGCAAAACAGTACTCGGAAGACTTCTGGCTAATATATACCATGTTTCATAAATTCAAATTCGGACACGAGACAGCCGAAGGTAGTCTGGGAGATCTTTTGAAGTCTCTTGATCCGACATCTGATGGTGAGACGATGAAGGTCTTTGTTACGACGAGACCTGATATTGATAATCAACCGAATGCTGGTGGTTTCATAATGAGTTTGGGGCTCGGGGTTACGATGTTCAGGCCGGAAAGTTGTGCTGCTTGTCTTGAGGATGAAACGGTTGTTGCTAAGCAGGGAGATGTTTGGGAGGCGAGGTTGAAGGAAGTGGATGTTTATTATAGACGGCTCCTTGTTGAGCCTATCAGGTTGGTTGGGAGGGAGATGTTGTAGAAGGTCCTTACTACAATAGATAGAACAGATGTGGGATGTAGAACGCTTGTCGAGGCTCATGAGAATTATGCCTCAAGGTCGGCGTCAACGTATTTTCTTCGCAACTCGATGTTGACTGATCAATAGCAGACCGGAGTCCCCCGTCTTTGCTCACTCGTTCCACACTGTCTCCCTCACACATCAAATCATTAGAAGATGAGGTTGGTATTTCAGGTTCGGCACTCGTGGTCGGCATCAATACCCTGGCAGCCTTGCAGCTCTTTCCGAAAGTCAATCTGAGTCTGCAGGTGTAGTTGTTGTTGTTGATGACTGAACTCGGCTCAAATGGAAGGCGGTGATGGCTTTCGTGTAGGGCAATGCTGACTGCGGTGCATGGTCAAGTTCTTTGTCATCAAATCTTTATGCATATAATAAGCAAAGTGGCTGCTGACGTGCGGCCGCGGTCCTCCGTGGTTCTACGACATTGGATCACTAACTCCAATGGTGGATTTTGTTGCAGGCGGCATGCTAAGCGCGCTGTCAATGTCTTAGACAGGTATACGTCTAATAGAGACCTTCCAACGTAGCTTTCTAAGGCGCATGCACGGACTTTTATAGGGGAATATCTATGGTTAAGTGAAAGTATACCCCTACGACTATAGTGGAAGGCACGGACTAAGGTAGTACGTCTACTACCCTCCGGATTAGCCTTTTCGAGGCTCGTGCATATGCTAAGTTATTAAACCCGTAATTAGCATATCCTTATTCATGTGAATAAGCCTTATAGCTATATATTAGTAACCGTGTCCGTAAGGTTATTAGAAGCCTTCCGCTTAGTCGATCGCTTAGTCCCTCTAACTTACTAACCGCTATTACATGCTATCGCCTCGCGGCGGCGTTTTATATATGCTAGACCCTCGCGGCGACGTTACGAAGCTACTAATCGATAGAAAGAGCGAGGTGCAAGTAGTAAATAAGCTCGGATAAGGTAGTAGTAGTCGCAATTTAGACCGCCGGGGCGTAGAGATCGAGCTAGGAGGATAGTAAGCGGTATAAGGAGGCTACCTGGGCTAAAGCGGTACGTAGAAGTATTAGAAATAGTCGTTTTATAGTCGTTTTATTAGTAGAAGCTATTTCTATACCTTTAAACATACTAATAAGTCTAACTAGTACTCCGCTACCGGCCTCCTGTTGCGGTACGGGCAGGAGATATCTGTAACTGTCACAGAAACTTAGCGTTGGCGCTAGATACGAGAAGGTTATTCTCGGTGGCGTAAAGGTTATTGTTCCTAGGTAATATTGCCGTTATACGCTACTAGATTATCCCGTGCGTAATTAGCGCGTTCGGTACCCTAATAACCTCCGGATATGTTTATCGGTATAGACCTATTTCCAGCTTTTCTAGGTATTGTTGTCGTCGTCGCTTTCCTACGTTTCTACGCATTATTGTCGCTACTCTTTCTCATCGGTATTTGCTATGGAATCCCTTATTCCTTTCGACCTTACTAAGCGTAAGAAAGAGGTCTTCGAAATGACGAAAACCCTAGTTTTTAAACCGGCCGAGTATAACAGCTTATATCTATAGTTTAAGAACTAATACGAATTCAATCTACTAAACGATCGACGGAAAGATAACCATAAAGAGAGGTAGTAAGGTCGTTGTCGGTGTCGTAGAGATGTAGCGTAGCGCAATCGAAATGCGCTATCGAATAGTAAGAGGTTGCGGTTCTATAATAACCTCGATTATACGGCGTCGATCGCTATAATTCGGTACGTAGACGCGGTACGTGTTTCTATAGAAGAGACTATATACTAATTGTTAGTAGGCGCTTTAGAACGGCTACATCTACCGTCCTATTCGAAATTCGAGTAGAACGTACTCGTAACTAGAAAGCCGGCTAGTAACACACTTACCCTATCGAGTAGATAGATTAGCGTTCCCCTTATAAAGGCCTTACTAGGTTAATTACTAGAATGTTAGATATTAACCCTTATCTACCTTAGATTCTAGCTAAACTATAGGATCTACGCTTACCTATGTTTTCGTTATACGAGGCTACTAGTATAGGGTTTCTAGATGTCGATATAGTACGTAACTATAACCGACAGGCCTGCGATAATGCCCGAGAGGTTCGTCGGGTTCCTCGTGAGCTAAAAGGGAATACGGCGGCTTAACTAGACTATGCTATTTAGTAGATAAGGGATTTTAATAACAAACCCTAGTATAGACCCGAGTATAAGTAGCACGCTAAGCGCGTTTCTTTAGTAATCGAGGGTAAATTGCGGCTAGGGTTAGTATATGCGTAATAGTAGTAGGTTAACGTATTGTAGATAGTAGAGGTTAGAAATGTGAGTGTTTCTATCTATGTCGCTCCTACCTTCTATGTTAGAATTTCGCGTGGACCTACCTAATCCGGAAGCCAAGCTACATAGGCTACAATTCTAGCATTTCTAACATTTCTAGCGCTATCGATCTTTCCACGAAAACAGCTACTAACTACTACATCTAGCTATTTCTTATGGACGCGACGCATAAGACGACTAAGTTGCTCTAGAATTTATTTACCGTACACGTACGTAACGGTTTCGGGTCGTAGATACCCTACGGGCATTTTCTTCTCGATTACTAGAAAGGTCTCCTTATCGCGGCGGCACTTTAGTAGATACGGTTATAGGCACCTCTCTAGTAGCCGAGGTAGTCTATAACGGATAACTTAAGTAGTGAATAATTAGTAGTAAGGAAAGCCTTTAAGGATCTCGGAATTAATTAGTATTTATGCTAAAAACATGTTATAGAGGTATTTAGAAAGTATTTCCCTAGAAAATACTACCTATAGGTTCTTCGGCGTCTTACTAATGCCCTCTTCCACGCGAAAACCTAGGTAGAATGCACGGAAGCTCTTCGGAAGGCCGTAGCGCAATATCGCTAATTTAGAAAGGAAGAGTAGGCCTTATACCTTAAGCGTAATTAGTAGCTAGAACACTCGGAAATGTAGGTAAATTAGGCACGGCTATCTACACCGCGACTTCTTTAAAATCGAATAACCTTACTACTCGAAGGCTACTATAATAGGCTTAAATGCGAAGAGAAGAAGATGCTTACGGGTTTTAGTATTTATAGTACTACTTTAGCTACTAAACGGATTAATATTCGGCTGCTTAATGTAGTACGATAGCGTGCTAATAAGGACTTTCGTAAAGCGACCCGTTTCTAGCATGCTAAAGGCACGCCTACATTTAATTAGTTAACTGTTAGAGGCTAGTATGCTATAGTGAAGGAGGTTAACGAGGCTAGTAAGGAAGAGAATACCCTATAACCGCTCTAGAGTAAATGCTTTAGATCGAGTAGACTAACACCTACGTAGTACTTCTATCTTTTCTAGCATTAACACTACCTACCTTATCGGCACTTATGGAGGCTTTACCTATACTACGGCATCTCTATTACTAACGAGCACGCGCTTATCTATCTCGAGCGGTACATAGGCCTTAATTCTACCGAGATTTACCCTACGTAGTAGGGGCGGCCGCTTATTATAGACTTTCTAGACAACGCGCCGGTAGAAACAGGCCTTAATCTAGCGGCTCGCAACCTTCGAGACTACTAACGTACTATATAAGAAGAGTAGCGAGATATCTAGTAGCGCTTTCGTAATAGTAAAGAGCTATCTACGTAGTATGAACGAGACGTAGCGACCTAGTAGCTCTAGAGGTAAATAAGTAACGCGGTTCACCTAATCTCGGCACTCACTATCGACGACTAGAAGAACTAAGGAAGGCCTTTACTAGACCTAACGCTAGCGGGCTATAACCGCTTTATAAAGACACCCGTACCCTTAGTAAAGCCTATACCTTTTACCTTTAAGGCTAACGGCGCTAACGAGCCTTCTAGCGGAGCTAGAAGGCGAGAAGCCCTACTAGAAACGGTGCTAGAAAGCCCTTAGATAGTGCTAGAGAGCCTTCTAGCGGAGAAAAGTCGATTGCCGCTGTTTCTACTAAAAGACGCTAGTAAAAGTGTCTAACACGATAACGACGAGGCATTAAGGCATTAAGAGCGATAGCCGCTAGAAAGCACTACTAAGACCTAGCTAGTAGCGCTACTATAAGGCACTACATAAGGCACTTCTAATAGCACTTCCGCTAGCGATAACAGCCTATCTATATGTCTACTATACTTCGTCGGTTAACGGCTATACTCGTAGCCTTCGTAGGCTCTATTTTCATAGGCTCGGATACCTTTCCGCTCTCTAGTAGGCTCGACACCTTCTACGCTAGAGCTTATGAAATAGTGGCTAGGCTAGAGCGAAAGGCCTGCCGTAGTCGCTAGAGGCTCTATAGACGACTTCTACGTACTAGAATAGACTTAGTTACCTACTAGAAAGCGTAGAAGGACTAATAGTTAGTCCTTTCTCTAACGGTTAGTCTTCCTCGGAGGTGTAGAGATCCGATAACCATTTTCGGAAGCGGTGGAAACTCTTCTTTTAGTAGCGTTTACTAGTTAGATTTCATTTCGCAAGGTTTAATTATGTGGCGTTTAGAATTAGTGCTAAGTTTCTGTGACAGTTACAGACAACTACGGGCAGGTGTACCCTACTAGGTACGAGGCAGGAGTATACTGCCGCCTCACATAGTAGATAGCATAGAGTAGCTCTTAGATAGAATCATTAATTATAATAGAATAGCCTTTTACGGTAGTAAGGCTTCTGGATGCGGACAAGAAAAGAGGGTAATTATGGCGCTTTCCTTGAACTCTGTCAAGGTCTTACCCACGCTTCCTCGTCCATAGACTAGGATCTCCCTTCCAACGAAGCTCTGAGCGCGCAAGTATGCTCGTCGCTCATCGCTGCTCGCACTGCTCTGCTGCGCCGCGAGCATACTGCTCCTGGGCGACCCGTTTCGACAGAATAAATCGAGTCCTGTCTGAGCCTGGAGGATCGTTTGGGATATATAAGTGCCCTCTTAGGTGCGCGCTGCTCACGGCCCGCAAGACAAAGCTATCTCGTCCTGCGAGCTTCTGGCAACGCAGAGTTACTGGCTACGATCCCGTGGTAGACACACAGAAGGTCTACCGCTGCGCAGATGCTATCGATTTTATCAAGAAAAGATGGGATACGTAGGAGACGCGTGGCCCTGAACGTGATCCTCCCACACCCGCTGACATGGCGTACAGATTCTGCACAGAGGTACTGGACTGCGATCCACACGATGAACTCCTACGCCTCGACATTAGCCGAATCCACCCCTTCTTTGAGTGGCTTGTGGAAAGCAAGAGTCGGGAGATGTGCACTTTCCAATAGAGCTGAAGCTCCAGATGGTCTCGGTATGCAAGGTACATTCATGCCCACCTTCCACTGATACTGATTTTGCGACAGCGACTGGTATGACGCGGACCATTGACACCCGCCGTCCGCGCGCTCTGACCGACCAGCAGCACGCTGAAATTGAAAGCCATACAGAGACAAAGCGCCTTGTCACACACCGTAAGAACCTTATGCAGAGTATTAAGCAGCGCTATGGTACGCTAGCTAAGGCGAAAGGCACGTCTCTGCATGCTCAGCATGCCGAGGCTGTAAGCGCATGTTGCAAACACAAGAGGTTGTTGAGGGCTGAGAAGCTGAATACGGCGCGCAAACAGTTCACGAGGAAGCAGGCTGTCGCCGACATCCGATATCAATTGCAGACCTCAGAGGCATCCGCCTCTCCGACAGACAGTGCTCAGCTGTCGCCGCCGCTGAGTCACGCGCGGCAGCGAGCTTAGCAGTTCTGTGATCGTACCAGACTCAAAATACACTTTCACCGGAAACACCTTAGGCATCTCCCGGACGAGAAGCTCATATGCCCACATCAGAACCACGCGGAAACAGTGCACGGAACTCCTACATGACGCCAACTCCATACAACAGCGCAGAGCAGCCGGCTTCGAAGTATGTATTCCACTCCTCCCGGGACGGCTTCAGCTTCGTGGGGCTTCATAACATCTAGTCTGCGAACGCATACATGCCCGTTCCGGCTGAGCCCTCAATTGTGATTCGAGCGGCGGTCGCACAGAAGTAAGAAAGAACGCAGAGAATGGTAGCATCAGGAACCCTTGGCTTGCCGATGAATGCATTGCTGAAGCACGGGATTATGACTCCGAGGACGCACAATGTGGAAAGACTTGTATGCGACCCAGAGATCAACACAGAACACTCTGACTGTGCACGTGCGCGAGTCCAAATTGATGTTCTGCGTGAGGATGTTTTCGACGCCCGATCTAACTCCTGACGGTGAAAACGGACCATGGGATCGTCGTTCGTGTTGATAGGAGCGGATATCATGCTTCCTGGTTATCTACAGTACGATTGTGGCCACGTCTCGCCCCTTTTCGCACATGCTACAGGGAATTTCTGTTTGCCAGACCTCCCTATCATGGGGTGACATGGCCGTCGCAAAACTACACAACTCCAAGATGTCTGTCTTTCACCATGAGGCTTTCTGAGCGTGATTCAAAGATTTCGAAGTCACGAGTCGAACGGCGGAAGACACCAAATCGCACTACCCATCGCGGTCGTTCTGTCGAGCATCCTTTGGGCAATCCCAAGCACCATTCCCATCTCATCGATGCTATGGGATCATATCCGGAAAGACATAGCCAACCAGGACCTTCGACTGATGGCGATTACCATACAGAGAGCAGTGAGGAGGAAGCAGAAGAGGAGGAAGCAGGCTCCATGAACGAACAGTATGAACTTCAACTGTACTATGCGATCGTGTGCGACGACGCTGTTATAGCAAGCATGGTGCGAACTGGACACTCAAGCAACGATGTGGACGTCTTTCGGAAGGGATTTGAGTCTTGGATCTATCAGGAGAGCGGGAGACTTGGTATACAAAAGTATGACATTCTGCGCACGGAGACGATCGCTACTACCGAACAACACCCAACCTATCATGAAGGCTCTGCATCCCGAGAGGCTGTCAGAAGGGCCTTGAATGTAATTGATCGCTGGCACGCTGGTCATGAACCAAATCTATGCCTGGGAATCCGGATGCACACTTCAAGGCCGGCCGAACGGTTGAATGAGAGCATTGGTCTTCATGGAACTACGCAAAGTACTCTGCTCTCACCCGATATGACTCCATGCCAGCGAAGATTGGTGAGAGAACAGGTGTTGGGCGTGAAGGAAGACGTACGAGTCAAAAATCAGTTCTACAAACGCAACATGGGTCTTCGCAAAAAGGCGCACGAATTGGCAATGCTGTGCAAAGTGCAGGTATATCTTGTGGTTCAGCGCCGTGGACAGTTCTATGTGTATACATCGCACGAACACCACGGCTGGCCACCGTCACAAGAGCAAATTGTAAGTCACCCGTCATCACACTAATCATTTCCACAGTGTTGACCTGCCGTAGGATCAAAGCTATCCTCTTCCGAGAAAGGTCACAGCACAATGTCCTGAAATGCTTACCCCTAGAAACCTCCCACGTGGGCGTTTTGCTCCGAAAACGCACAATAAGAACGGAAGCTTGCGGACTGCATCAGTCCTTCTCGACTACCGTGGTGTCAATTTCGAGGAATATACGAAGATTGACTGAAAATTTGCAATTTGAGTCCTGCTATGGCACCAAGTCTGTCGGCCGCATTTGCTAACCTTCTCCGGTTTCCATTTCCTGGGGATGGACGGCGCGCACAATGTCCTCAAGCTCATCTACCGGCAGTTCCGGCTGTAACGTTACTTCTTGCGGCCGTCCGGTCTGGACGTCCCTTCTGCATATCGGGCAGCGATTCGTCCAATGGTACGAAACTCTTCAGTACACACGATACAGGCAGAATCGGACTCTGAGCCTTGGCTTGTGAGCATGCATTCAAAAGAGGATTCGCCGCCAGACTAACCTTCATTGGAGTTAGGCTGCGTGTTCGTCGAGACAGCCGCCAACGCGTTCCGCATCCTGGCCTGTGCCTGCAAACCAGCCACGCGAGAAGTACCACCCATAGGCTGTCGAGGCATTCTGGCAATAGCCTGCTGCAGATCGTTGAGGCGGTCGGTCTCTCCCGCTCTGGAAGTCGAAGGCGCTATTTGTTCTGGAGATTGGTCGGACTCTGATTGAGGGGTGGCCGAACCCGTTCCATCTGTTGTAGCCTGCCGTGGCTCGGTCGTTGCACGAGCTGACCGTGTCACATCATTCCACTGGGCTGTAGGTGCTTCGCTAGCTGGCGTCGCCTCTCGTGATACTGAGTACCATCTGAAGCACTCTCTATCCTCCTGCCTTGCTAAATTTCTCCACTCTTCCAGGGCAGCTTTGACCCCATAACGATTTTCGTACGCTGCTGCCACGTCGGAAAGTCGAAAGACGTGTAACGTTCTTGGTTGTATGTTTCGGAAGCTTGCCCATACCAGAGCCATTGGCCCACGGCGACGCGTTTCAATACCTCTGGCGCCTGGCTCTTGGAACACTGACGCAACACCTTTGACCAGAAAATCTCGGTAGTGGTTAGCCTTGAGGAGGGACAGCGGGCTAGGGCTCAATTCATGTACCCTCTGATCGCTGACCGCTGCATTGTTCATCTCTTCGAATTTGCTAAAAGTGCCTCTGCCAAAGTAGCTGCATTTGATCAGCATGTAGTGGTTGCTTTGTTGACGAGCAAAGTTGATCGCGAACTGGAATCCCCGGCCCTGCCGCCGCCATCCCACAATTTCGCCATGCTCCCCATCTGTCCTACCTCGATCAACGAAAAACACGCGATTATGGTACTCAAGATACGACAGCCCTCCAGACCGTGTGCCGAGATCCGCAAGTCGAATGTAGCCTTCACTGTCGGTCGACGGAAGAGCAGCGCTGGAGGTTTCAGCCCCGGGAAGGTTACCAGATCTCGGAAGGTGCTTGTGCTGCGACACCAAATGTCCAGTCATGGGGATCACTCTCGGGCACCGGAAACCTGTGCGCCCACTCATTCAATTTTTCGGCACTGACGCGGAGCTGTAATTGCCTAAGTACCGGATCGGGCTCAGTCCGCCAGCGACGAATCGTTTGGAACTCTGGTTGATAAAATGCTAGTTGGAAGGGCACTTCCAGACCTGGCCATTCAGGAGGAAACATCTCTCCTGCCACCATCATCCATGCCCTTACAATTGCGATGAAGTCCCTACTGTCTGGATCGTTAAGCAAACAGCCCAAAGCACGATGGCCATGGGCCCAGATGGCGGACTCAACGTGGTTGTAGTTAGGATGCATCCTGAACGGGCCTACGTCAGGTCCGAGCTTGTGCACGATGAATGATTCCCCCTCAGGCGTCAAAGCATCGGGACACCTGGATGACATCGAGTGCTCGAACACAGTGCCAGTCATTGGCTCGCCTTCAATAGGCAAATGGTTGCCACCTGCGTCTCGATCTCCGGAAAGCTCGAAATTGTTGTTATTTATCTGTGCTTGCGAAACTTCTGAACCGAGACCGGCTTCAGAAGGTGCTGTAGCCTCCGCAGGACTATCTGCTGGATGTACGGCATGATCGTTCGATGCTTCGGCATTGTATTCTGTCGCTGGGTGTCCCTCAGAACGGCTCGGAACGGGCACGGTGGCCTCAGCTCGATCATTTACGACATCATTACTTGTTGATGACCTAGGTCCAGTGTCCAGTGGCATTGGGCCCACAGCACCATCAGCCATTTCTATGGGAATGGGTCTGATGTTCAGGACCTCTAGATTGCTGTTGGTATTGTCCCTGCGATTAATGTATCTTCGATTCTCTCTCGTAGCTGGTCTTTCAAAGCCTGCCTCGCCGTGAACGTTCGGTGAGTTCGCGGCTAGTCGGTTTGACCTACGTGGAGAGTCTACAGTAGAGTTTGGTGCCCGACTACGTGCGCTGGCTCTGGTTGGTGTTCTCCGAGAAGCGTCGTCAGTAAGTGCGTACGGCGAGTTGGTACCTGGGATACGACTAGACCTGCGCGGAGAATTCACCACGGAATTTGCGACAGCAATGTCTATAGATGCTGGCGCAAAAGTGACATGACGTTGGGACTGGCCAGTAGAACTATCAGCGGCTCCGGCCTGCGGAGACGACATCGAAGAATTTTGACGGGCGTGTACTCGCTACCAGAGCAAGCTATACCGGCCATCAAGTGTTGGCCATTCGAGAGAGATCCCAAGCGACGATTACTGGACCAGAGCGAACACTTAAGTAGAGATTAATGCCAGACGGGCATGTTGGGTTGCAATCTGGAAAGGTCAGAACTCCATCAGAACACTCGTCAGATATATAGTTGGGCCTTGTACATAAGCGTACGAGAGAGCTGAATCTGGGACTGGACATCCTAGACGGGAGTACATTGCCTCGTTTCGGGACTTGTGGACTGGTACTGCCTTAGAATGGCTGAAAGAAGCACTATCTGTTCAAGAGTTTCACATTCCTGTTTTGCATCTAAGACTTACTTTGCCGCTTTCTACGCTTACATCCAACAGAGGTCTCACAACTTGGCACCTGCTCACTTCTCAGTAGCCGAATACTCATCGGAAGATTCGGCATTGTGCAGGAATGTAATTACAGATCCCTCCCTAAGATGGTGATCGCTAGAACTCATGTAGCAAGAGTCCAATGAGAGGGCTTCAAGGAATCTCCAATGAAAGGTGCCGCTTACCGAAAAGGTGTGTAAGAGCACTAGGAGTATCTTCCTTTGCCTTGTCTACTGACCATATAGGATCACAACAACAGTGTAGTCAGGCATTGTGTAGCTCACAGCGTTTGGAAAGTGGTCGATATTTGAACATTTAAAGTCAAGGGCTGCAATCAATAGCTAAATATAGTGATCGAACGTTCGGCAAAATCTGTTGTACCTATTTCTTGTCTCCAGATCCGAGTCCCAGGCAATTGTTTGGGTCCTTAGCCTCCAAAGTGCCTATCAGGTAACATCTTGTTTTACATCTACTTTCCTACTTGCGGACTTCAGAGAGCAGAAAGAATGGTAGGCCTACGGCTATCACTGTGTCATACAATAGACATCCATCCTTTGACCTTCATCCCGCCGAATGGTTGACTTCCTGGATATTTGGAAAATTGAAAGTTGATCATGAGCATTCGATTATAGACCATTCTACTATGACCGAGTGTTGCGTTCTATACGACTGGAAGAGGTCTACATAGCTAGAGCGACGTCGAGTACTAGATCAACCACATTCACCTTCCAATCTCTTGCTTTCCATCTAAAGAATACTGGATCAAACTTCCTCATACTCTGATGACGGAACTCGGGATCGTTGTCGGGATCAAATTCGTACTCCAAGGTGCTCGGATCCTCTTGATAACCCCCCGAACTGTTCACAACTCGAAAGGCCTCCAAATTGTTGAATAGAAAAGCGCTCTCATCATTTGATGACTTTTCCTGGAATGGAAATCTCTGCGGGGGATTCACTGTCCATGCTAGCATGACAATCTCTGGACGTTTCTGGAGACCATCAAAAAGCTTCTTATAATTGTCGTTGTGAGTAGTCATGATGAAATCAAGGCATGGCCTTTGCTCGTAGAACCACTCCTTGCCCTCATCGTCTACCTCGTAGGTCACAATTCCGTATGGTCGACTTCCATCTGTGAATACTCCCAGCTTCTGTAGCTGAAGAAGACTAGGGACCATGGGCAATGTCTCTTCGAAGATAGGACCCTCATGATATGGAGTACGTTGAATGATTCCCTGCAGAAACATCTCATTCAACTTACACAGGCTGGAGAAGTCGGGAACATCATTCCAGAGTTGATGAGTTGTCACCCTGATTAAGGGCTCAATTGCAAAGTTTCTTGCCAGGTCGAAGATCTGCAGGAGCTGCTCAAAGTCACATGGAAGATAGAGATCGTTCTGTGGAATGCTGAGCTCTTCTGTCTTCTCCCACCAGGGTGACTCCGGCAAGTTTACTGGCGTGTGTTTCTGAAGCCAGTGTGTAGCTTGTGTCACGATGAATGATGTTGCCTACTCCTACACGTCATCTCCTGCCTACACTCTATGTTTGATGGCTTACCTTAGTAGAAGCAGCCACTGCTTTCGGCTGTTGAGTGCGAAGATACGCACGAAAATGGTCAGAGGACATGACAAATTCTGGTCCTGTTGCATCGTTAATCATCGAAGATGTAATCCCGTCACACAACTAACCTGTCTTGATACGTACGCCATCTACACATTCAAGGACAAGCTCGGGTATGGGACCGAGGCCACCTTTCTCGGTGCTTGGAGTGACCATGATGACATGATCTGCAGTGTATTGTCGCCACGCTCGTTCTCTCTATATACATCATCGCATATGACTGACCACATTTGGCATAATTTATCCAAAAACGTAGATGTTTCAGCTTGTCTTACGGTTCGGTGGGGCTGACGCTCGCTTTGTCTTGCTCACCTGGTTAGTAGTGCGGTCCAGTCACAGTGGTAACAAGGCTCACCTTTAATCCGTTTTGAGTAAGCTACCGGACCAGGCATACACGTCACACAGCCTGCATGAATTCCCATTCTACGTTGTGATATTTCCCGGTAAAATCTCCAGTGAGCTTTCTGAAGGGAGTAAGAGAGAGGTCGAGGTCTCCTTTACCGCACACACGGCATCGATCTATAACACGAACAGTGACACTCGTTCCGTTCAACCAAGCCCGGATTTGCCTACCGCCATTCACATCACAAATAGGATCATCATTCGAATTTGTCGTTGTAAACCAATCGCTCGCAACAGCCACCACGTTGTCTTTTTCACTCGCGAGTCCGCCGCAGGCGTCTTGCAACTCATCAGTGATGTCGTGTCGATTTCTCTTAGGGTGCTTACTAGGATGGTCCGGGTCTCTAGATGGAGTATACATGGTCACCCACCCGGTGTTCATCTCATCTGTCCCGCTTGTCGTCTTTTTTGTGGACGGACCTCTATACTAATTATCGACATGGGCTTTCGTGCTGACTTTGTAACTCACCTAGAGCCTGTCCAACCTAGCAGCCTGTTTGCAATGTCGCTGGCGTAGGATTTTGTGCAGCAGCTTGTAACTTCTAGCCTTCCACTGAGGTCGACGCTTCCTGAGTTGTATGTCCTCGCTGTGCGATACCAACGGGACACATCGTGACGTTGATCACTCAGGATCATTTGTTGCAACCCTGGGCCTGCACTAGTGCCCTCCGTTCCATCTCTTATCATCCGAGCAATAGCCTCCAGAGGGCATGGGACGCTGACTTTACTAGCTTCGAAACTTGGCTCGCCAAAAGCTGCCTAGTGTCACGCAGGTGCACGGACAGTGAGACTCATTTTAGAAGGTAATATTCTTAGCAAAAATAAGTCTAATTTTTCTATATACTCGACCCTAAAGTATATATACTAGTCGATAATAATAAATACCTAAAACATCCTCGGCCTAAAATAACTCGTAGAGGACGTTACTAACTTATATAGCATATTATAGCTACATTAGTACATCTAGTAATATACCCCCGAAAATAGGATGTAAGGACGAGAATGCTACCGAGTACCTATTTTCTTACCCTTATAAATCGTCGTCGTCGGT
Source organism: Pseudocercospora eumusae (assembly GCA_001578235.1). Classification (NCBI taxonomy): domain Eukaryota; kingdom Fungi; phylum Ascomycota; class Dothideomycetes; order Mycosphaerellales; family Mycosphaerellaceae; genus Pseudocercospora; species Pseudocercospora eumusae. The sequence goes on along the minus strand of LFZN01000121.1, from coordinate 5,440 downwards.
AATCTCGATAGGCTCGTCGATAGGTTCTAGCTTAATAAGACGAGCTACGGCCTTCTTACCCTTAGTCTTCTTTATGCTCTTTACCGCGTTCTATTTCTTCTTACGGCTCTCGATCTAATCGAGCTACTTCCGGATATAGTCTTCGTACCCTAGGTTATCGATTATCTCCTTTAACTTAGATAGGGTCGATACGCTCGCCTTATACTTTACTAGAGTAGTACGTTTACGAGATTTCTAGACGTATAGCTCGTCTTCTAACGGAGTTTCTTAACGAGAGCGCTAGTTTTCGATATAGGGCCGGTCTCCTAGTAATATCTCGTCCTATACGCGCTATTTAGCGCCGAAGTCGTAGTACGAGGCGGCTAGAATAGCTATAGGGCGAGGATCGTTCTAAATATTTATTCCCGGGAGTATCTTACCCCTAAACCCTAGAATAGTCTTACCTCTAAATCGGCCTCGACTAGTACTAACGGTTAGCGATGCGGTAATACTCTAGAGATGCGTCGGCGAAGTAGTAATACTCTAGAGCTAAGTAGTTAACGTATCGTTCCGAAACGTAAGTTAGTCGATAGTCGCTTATAGATTAGCGTTCTTCTTTATTAACTCGTCCTAAGAGCCGTCTATTAGGTAGTTGTAGATTACGTTCTTAACGTACTAAACTTCCCTCGCTATTATACTCTCGTCGAGATAGCCGGTAAGATCCTCCTAGTTAATCTCGCCCTTATCCTTACCCTTTACGTTACGCTATAACTACTTCTTATAGGCTAGCTACATATTCTTCTCTAACGTCTCGAGAGCCTCGTTCTAATTAGATGAGTTACCCTTCTAGGCGCGCGGTATATCGCTATTTACGATCTTCTTAGTATTTCCCTTTATACGCGCTAGGATGCTCTTAGCCTAACGAGTACCTCCCGAGTATCTCTTATCGGCGGTAACCTAAGCTTCTAAGCGAGATCCCTTACGCTTAGTGTCGCTCTCGTCCTAATTATCTTATTCTAAGGCCCTAGAGTCTAGCGTAGTAACTAGGCGCTTATTAGTCTACTTCCTTAGCGTCGTCTTCTTTAGTATAATTTAGGTTAATAGCTTACCCGTCTTCTTATTCTACGGCGGAGGTAGAGGTCCTATATCGCCCTAAACTCTAGCTATAGCGGCGTTACGGGCTATACGGATACTATTAAGGTAATTCTCTTTAGCTTTACGAACCGCCTCGTTTACCCCCTTACTCTCGTTCTCGCCTTCGAGTAACTCTTTCGGGGCGATAGCCTATTTTCCCTCGCCTAACATTCTCTTTTTCTCTTCCTTAAGAGCTCCCTATAGGATCTTTATAGCCGCGCTCTCGCCCGGTTAGAGTAGACGCGAGTTATACATAGCTAACTTACGCGAGAATAGGTTATTCTTATCGTAGTCGACTACTTCCTAGAACTTAAACCTAATACCTAGTTCTACGTTCTAGGCTAGGGTATCGACTTAACGCTCGGTTTCCGGTTAATTTTACTTACCCGTAGCACTAGTAATCGCGTCGAGAAGTTCTATAGCTTCTAATTACTCTTATACTAGAATAGAGAATTCTTCGTAACTTAAGCTCTTTATAGGCGCGTCCATCTCGTTCTAGTAATAAGTAATAGGCCGATAAGGAGAGATAGTAGTAGCGATCGCCCTCTAAGGATAGTTTTAGGTAGAGGGGTAGAAAGAAAAAGAGTAAAAGTTAAGTAGAAGTTTACGAAAAGTTATAGGCGGGCCGTACGCTTACTACGGGCCGCGTAGCGCTCGGACCTTCTCGTCCGAAAGCGAAGTAAAGTTGTGTAATAGCTAATAGGTCGACTATAGCTACTACCTAGACCCTATAGGTAAGGTACGTATAGGTGAAATAAAAGATAAGTAAGTATTTACGGTCGTGTAAATAAATATAACGGGCCCGTAACTCGTGTTTTAAGGGCCTCGCTCGCCCTAGATGTTAGATCTAAGTAGATATGTTATTATGAAGTTTCATGTTAAGGCCCTAGGAAGACCCGTTAGGCCTCGGGGAGTAGAGTCCGAGCTATCGAATAAAGATCTCGTATCGTTGCGGGCTTAGTAGTTTAGTAAGACCGTCGGCTAGTATGCTATTAGTATCTCGCTACTCGACCTAAAGGTCTCCGTCTTAGTATCGTTCTCGGAGCTAGCATTACTATATATCGACGTATCTTATTTTAGTGTCTAGACGAGCTAATACTTTAGTAATAATCCTTAGGGTCTACTTATTATTATAGAAGAGCTTCGGTCGATAGTTTAGTACTAGACTAATGTTTTAGAGCAATCTTTCCTACTAGATGAGCTTAGACCCGGCGTAACTAAGAGCATAAAGCTCCGCTTCGGTACTTAACTTCGTAACTATAGTCTATCGTACTACCTTATAGTCGACTAAGCCTCTAAATAAGAAGAATAACACCCCCTTAGATAAGCGTCGGGTATAGTTATCGTCCGTAAATAACGCATCTAATACTCTAAAGAAGTCTAGCGGTTATTACGTAACATTAAAGGCTGCCTCGTCTATAGACCCAAAGTAGATGCCGAGATTAGACGTTTCTAGAAGATATTCTAGATAGTAATCCGCTACGTCGATATGCTTATCGGAAGGATTCTTTAGGTACTAAGCTAAGAGTAATGTAGTATAGGCGATATTAGCTCGAATCTTATATACTACGTAGATAATCGACCCTACTCTTAATCTAAAAGCGTAAATCTAAGTAGGAGTAGCCTATTCGTTATTCTCGGTAGTAAATCCGTCCGGTAGGGGAGTCCGGACTTTCCTTCTCGCCTTCGTAATACCGTACCGGTAGTAGATCTTCTTAATGTAGGTATCTAGGTTAATCTAGAGCTATCGTTTTTCCCTATTACGGAATATCTATATACCGTAGAAGAAGCTTATATTACCCTTAACCTTTATTTCGTAGCGCTTACGTAACTAGTCCCTAATTTCGAAGGCCTCGTCTCGTTCTTCTAGATTATAAGCGATATAGATGTTATCTACGTAGAAGAAGACGATAACTCGCCCTCGAATAAATATATAATCTACTACCTTAAATAATCTAATCTTAGTAAGGGCACTTCTTAGGTTATTATACTAAAGTCGGGGCGATTCTTTAAACCCGTATAGTGCCTTTATATACTTAAGGAGCTTACCTAGCCTCCTATACCCGTCTAGAGGGTTTAGGTAGATCGGGTTTAGTAAGGTCGCGTTAAGAAAGGCATTCACTACATCCATCTAAATCGTCTCGAACCCGAAGTACGCTATAAGGGCCATTATTAGCCTAAAAGCTTTTATTAAAAGCGTAGCTACGTACGTGTCCTAGGTTGTAGTTTAGAGATTACCTCTAGCGCATAGCCTTACTTTAATAAGTACTAGTAATTGTGTATTATCGCCTCGATACTTCTAGACCTAGGTAAGAGGTACTAGGCGTTATCCTTATGCTTCTATAGCATCGACCTAATAGTATGTTCTAGTATCGAGTCCTTTGTTAAATTCCTTATTACTAGCTACTAGAAGCTCTATTTTAAAGCGATGTCCTTCGATCTCTTTCTAGCGGACTAGCTTAGGCGGTAGGTCTAGAATATAAAGCCTTATCTAGCTAAGCGGACCGGTGTTCGTAGACACTAGTTAATAGTCCGTTATAGTAATTGTTTGTATAAGGAGAGCCGAGTAGGTTTAGAAGATTCTTAACCGCTTATCCGTGTTTAGCTATAGCTTAGGTTCTAGATCTAGTACGTCCGGTCGATTATGTATTAGACCGAGGTCTTAATCTTATATTAGCCCGATTAGTAGCATAGGTTGTTAGTAACTAGGAAAGATCGGCTAGAAGGTTAAGGTTAACTCGTTTAGTTATAGATTATGGCTTAGTACTTCCTAGATCGTCCGCTAATGTTGGAATTCGAACGAGAATTCCCCCCTTAGATCGTGTATCTTAGCTTCTCGGTCGTATAGGTACTCGGCATCGACTAACTTATAGTCTTTAGGTTAAGCTTAATCTAACTTATAGGTTTCTAGTTAAGCCCGATCGCCCCTTACCCCCTAATCTTAGAATAAGTTATACTCGATCGGGTGTAATAATCCTATAAATTAGTTATATCTAGGTGTAGCTAGCGCCTCTATCGCCGCCGAGAGGTTGATCTACTCCCTAAGAGCGTGCCCGAGGTCGAGATCGTAGTATCCCTAGTATTTAGCTCGCTCGTCGAAGATTACATCTCTCGTTCTAATAACCTTCCGAAGGGACGGGACCTATACTCTATAGATGTTATAGCCCTTAAATCCTACTAAGTAGCCGAGATAATAACGCGAATCTAGCTTATTACGCCTTAGTAGGTCCTTATAGTTAGCTTTAAAGGTATACGCTCTCGACCCTACTTTATAGATGTAAGCGATCGACGGTAGTATACTAATAGTAAGCTCGTACGGAGATTTGTACCCTAAAGCTTAAGCTAGTATCCTATTAAGTAGGTATGCCGCTAAGACGACTAGTTCTAGCTATAGGCCCTCCGGGAGTTCGGATTCTAGGGCGATAGCTCTCGCGATAATTACGATAAGAGCGCCTAGACGTTCTACTACGTCCTAAGCGGGTATGTACGGTGCGGTTAGATACTAGCTTACACCGTTTTCGAGTAGGGTTAACCTAAATACTAGTCTATAGGACCGATCATTATCGCCGGATAGCATATAGAGCTCTCTCCCTATATTCTTAACGAAGCGGATAAGTTCTTAAATGCATTCGACGATATTAGGTTAACTTATCGAGTTTATTATCTATACGAAGTTAATATGTATTATTAGATCGTAGGCGTAAAGTATGTATCGATCTCTATTAAACGCTTAGTTAAATTCGATGATATCTACTATAATATCTCCGAATAGTAAAGGGACTCGTATCTAGTACCTTTTCCGACGGGAGATCTTCCTAGTTATTTTAGCTTAGGCGTATATCTCGTACTTATTTATCTTTAGCACGTTAGTATCGCCTTTAATTATAGCTCCCGAGACTACATCTTATAAATGCGCGATCCTATTACCCCCGATGTAGCTAAGAACCCGGTACTAGTCCTTACCTATAAGTCGTCGTACCGGTCGTAATGCCTTACTTCTCGCCGTAAAGGTCTTCTTACGGCTTACCGTTAGTTAATTAGCTATAGTAGTTACTACTAAGACTAGCTTACCGTCTAGGTCGAGAGGCTATCTTAGAATCTACCTATTAGGGGCTATTAATGTCGCTAGGGTCGATAGGAAAGGTAAGTCCTCGACCCGTTAGATCTTTGTAACCTTTACTCCTCGTTTATCCTACTAGATATCGTCCCGCTCGTCTAAGAAAAGACCGATCTTTCTTATTAATAGTACTAAAATAATGTTGAGATAGTATCCTAGCACGTATAGTACGTCTTTTAGGACGAGGTCGATCGTTCTATTTAGGCTATT